>JACWST010000063.1:96815-160804 GCA_014850475.1 Cryphonectria naterciae
CTCCCCCCCCCCCCCCCCCCCTCGCGCCCTTATCCCCCCCTCCCTTATTGGACGTTTTCCCGGATCCCGCCCCCCCCCCCCCTCGGGGCCTTCTCTCTCACCGCGCGAGCCTCGATCCTAGAGCCAGCCACCCCTCCCAATAGGTCCTGGAACAGTGCTCAATAAACCATTTACTTTAGTCTCTGGACCGAAGCTCGATACCGTCTCCCGAGTCGCGCGACTTGGGGACCTTCCTCAGCTCTGGCGGGAGGCGATCCAGCCTCATACCTGCAAAGACAAAAAAAGCGACGATGAAGATCTCCTCCAGGACAGCCATGCACAGAAAAGTGGTGACATCTCCAGTGAGAACGCTGAAACGACCCCTCAGGCTTTCGACAAAGGTCCCCAGGACGCCGTACAGGAGCCGGACCACCATGAAGGGAGCGCAGGCGGCGAAGCAGAGAAGCAGCTTGTGCTCGCCCGCCGGCATGGTATTCCACTGTCGCAGGAAGATCAGGAACAGCAGGAGGAAGGTGACATAGCAGGCGACGAAGACGATGACGGAGGCCTTGAGCAGGTCGTTGGTTGCCAGGGTGGGCGAGTCGGCGGACTCGGTGCCGCCGTAGATGGCCAATACAATACCAGCGATCGCGGTCAAGGAGATGACAGAGAAGATCTTGGAGTGTATTATGTTGACAAATTTGTTCCTATATATTTTGTTCCGACACGTCGCATGAGTTAAGGGAAGGGTAATTAAGGAGTCGGAGAAGGATCAGAGGAGAGAAGGGGTAACCACTCACAGTCTGACAAACACAGCAAGGTTCAAAAGCGTCAGCGGTGCCAAGCCGATACCCTGGCAGATGAGAGCGCCTCCATAGACGGCATCGATGGGATGGTTGATAGAGGCAAGCTGAAAGGACGCGGCGAGGATGCGCAGGAGTGAAAAGGTGACGAGAATAACCCAACCTTCGGAGCGGCGAAAGCCATGACGCCAACACAGCACGAAGGCGAAACCCAGGTAGATGGTGAAGGGGATGAGCTGAATCACGGCGACACCATCGCGATAGGTGAATATACCAGGCTGGTCCAACATCTTTTTTTCTTTTTTTCTTTCTTTTCTTGGCCTTTGCCCTTTTGTCTTTTTTGGCTGGTGCGACTGGTGTTGAGGGACTTGTTGTAGGTTTCAGTCGCGAGAGAGAGAGAGAGAGAGAGAAAAGAACAGGAAAGGAGGAAGAGGTGGTGGTGGTGGTGGTGGTGGTGGTGGTGGTGAGAATCCTAAGGATGACCAGCTTTCGACGACGACGACGACGACGACGACGACGAGGACAAGGACAAATGGCGACGATGGCGATAGTAACAGCAAAAGCAACAGCAATAACAGCAACAGTATCGTTACAGTAAGAACTAAGAAGGAGAAGAGCCAAGAGATATTAAGCCAGATGGGGAAAATGGTCCCGAAGGACTGACTGATTGGAATATTCTCCGTCGAGGCTTTGCGAGGTGGGTTCGAGCTTGGAACGGGGGTTCGAAGATGAGAAGAGCTGAGCCCGACTGAGAAAGGAGGAGACAAAGAGTCTGTGCACGGGTCAGAACCACAAACTCGGGCTGTTGGGTAAAAAAGAAAAGAAAAAAAACCAGGAAAAAAATAAAATATAATAAAAATAAAAGAAAGTGAAAAGTGACAGCCTACCACTTTGCACGCAGGTGAGCAGAGCAGGGCAGGGCAAAAACTGGGGGAGCCCGAATTACCGCGTCAGCTTGTGCCCGTAACTCTTTCCGAAGGAATGGCACGAGGAGGGAGGGGCGCCTTCTGTTCCAGCAGGATGAGTTGAGGCGTTGCCCGTTTTATGCAGGAGGACGGCACATGCCAACCGCTTCAGGGAGTCATCCCTCGTCTGCTCGCCTAAGCCTGTTGGCACCTTCTGCTGAGAGGAGATCGCTATACAAATGGCAATTACGTCCGTGGCCTGCACCTGCTAGCCCAACAAAGGGTGCTCGCAAAGCTGACAGGCATACCCCCAACAGCAAAACCACTCCCCCCTGCTGGCACGTTTTCTTAGTGCGCGGCCTGAAAAAGCTTGGCCATCCCGGCATAGCCCGGAAATCGGCACCCAATGTAAGCATGATTATAGGTCCAGCTCTTGCGGGCGCCCCGCGCGAACAAGAAGAAGACCCTGAACAAAGTTTCCTCATAGTAATAGTGGTAATAGTAATAGTACTACTGATTAGTGCTTGTACATACTATAGTACTTATATAGGTACCTATGTACTTGTGTCGTCTTCTGCTTCCCACCCAAAAAGGAGGGGTTCTTCCCGCCCTTACCTAATCGAGTAAATCCGATTCCAGAAAGAGAGAGAACAAGGCTCCATTTCCTAATCAAGTAACAAGTACATCATGCTGGGGCCACTCGGGAGGACATCCACATCACGACTCATACAAACACACGCCCCTCCCGAATCAGGTAATATCTAGGATGGAGGGGCCACCTTTTGACGACACATAGAGACGTGGGGCGTATCGGGGAATAATAAAGGAATGAATGTGTCACCGCGAGAAGCCTGCCTTGTCAGGATGTCCATCATCAAGAGGAGCGAACAGATCGAGCACTTAGACTGAGTAGTGTGCAAGAATTTTATGCTTTTTCTGACAATTGATACTGTGCTTTGATTGTTCATAATTATAATAATAAATGAGAAGGAATAAAAATAGGTGTTGCTGTTTTATAGCCACGTAAGGTACTCTATGTAATTATCTTTTAGAACACTCAAGCTCTAGATAATTAGATTCATTTTTTATTTTATTTCTTCCTTCCTTCATTACTCTTTTTAGCTCTAGCCTTTAGCGCATTAACACTTACCGGGTAATAGTAATCCAGTCCTTCCGACAAACTCTTGACAAGCCTTATCCGGTTCTACCAGCTCGTCTCGGCTTCCCAGAGGATTAGATGCTAGAATGCTGACGTTGCAGCTACGTTATCAACTTAAGATGTTGTAGTCATGCAGCAGCAGAGGTGTATGTCTGTCGGTCGGTGGTTGTAAGCTATTATGGATGTGCACAAGAAATAGAAACCATCGTCACTCCGCGGGAAAGAAGGTCTTCTTCTTTGCCTTCACAAGTCCTCAGAACTTGGGAACAACAATTCGTGGATGAGAAGCATCGCCATGGGATCCATTCAGCCCGAATACATGCAGGTCCCGGACGGAGGGGACCTGCCCGTGGCCAAGCTTCCATGCTTCCAGGTTGCTGCTCCCCAAAGCCTCGACGCGGCCCTGGCCGTGGATCGTTGTTCCTTTACCGTCCATGATGTTTCTCTTCGTCCTCACCCGGGATCTCATGGTCTCCTCCGCCGCTTTGCACGATTCGTCATCCATGTCGTCGAGTCGGACCGTGTCGCATTTTTGGCAGACACGCCTGAGATGGGCTCTGTGCTGGTTCAGGCTGTCATGCCCGACGGAACCCTAGCAGGCAGCGTGACACCCAAACCACAGTTGGACTTGTTCGCACGCACGCCTCACATGGAGGACATGGACTTTGAGATAATACTCATCGACTCGGCTGACCATGAACTGTATACAATGAACCAAGGCGGCCATGGTGTGATCTCAAAGGCGGAAAGGAGGCCATTCGTCCTCTCGGTCAAGCACACCCAGGAGGCCAAGACCAATATATCTCTCAGCCTGCGCGCCGACTATGGAGGGGGGATCGCTGCGAAACACCTCGCCAACCTAGCTGTTGCCTATCTAACCTCTGGGCTCTCTGATCGCATCGCTGTGGGGGCACATCTCGAGCCGTCTCGAGTCAATTTTGCTCCCTTCCTGCAGACGCCACCCAAGACACCATACGACAAAGCGCACATAGCAGCTACCCATGGATTCACCAACGGAACCAACGGTCATGATATTCCTAGTCCACACTTGCTCCACTCCGCATTTGAGGATTATGCCCGACGACATCCCGACAATATAGCAATCGAATATCTGTGTCGAGGTCCTCTGATGAATTCCACTGCCACGACGCCCACATCTGCATACTACCGACGCGATCTTACGTATGCCGAGCTGGACAGCCAAGCAAAAGAGCTTTCTTCTGAGCTCGGCCTCCTGCTGCATGTATTTCAGAGCCAGTGGCTTCCGGCTATGGGCGACCAGTACGCCTTTCCCCTCTTCATCTCGCCCAGTCCCGAATTTTTCCTCGCCGAGCTGGCCGTTCTAAAGTCTGGACATGCCTTCTGTTCCCTGCCAGCCGATGCACCACCTGAGCGACTGCGGGCCATCGTGGAAGATCTCGGCGCGCCAGTGGTGTTGGGCGTGGGCACTGTGCCTTGGCATGGCGCCAAAGGATCACAACATGAAATTGAACAGATGGCAGAGGACATCCTGTGGGTCGACATTACCAACCCGTCCAGCTGGCGAGTTGATCGTATCATCCCTGATAACGCGCCGGAAGCCTCGCTGGCATCATCATCCGTGGGTGTTCGTGTCGCAGGAGAAGATGACCTCGCCTACCTCTTCTATACAAGCGGATCAACGGGCAAACCAAAGGGCGTGCTCGGCAGCCACCGCTCAGCCGTGGCCTGTGTCGAGTCCACGATAGCAGTCCCACTCTCGCATCTCCCTACTGGCCCGCGTCTTCGCTGGCTGAACCTGAGCGCACCATCCTTCGACCCCGTGATTATCGACACCTTTGTGCCCCTGACTCTGGGCGGGGTGCTCTGCACCGCCGAGCGCGACCTGCTCCTCACAGACGTCGAGGCGTGCGCGCGTGAGCTCAACGCTACCGCCTCCTACGCCGTCGCCAGCCTGGCGCTGCTGATGCGCCCTGCGCACATGCCTTCGCTCAAGACATTGATTGTGGGCGGCGAGTCTGTCAACGGGCGCGTGATTGAGAAGTTTGCCCGGGTCGAAGGCGTGGCAGACGACCAGCGCCGCCTGATCAACGCATACGGCCCGACCGAGACGACCATCTTCTGCACAGCCGAGTCCTGCACGCAGACCACGCGCAGTTCCGTCATTGGAGAGGCCCTGAAGGCAGCCTTCTTTCTCCTGGCGGACCCTGAAGCCCTCGACAGTGGTGAGCTGAGGGAAACGCCCCTTGGCCTGGCGGGCGAGCTCATCGTCGGCGGGCCAATGGTGGCCCGCGGGTATCTCAACCGCCCAGAGGCGACTGCGCGGGCCTTTCTCCCCGTGGACAGGTTTCCTGCACTGGGTTTGTCTCCTGGAACCATCATCTACCGCACAGGTGACAAGACGCGTGTGGTCTGGGGAGCCGATGGCAGGCCCAGGGTTGACTTTTTGGGCCGCATCGACACCGACCAGGTCAAACTGAACGGGCGGCGTGTGGAGCTCACTGAGATCGAGAACGTCCTGACAGGCACCGAGGGCGTAGCATCTGTGGCTGTTGTGGTCGTTAAGCCCGGGGAAGGGCTCCGGGCAGAGATGATGGCTTTCTTGACCGTCTGGGACGGGGAAGAGGGTCAGGATGTCGTGAAGAAGTGTCGTGCTGAGGCGGAGAAATTGCTGCCGGAGTGGATGTGTCCTGGAAGTTATACCGTTCTCGACCAGCTTCCGTGGACAGCGAGTGGGAAAGTAGACCGCAAGACATTGTCACGACTCGCCCTCGGTGATGACAAGATCCTGAGTGCCTCGTCTGTGGCAAACGGGAACGGGACAAGTTCTGCTGAAGTCCTTGGAAGCAAAGAACCAGGGGAAAATAACGGCAACGACAACGACGACATCAAGTTGTTCTTGCCGATGGATTCACCCTCCATTGTCAAGCGAGGCCTTGTGGCTGCCCTTGGCGACCACGCTGCAGACCCAGACCCGAACACACCTCTTGTGAGCATAGGGTTGGACAGCCTACGGACTATGTTGTTCCTGCAGAGCGTGCGGCACGACCGCATTGCAGATCTGACCATGCACGAGGTGCTTTCGTGCGGAACAGTCCACGACTTAATCAGCCTTGTCAAGGCTAAGAAAACAGCTGGGAGCACACCTAAAAGCAATGGTAATCTGGCCTCTGCTGTTGCTGTTAACGGGAATGGTCATCCGGTCCAGCCATCAACGGCAATATGCTTGGATGATGATGAACAAAAAGAAGCAGTCGACGATGTGGATGTTGCTGCTATTGCTGCTGACGACGAAGAGGCACTCTATGAACTGCCCATTCCTGCGAAACTCCGTCATTTCTCTCATCATTGCCTGGCCCAGTGCACCTCAGCTCTGAATCTCGACTCTGAAGACGACCTCGAGCAGGTTCTTCCAGCCACCAACACCCAGACTCGTATCCTCTTCATCTCCACGCAACCTGACTTTTTTAATCCCAGTCGCTACTCTGGTCGACCACAGGCCGAACACTTCCTGTACAACGTGCCTCTCAACAAGCTTGATCCAGGCCGTCTGAGGCAGGCTGTAGATATTGTCCTCAGGAGACACGATTGTTTTCGTGCGGTTTTCTGCAGAGTCGAGCACCCACTTGCCCCCTTCGCCATGTGCATCTTGAACAAGAATTCAGAGCGTGCAGCCATTCCCACCGTCAATATTGTCTGCAAGTTCGATCCTGGGAGTAACAGCAGTCTCTGGAAAACCACTCTTGTCTCGGCCCAGCGTGCTGCTGAGGATTCCTTGAGCTCAGACCGACCAGGTGTTGTTGTGACCTGGATTCGATCCCCGGATGATGCTCACCACGTCATGGTCCTCTCGCTCTCTCATCCAATCTTTGACGGCGTTATGCTTTCACACCTCCGTGAGGAGATCGCTGCTCAATACGCTCAACCAGACAAATCATCGTCGACAGGAATCAGAAGCCTGACAGACAAGGACAAGAGATTGCCGCTTCTTTCCATGCGCAGAACCGTAGAGCTTCTACTGGGTGGCACAGACTGGACAGAGACCATGCTATATTGGATGCAGCGCTTTGGGGGCGTGCCTAGCTTCCACTTCGGGGCCAACCGCCCTGCTGGACAGTCAGCAGTGACCTCTCTCCTTCGCATTCAACATGGACAAAGTGAGACGCATATGCGCAGCTCCGCACTCCGCAGCAGTCTCTCCATCGATGAGCTCTCTACCAGTGCCGCATCGAGGCTGGGCACCACGATGACCGCCGTCGTGCAAGCTGCCTGGGCGAGCGTGCTCGCCCAGACCCGCAAGGGCGTGGCTGTTGAGAAGAAGAACAATGCCGCCTCTATTAATGGCATAGACAAGCATGGCGGCAGGCTTGACATACAGTTTGGGAATATCTTGCACGGAAGATACACACAGGACCTGTGGCGCTGCATGGCTCCTCTCCTGACCACGGTGCCGATGCATCTGGCTGTCGAGGTGGACGGCGCTGGTGATGATGGCAACAACAAGAAGAAAAAGAACCCTACAAACCGTGAGATCTGCCGCCGGCTCGCCACCCAGCACGTCGAGGCCGCACCGTATATCGACGTGGCCTGCCCGACACTCGACATGTTCAAGCTGGGCCACTACCGTTTTGACACCTCGCTCAACCTACAGGCGTATCGAAGTGAGAATACTCATGCAATCCCAGCGGGCCATAATGGTGGTGGCAACGACAACGTAATGAGGGACCTACCGGGATGGAACCCTGAACAGAATCTCCTGGCCCCCTACAAGGAGGTGGACATTGGATTCCCCATTATGATGGAGGTGTGGCCGGCATTTGGGCCTGATGGGCCTGATTGGAGCGGCAAGATGACGCTCAAGTGTACATATAATGTGCGAAAGCCGGGATATGAGTTTCTGAATGAGGAGTGGGTAGCAGGACTATTGGTTGCGTTTGAAGATGCGCTGTTGAGGGTTGTACGCGAGCCAGACGAGGAGTTCTATGTTGGTTAGTAGTGATATTAGTCCGGGAATTTGCGGTCCTCAACTAGAGTATATAAGCAGTCCAACCGCTTCATCACTTTCTGAGAGTGGTCCCGACCACACTTTGTATTTTTTTTTTTTTAGAGAAGAAATTCTATTTATCTTTGAGTCAAACAGCCATACTATTGTCTCATCATCTATATTATCACTCACTTGGTGTATTCTACCTGATCAATACCACAACTCTGCTGGACATTTTTCTTAAAGAAAAATTAATGAAGATACAAAACAACACTAGCAAATTTGTAATTACTTGTTACTAATTCACATTGGGATAGACCTTGTGTCATTTTATTTAGAACGGCATGTTTCAATGAAAATCACTGAGTACATAGCTATATGCATCTAGGTCATCATGAATTCTTCCTATGTTAAAAGCAACAAGAGATAAGTCTGTTTAATGGCCTCCCCCAAGTTCCATCAGATAATACAAGATCGACCTTCTAACAATTGTATGAACGCCGCTTAGGTCTCAGCAGATCGAGGTCCAACATAGTCATAGACCAGCCTGACCCTCAGGACTTCTTCCCCTTTCTTCACTACAATATGCCTCGTGTGGAACCTCTTCCCATTGATCTCCTCGAAGCCACAAGCCTGGTGGGTCACAGCGCCGCCATTATCCAGGTGCTCCGTCTTCATGTGGATAAAAGTCGTCTGTCCCTCCTCGAACCCCTGTGCAAGGAACGCATCCTCCTCGTCCAGGTCCTTGGCCTCCGCCCAGCGCGTTCGACCGACCACTTTCCCGAATAGCGGGTGGGCGATCTCGATGCCCTCAAAGTTCAACACCCGGCTCTCGGTGCTGTTGGGTAGTCCTGAAGATGGCCTATTCTCGATGTTCATGTGGGTGACGCCCGTCGATGGGTCTTCCCACTGCTTGATGACGAGGATCACCGTGGCCATGTTGAGGACTTTGCGCACCACCCAGTTGACGCCTTGAAGTTTGAGAACGGCATCGTAGTCAGAAGAGAGGTCCCTGTTCTAAATCATAATGATTATGGATTAGCGCCTGCAAAGATAAGGCAAGGTTTGGGGAAAAGAATGGTGGCGGGGGCAAATATCCAACCACTTACCATGACCCACTGGCCATCGAGGTTCTTGAGTGTGATATTCGCTGGGGCGGCCATCTTCTCGATTTTCTTTTCCTTAGATGTTGCAATTTGTGGCAATGTGTATGATGCAGATGGTCTACTTGTAACTTAATATTTGTAATTAGACCTGGCAGACGAGGTGATTCATACTTATGGTCCTATGGGATGTTTATTGTTGGCGGATCTGGCAGTGCGAGTTTCCCACCTAGGCAACACCAAGCGCCAGATGTATTAATTCAGTGCCATGTTCGACAGAAAGCACTTTTCAGCCAGCTGGTGAGACAACTTACCTTTCTATTATTATTTTTTCTTCCCTTCCTACTACTCACCTAGACTCAAGGCCCGTCTCCCATACAGTATGTTCTTCCATTCTTCTTGGGCAAATGTGAATAACACCTGATTACCCTCTCGCCATTCTGGCCTTTGCTAAATTCAGCAGATTGTTCATCCAGTGGTCAATACACGTTTTCGTGGGCCTCACCGCCGGGCTGAGCAACGCAGCCCTTGCAGTATACAGTATCAATACCATCTGGTCGAGAGAACTAACACTGTCCCTAACCCTGCCCGATCTGTGCAGTTTACCCTTCCTGAAAAGGCAATCTGCTCGCCCTGGGGAAAAAAGGCTGACAGGGGGCGTGAGCCAATGAACAAGCGGTCTTACAGGACCCATGTCTCTTTGCCCTTTCGGGGAATGTCTGATTGCAGACTTCACCCACAACAAAATCAAAACTCAAAAAGTCCCAAAGAACAAAAATAAATCAGCCCAAACGATATGGAAATTCTATATTGAGAAGCAGTTGTGATGAAACCACCAAACATGCCAGTCGTCTTTTGACTATGCTTGAGAGAGTCGTCGATTACTGGGCTGAAGATGGTCAGATCACCCCCTTAGATTTCTTGGCGGGTGCACAAGCTGACGAAAGTCACACTGTGAGATGTGTACGCCTACCCTGATAGGAAACAGGGCGTGCAGTTAGTAGAAGGAGAAGGGGTGCGACGAGTAACAAGTATTGGTTCCTCCAGAGAGAGAGAACGAGGGAGGGCGGTAGCCTGCTGTGCCAGTCATCCTCCTCTCTGCCTCTCCGCCCTCCCTGCTGGTGCCTAGGTACGGTATGCCCTTGTGTGTGCTGTTGCAGTCAGTCGTATCACATTGCACTCCACACGTGGATCTTTGTGCACGAAGCCCGCTTTCACACAAACACATCACGGATCAACAGAAACTCTTGACAGTTCTGTCTGTGTGGGTGTTGGTGGCAATATGACATCCTCCGAGCCGGTCAAGTGGAAGAAGGAGTTGTTGGAACAATGGCGTCGATTCAGGGAGCGCAAGGTGCCGCCTGTGCCCGAGGAGCGACAGGTGTCTCCAGAATCTGAGGCGACTGTCCTGAGCAAGTTGACGTTCAGCTGGATGGGACCACTGATGGCTGTAAGCGGAACATTACATCCTTCTGTCTTTTCAAGAATTCATGAACCATTTGGTGGTAAAAGGTATGTTGGAATAGAAGCGTATTGTCGCATGCTAACTAATCTTTGTTCCGTCCAAATCAAAATAGATAGGTTACCGCCGCCCGCTCAAGATCAATGACATTCCCCAGCTGAACCCCTCGAGAAGCGTGCAAGAGCACAGTATCGTCTTCAACACGCATTTCGAGGCTGCCATTACCTCGGACGATGTCAAAAACCCTCTGTTTACTTCTCTTCACAAGACCTTTCTCCGCGAGTTCTGGCTTGGAGGGCTCTACCGCCTGCTCGCTGATCTCTTCACCGTGGCAAGTCCTTACACGCTTCGCTATCTGATCCAGTTTGCAGAGGATAGCTATGATGCCCACATCGTGGGAGGTGATGGGGAGCCGCCGCCGCTCGGGAGAGGGGTCGGGCTGGTGGTCGGTATTGTGCTGATGCAGATGCTGTTAAGCTTGTGCCAGAACCATTTTCTGTATTCAGGACAGATGGTCGGCGGACAGGTCAGGGCGGTGCTGACTGCCAAGATTCTTGAGAAGAGTCTGAAAATTTCAGAGCGGGCTAAGGCTGGAGGGGGTGGAGGCATGAGTGACATCACGGCTGATGAAGAAAGCGACGGTACAATGCTGAAGAGCCACGTCCAGCCAGTGCTTCTATTAGATGGACATCAGGAGAAAGGAGGGGCAAGCGATAGAGTCCAGGAGAAAGTCTTCACCCACAACGAACCTCCTCCTCCGGTATCCTCCACGTCGACGGACACTGAGCCTCAGAAAGACCAAGGCTGGTCTAATGGCCGCGTTATCAACCTTGTGTCTATGGATGCTCACCGTATCGACCAGTCTATCAGCATGCTCCACGTCGTATGGACCTCACCAATTGTCATCCTGATCTGCATGGCCCTACTCATCGTCAATCTCTCCTACTCTGCCCTGTCTGGCCTCGGCTGTCTCATCCTGTCCATGATTATCCTCATCACCACCGTCAAGGCGCTTTTCTCCCGCCGTCAGGATATCAACAACATCATCGACGCCCGCGTCAGTCTAACCCAGGAAGTCCTGCAGGCCATCCGCCTGGTCAAGTATTTCAGCTGGGAGGAAAGTTTTATTGAGCGGCTGACGGGGCTCAGGAGCGATGAGACGCGCAAGCTGCAGGGGTACATGGCAAGTCTCAACGTTGTCACGGCTCTAGGCCAGAGTCTTCCCACGCTGGCGGCCATGGTGAGCTTTGTGACGTTTGCTCTGGGCAGCGGGCGAGAGCTGAATGCGGCCGTCATCTTCTCTAGTGTGGCCCTCTTCAGTTCCCTGCTCATTCCTACAGCATATCTGCCTGGATGTTTAGGCCAGGCATCCGACGCATGGGCGAGCTTGGGGAGAATCGAGGAGTATCTCCTGGCAGAGGAAGTGCAGGATCTGGAGGTCGACAGAGGCTTGGAGGGTGCAGTGGACATTGAAGAGGCCGAGTTCACGTGGGAGAGAAGTCATGCGTCCACCGACGAAAGTTCGCCAGCCGCTGATCCAGTCAAGAAGGACAAGAAGAAGAAGAAGCAACCCATCGAAAAGTCAGCAGACCAACCAAAGGCACGACGGATGTCTTCAGAGGTCACGCTAGGTGCAGTTGCTCGTGCTCAGGACGAGGAGTCTGCTTCTCAACCATTTATGCTGCCTTCTTTCTCGCTGAATATCCGCCGCGGCGAGCTCCTTGCAGTGATTGGCGGCATTGGCTCCGGCAAGACATCCCTCCTGTCGGCTCTGGCAGGCGACATGCGCAAGGTACACGGCTCTCTCAAGTTTTCCTCGGAGCGTGCGTTTTGCCCGCAGACAGCATGGATCCAGAACACCACTGTGCGCGATAACATCCTCTTTGGTACGCCTTATGACCCGACGTGGTACGACACCGTCATATCCGCGTGCCAGCTTCGACGGGACCTGGAAATTCTTTCTGACGGGGATGCCACAGAGATTGGGGAACGAGGGACAAACCTGAGCGGTGGGCAGAAGCAGAGGATCAGCCTGGCTCGAGCCATCTACTCGAAAGCAGACATACTGTTGCTGGATGATCCGCTGAGCGCGGTAGATCCTTACGTTGGGCGAGCCATCTTTGAGGAGGCCATCTTGGGCGTTCTGCGTGAGAGGACAAGGATTCTCGCAACTCACCAGGCCCACGTCCTCAGCCAGTGTGACCGGATCCTGTGGCTGGAAGACGGAAGAATCAAAGCGCTCGACACCTACGAGATGTTGAAACAGCTTTACCCAGAGTTTGGCGACCTGGTCAGGGAAGTGGATGGAAACCATGATGAAGAAGCATCATCATCATTGTCCAGGAAAAGAAAAGCGCGCGAGAGAAATGCCAAATCCAAGGAAGAGGCTGCTGCCTTGGAAAAGCTGGCGGGAGACGACTCTCTGCCCATCCTCATGCAGACTGAAGACCAAGCCGTTGATGGTATTCCCTGGGCTGTCTACACCTCTTACATTGCCTCGTCTCGCAGGTGCCTGCCCGTCATCCTGGCCGTCCCGCTTCTCTTCCTCGCATCAGCCGGCAATATTCTCTGCGGCCTCTGGCTCGCCTGGTGGGCCTCTGACAAGTTCGACTTACCCCGCAACACTTATGTCGCCCTTTATGTAGCCATTGCTGTGGCCCAGGGTCTTCTCCTATATCTCTTTGGTCTCTGTATCGCCTTTTTGGGCACCAGCGCCAGCAACGTCATGCTCGACAGGGCGACCCAAGGCATTATGCGTGCGCCCATCTGGTTCTTCGACACCACGCCGCTGGGCCGCATCACGAATCGGTTCTCCAAGGACATCGATGTGATGGACGACTCCCTGCCTGAGGCGTTGAGGTTATTTATGATGTCCAGTGCTATGATTTTGAGTATTTTTGGGCTTATCCTAACTTACTTTCATTGGTTCGCCGTCGCCCTGGGCCCCTGCTTTATCATCTTTTTCTTATCTGCAGCCTACTACCGCACCTCTGCACGCGAGATCAAGCGTCACGAGGCCGTCCTCAGGGGTGTTGTCGTCGCCCGCCTGTCCGAGACCCTCGCTGGTGTGACCACGATCCGCACCTACGCGATGCAGTCCCAGTTTACCAGATCGCTACAGCTTGCCATCGACAACATGAACAGCGCCAACTTCCTGACCTGCTCCAACCAGAGATGGCTGGCGCTCCGTCTGGACTCGATCGGAATCTTGCTGATCGTCACGAGTGGCGTTTTGGTCTTGGTGGACCGCTTCACACAATCCCCAGCCATCTCAGGCCTGGTTTTGTGCTACGCTTTGGGTGCCCTGCAGGTCCTCCAGTTCGTCGTCCGCCAGTGGTCCAACGTTGAGAATGCCATGAATGCTACAGAACGCATATATGCTTATGGGTTCGGACACAGTCTTCCTGTCGAGGGCGACAACGGGAAGCCGGCGGTGCCACTACCCGCTGCCCTCTCCTGGCCAGAAAAAGGCGCCATCACTTTCTCCGATGTGTACATGCGCTATCGTGCTGGCCTCCCTGAGGTTCTCTGTGGATTTAATCTTGCAGTACAGCCTGGTGAACACGTCGCCATCGTCGGCCGCACTGGTGCAGGGAAGTCATCCCTCATTGCCGCTCTATTTCGGGCGTGTGAGCTGTCCAGAGGCTGCATCTCCATTGACGGGATTGACATATCTGGACTCCCGCTGACAGACCTGCGCTCCCGTCTGTCCATACAACCGCAGGACTCGATCCTCTTCCGCGGCAGCGTCCGTTCCAACCTGGATCCTTTCCACGAGCACGACGATGAGAAACTATGGCATGCCCTGCGAGGGGCCTGGCTGGCTGATAGCGTGCACCTGGATGATGGCGTTGACGAGGAAGGGGCCAACTTCTCCCATGGGCAGCGTCAACAACTCGGCCTGGCGCGACTCCTGGTCAGAGACAGCAAGGTTGTTGTTTGCGACGAGGCGACGTCGAGCGTGGACCTGGACACGGACGACAAGATCCAGCAGACCATGGCCAAGTCGTTCCAGGGGAAGACGGTGTTGACAGTGGCGCATCGTATACGCACCATCATCAACTATGATAGGGTGTGTGTGATGGATCGAGGCAGGATTGTGGAGCTGGGGACGCCCAGAGAGCTGTGGGCCCTGGGAGGTGTATTTAGGGGCATGTGCGAGACGAGTGGGATTTCAGAGATTGAGCTGGGACGTGTTTTATGATCTCCTAAGCCACCATGCTGTATATGAGTTGAGAAATGAGACTACCTTGGGTTGCAATGCAGATTTGAATTTTTCTTTTTTCGCTTTCTTCGATATCAGTGGAATTGTGACAACGAGTAAATACGTATGATCAGCACCTTTCAAGAAATGTTGTATTTACTAAGTACTAAGAAACAGAATGTATTTACATTTCCAAACTGGAATCAGAACATTTGTGCTCAAGCATTGTGTCTCGTCTTTCTTCATGTTCTGAAATGACCTCTGTTCATATATAATAAGAAACATCAGATGCTCTCAAATACCGCCAGGCTTGAGTAAGCCTCGCCTGTTGAGCTGAACATGAGATTCGAGGCGCACGACGAGCCCAGCCCTGCATTGTTGATCCACGCAGGCTCCCAGTAGAAAAGTCCAGAGCCACCGCTCGTGGCGGCCACAACCGCGGCAACGTCCTCGATAAATTCCGTCTGGCCGGCCGCAGAGAATGGGATGCTCGACAGGTCGCTGGGGAACGCATACTCGGGGTCTGGGCATGACACGGGCCAGTTGGTCTCGGCCACGACAATATCCTTGCCCCATGCGCTGGCCATGTCGGCCAGGGAGCTCTTGAGCGAGGCGAGGGTCGCGGAGGATGAATAGAAGGGATAGTAGGACACGCCCATCATGTCGAAGTCGGTCGTCAGGAGAGGACCCTCGGCCAGGACCGTCTCGTAGAAATACTCCTGCTCTGACCAGTCCCAGCCGTTGTCCAGGTGGATCATGATCTTGGGCTGCGTGGCCAGGTCGCTGTCCTTGATGCCCCAGGCTGCTGAGTGCAGCAGGTCGGCGATATTGTAGTAGTCTGGCGTCTCGCCAGTGGGCCACAGCAGGCCCGCCGAGATCTCGTTTCCGATTGAGATGATAACGGGCTCGAGGTCCTCGGCGGCAAAGGCGTTGGACACGGCCAGGGTATAGTTGTAGAGCTCCCAGGTCAGGTCATCAATGTCGGTAGGCCATCCAGACGGAATGGTCTGGTCGCCCGGATCAGCCCAGGTGTCAGAGAGGTGCAGGTCGAGATAGACAGAGAGACCAGCATTCCCGGCGCGCTTGGCCAGCTCGATGTTGTAGTCGAGGTCATAAATACCGTCTGAAGGGTTGACCCAGACTCGTTGGCTACAAAGGGAGGGATCAGGCATTAGGAATGTGTAGGTGTATCAAGGGCGATAAGCGTCTCAATAGTTGGATTCATAAGAAAATAATAAGAGAATACGAACCGGACTGTGTTGACTCCGCTCGCCTTCAGGATCGTCTCCAGAGCCTCTGTCGTGCCGCTGGTGGTCTTGTACGTGTACCCAGCGTCTTCCTCGACCACGACCGATGACCAGTCGACACCCTTGTAGGTAAGAGAGGCATTTAGCCCTTGTGCCAAGGCGAGGCCGAAAAATAGTCGAGAGAAGTGCATTGTGTTTTGTTATTGTTTGTGGTATTACCTATCATTAGAATTCCATACAAGGCGGGGAGGAGAGGGAAAGCATGTGAACCGACACACAAACAATCCCAACATGCAGGGATTTGAACAATGCCAATTGTTCTTATAAAAACCCCACCGCCACGAGGGGCTGGAGACGTTATTGTAGTACGAAATTTCATTGATGGAATCTTATATTTGGGACTGCCACCACCATAGCGAATACGGAAAGTCTGAGGCCGCCCGGAGCCGACACTCCAAATACCCCATCCTCGGAGATCTAGTCAGTTCTGAGCTGGCCCCCAGGCCAAGTGCTCAAGTAGCTCTCATCGGGTCCATATACCGCAATGTGCGTACGTCTGCTATAGATGTAATTATGTGGTGGGCACGGTGGCTAGGTTCCAAGTATCAGAGTCGCAACGGGAGGTCACCTGCAGCAACCATGCATCCATCTCATATGGGGCCGGGGTTATGCTCCCCTGTTTATAACTAGTCGGTTCTTAATAGCCTCGGCATTCGTGCCGAGACGACGTGGAAAAAAACACATTAATGCAACAATCATAGCCGACTCGCGGCCGGATAGGCGGTCGTATCATCTTTTTTTCTTTTTTCTTCTTTTCAAAGACCAACATCAATAGAGATTTTGCCCGAGTTGGGATGGTCAACCAGCATCTCGACTTATTGATATTTATCAACAGATGCAGAAGACTGCAAGCTACGTTCCAAAAGCGGGCAGGGATATAATTATTGCAGGTGTATGCTGCACAGAATTTATTATCTTCGCTTTGCGCACTCAACTTATGTCAGACTGTCATAATAATCATGGGATATATCAACACAAGCTTGTAAGTAGTGGCGCATCCACGTTACCCCTTGAGATGTGATTACTGACCGATCCTAACACTGCAAGATTTTCATTGACCATGTAGATCGGGAAGAATCAATTCTCGATATCAACTATTCCATCAAGAAGAGACTAGATGACCTAAGTCTTTTTGCCTGATGGCTTTTTCGTTGTATCGAGTAGTAATTGAATGTCTCTGTTTTTCTCTTGCCGAAGGACACTTCTAATGGCGCCCGCCGACACAGTCCAGCTCTCAAGTCCTCATCACGGAGCAAAAGCAGAATACGCGACTTGGGTATTCCATCGAACGTGCTGGTTTGAAATGTCATTTGAACCAAGATCTCTTGGTCGTACTTGAGCATTTAGAGACAACGGTCTTCTGTCCCGCTATGGCTATCATGAGATCGATTCCGGGGCAACAAATCTTAAAAACCCCCAGTCCTGTTTCTCCAATAGAATAATAGTCACCCTCCCATCACGTCGAAAAGTCTCTTTCTCGGAAGAAATGCTCGGCCAATGGATTTTTGCAGTATCTCACTCCGTGATTGGTGGAGAAGTTTGTGGAGGTGGCGGGTCCGGGGGAGCGGCGGGGTTTGTGGGGGTGGAGAAGGGTCGGGCGCACGGGCAAATTATGGCCTGCACAGCTGCACGTAGCTCATCGTTCTTCTAGACCTGCATAAGGAAAGCCATCGTGTCCAATGCGACCTTTCCGTAGAAGAGACTGTGACCATTCTTCCGAAAAAGAAGTACTTTCTTGCGAAAAAGAGTATGCTTCCCCACGGTTTCTCCTCCTGCCTCAAGGTTAGCGGGCGAGGAATGCTGCTGAATGTCCAGATTGAGACGCGCACAAATGTGTATCGTAAATAAAAGGTGTAATCGAGGACTCGCGTTCCCATCCAAGTGCCGAGGCACTAGCAGACTTCTCAGGTTCTTTGTTGCCCTCAAAGTTGGCTCACCAGCAGGTCTAAAGGGTGCTATTATGGGAAAGGGCGGCTCGCTGTTGGGGAGGCGCGCCCCGAAAGGAAAGAAAAGAACTAGGCCGCGGCTGGCTGGGGCAGGGTAGGCGCGCACGGGCCGTGAGTCACTGGTACACCCTCATACTAGGATCATGCCATCACAAAGTTGAGCTCACCCTTCCCTGTACAGCAATTAGTGCCTGGTCCCTCCTTCCTCCCCCTCCGGCCCCGCCACCCCCTCTCTTAAAAAAAAAATACATCCCCCGCGTCCGGGAGAAACACGATACATTACTTGTTCGAGCCATCTTCATGGAATCCTTGATCTCGAGACCATATGCTTGTATTGGTGAGTACACACACGACTCTGGCTGGGTCTCTGATCCTGAGCCTGGCCAGGGTTAGAGAGAAGACTTGGAAGCCCTTCGGTTGTGGAGAATGGAGATCAGGGTGTAACATTGGAGGCAAAGGGAAAGAGGAGGAAAGGTAGGATGCTGTGGTTATGTTGGTGCTCTTTTGCTGCCCTAGCACCAGTTCGATAATTACAGGGTGCAAACGGAAAATACTGGCTTTCTAACGAATGGCTCTCCAGACAGAAGCAGGTTTCCCAGCGTGTTTAACCCTGCAATATCTATGCGTGGAATACCCAAGCAGATGGCATTACATGCAGGCCTGGGATGTTCAGCAGATGGGTGTAGAAGAGATGGAGGTATCACTCATGTAGGCTGTCTGTCTCAAAAGAAATCGAGGGAGGTGAAGCCCGTCTGACAGAGAACGCTGCATATGCTGAATGTTCCCAGCCTCCGTTTCTGTTCGGTTCGGTTCGGTTTCCTGCCCTATCGTGTCGAATTAAAGACCAGATCTTTCTGAGAAGCCCAACTAAACGCTGTCTGTTGTATTGCGGAGGGATCCTCGTTTCAGCCGAGGAGAGAATTGGGAAGTTGAGTGGAGCTAGGGTTGCTGAGCCATGAAACCGAGCATTCTTGTTGTCGAGAATTTAGAAACGGTCAGAACGAGGCCAAGCCCGCATAAGCGTGCTGTATGCTAGAGGCGCCACCACAAGACCTGCAGAGTAGGCCATGGCCGTGGAGGGGCTAGACGCCACCAGGACCTGGGAGATGGCGTTGCGCAGCAGTCGGAGCGAGAGAACTGATGCTACGAGTGGTCCGGCCATATAAAGAAGCTGCTGGCCATCGAAGGCCGAGACCAGGCCTTGCATACCGAAGCTGTTGCGGCCGGCGTTCAGCTCCAAGTGGATCTCAGCGGCTTGCGTATCGGAGCGGTTGTCGCCATGATTCTTGTCTCCCACTATAATTAAACACAGATCTGATCAGTCTTTCTGTTCTCTAGAGAAAGAATGCAAAGAAATCACAGAGAGAGGATGCTTGATTGGAGCAGCAGCGGACCGCTTGAAGGGAGAGGGGGGGGGGGGTATGGGTAGATGGAGAAGAGAGAAAGGCTTGCTAGATCTCATGAAAGAGATGCCAACAGATACTTACTGGTGGGCTGCTGACCATTGCCAGTTCCAGAGGCGTGAGGGTGTGCCATCATCCAGTAGGTGCTTGGACAACCTGGAGGATGGTCTGGCTTGAGCTTTTCGTAGTACAGGTGTAGTTTTGCGGTAGCCATGGTGGAAATCCCAATGGAAATCTGTTTTTCATTAAAAAGGTGAAGGGGGGTTGTCGACAAGGTGAAAAATAGTGGGAGGTTATCGACAAGGCGCGGCGTTTTGTTTTTATGTATTGTGCACCGTGTTACAAGGAAGCTATCAAAACCAGAACCAAAACCCAGCAAGCCCTAACCCCTGATTTTAGAAGCAGGTTAGGGCACTGAGCTGATATGGATGCTCCTACATGCAGCCACAACCTTGACTGGCATCTCCTTGGCTATGTGAAAGCACAGAAGTACCAACCTCTACCTTATTTCTGGCCAGATGCAGAAGCCTGGATGTAGAATATCGTCTCCAGCTACTGTTTGCCCAATAACCCCTCTTCTTCTCCCAACCTTGCAGAGGTTGAGCGAAGCTACATTCTGCGAGGTGCGGGCCTTGTGGTCGTACTCTGGACTCCAATTAAGTCTGGGAAGTTATCAACCAGTATTGGGAAGAGAATAGTAAGTCACTGGCCTTGGTGGGTCCAGCCAACCCCAGGCACTGGTACAGCCTCAGCCAGCTGGCTGCTTTTCTTTCTTTCCTATCCCTTTTTCTGTCTATTCTATAGCGCATCGCTTGAATCAAGTCTTATTTCGACAGATATCAAAATTAAAGTAACACAAGAATTTTTTTTTTGGGGTTAAAATGCGCTCAAATAAATAATACTCAATAAACATTATCCGTTGACGTTAATAACTCCTACATGTACAAGGCGAAACAAGTGGGATCACCAACGATGCCCTCGTGGTCCCGGGATTCTGTCGTCGCACCACTCCTCTGGGACATTGGAACCTGCACCCCCATGATGCCCTCAGTGCTGTCAAAATTGTTTCAATCAATTTTGAGGCTGACGGGTCCTACAAGACGGCTCACCATGTAGTCAGGATTCCATTACTCAGAAGCTCTCTGACCGACTGGTCACGTCACGTTCCACAACAAAGTGCCATGTTTCTATACTTCTCATTATGACCTTGTTTCGTGTTGTGATGAGAGAATATGATTTGCTCAGCTCCACAAACTTTCACAAATGGACTAGTTGAGGAGGAGTTAATATCACGGTGACGAATACTTTGCTGACACGAAGGGACGGTTCGAAGATATCTTTTGGACGCTGCCCAAGTCGAAGCTCGCCTTGATTTAGACCTTAATCGCTTTCGATCTACCTCAATCGGTCAACCTGCCTTCGAAATGCGATGTATTACTTGCTTACGCATTTATCATACGATTGGTCAGGATTCAATAATCCTCGGTCCTCAACCTGGTTTTTTGCATTTTGCACATATTTATATTGTTCATTCATCAAGCACCTTTTCCAACTGCATCAAAGCTTGGACGTACTCATTGTTGAACAACGCTGCCCCTTTGTCTTCGCTCATTGGTAGTAATGGTCGCCGGGGGTTGGCACTGTACTGGAATCTTTGCCGAATCATCATTTTCAACCCCGCGATCTGAGGACCATATTGATTAGTACCAACATCAAAATGTTACCAAAGTCTCTAAGACTTACCCCAATTGACTGGAAAACCCCGTCTGCCAATGAGATCGTGTTCTGCAGGTCTTGTGCCTCCTTATATTCAGTCGATCCAGGAGCTGCTCCAGAGCTGGCCAATTCCCAAAGCCTGACGCAAGACCGCTGCCATCTTGTAAGCTTTATAAACGAATAGAACTAGCCTGAGAACACGAGGAACACTTACTGGAGCGATATTTGGAAGACCAGATATTGCCTGGTATAGTAGAGGTGAGTGTGGGTAGAGGCAAGACATGATCTGTCTACTACTGTGGTAATTTGGTTACAACTTACGCCCGCGGCTCCACTCGACATAGACGGCAGTAGTATGTCGATAAATCCATCTATGATCTGAAATGCTTGCAGCAGGTTTTTCCTCGGGTACTTGGTCTTGAAGTCATCCGAGCCAACGACGGCATTGATGCGTGTGATCTTGCCAACGGAAGCGCAACTAACATTACCCATTGTTAAAAAGTCCTTCCGAACATCTTCAAGCAGTAAGCACGGGATTCCCAGAAGCCATACTTACGTCAACTTCACCCCAGCAACATTCCCACTCTTCCTCGCCACATTCACAATCAACTCACTATCTAAATCAATTCCTCCAGCCACAGCCGGGAAGTTATATAACACGACCGGCACTGGGCTCCCTTCTGCAACCTCGACAAAGTATCCCTTCAGCGCCTCCTCACCTGCAGCACCCTTCAGAGCACCCGCGTAGTACCCTGGAGGGATGATCATCACAAAATCTGCTCCTGCAGCGGCGGCATCCCGGGCGAGCGTGATTGTCTCCCGTGTGCTGGCAGCTCCGACGCCTGCGACGATGGGCACAGATATGCCTCCTGGGACACGCTCGGGGTCGTCCAGGACACGTCGTGCTGCTTTTATGAGCTCGATTCTCTCGGCGGGCGTGAGATGTGGTGCCTCGCCTGCCGAGCCTGCGACGACGGGGTAGGTGCCAGCGCGGGCGGTAAACGCGACGTGGGCTGCGAATGCATCGAGATCGAGGTCCTCGGTTGGAGTAAAAAAGGTAGGGAGGGGGGTGTAAATGCCGCGAGGCAGGAAACGAGCGGTTGCGGTCATCGTGGTTGGGGTGTGGTGTGAGAAACTCTTAAAGTCCACCAGAAATGTTGAATTCTCCGACTTTGTGATAGAAGAAGTGTGTGCAAAGGTTTGTAGTCTGGTGTCTTTCAGATCAATACTTCAATTCCTTAGACTTGACGTCAATCGATCTTCAATACGAATGAAGTCAGGAACTAATACTTTGACGTGGCGGCGGCTAATTGTCATCTCGTCATGCGGAATCGCCGACACTTTTTGCAGGATAAGTGAGGTAACGCAAACTTATGGGAAATTTAGAATTTTGTTGAGAACAAAGGTCTTGGCGGTAAGTATCTCTAGAATAATCATCCTACCAGTATCTCTGCAGCTTTGATACCGAGAATCTCCAACGCACCGAAGCACCGAAGCACCGAAGATCCTGTCCACCTGGTAATGAATGGCTGGAAAGATTTCCAACATCCGTTGTGTTCGCCACTGCTTCGCTCAGTAACTGCTGAAAATGAATGCTATAGATCTCACGGCTGTATGACTAGAGACTATGTGGTGTTATGGACGATAGAGGATTAAAATGGCATCGTGAAGAGAACAAGCATGAGATAGATCACTTTGACATCATATAATTTCCCTTCGCATTTTCCACATAATTATTGTACTTTGAGGTCATCAGAAGACCTGACCTACAGACTAAGCCTGAACAGCGGGCTATTCTCTTCCATCTCCGCCAACTCAGCAGGTGAATATTTGGCCTCAATCTCTACCACATCCATCCCTTCACGTCGCTTATTCTCTTGCCTCAACAACCACCAGTGTATCGTCGCCGGAATCATTGCACCCAGCACCGTTGACCCGACGGAGAACCCAAACCCGAGCGGGTACGTCGGAGCCTCGCTCGCTAGGTATATATTGCTTCCGATACTTCCTCCGCCGACGCTCCCAAAGAGCATCAACAGACCAATCGCGGCTGCACGCTTGGAGGGGTTGGGCACGTTCACACTTGTCCAGGCGCCCAGGATCGGCGCCTGCGCGCTGTATCCTGCTGCAGCGAGGAAGATGGCAAAATAAGACAAACCAGCTAGCCGTGTGTGGTGCACCGTAATCCACAAGATGATAATTCCTGTCAGACCTAGCGTGTAGCAGGCCATGATGGCCTTGTACCGGACCTGGTAGTGGTCGCTCAGCCAGCCCATCGTTACACACACAATGGTGGCAAAGATGTAGGGCGGGGTACTGAGCGCTTGCGCCTTGATGGCTGAGTATCCCAGGTTGGCCACCATCGTGGGTAGGGTGTAGCTGAGGGAATAAGTCGGCACGCTACCACCCCACCAGAAGAGCATCATCATCAACCAGGTCTTGCGGTCTTTGGCTGCCGCGGCAATGTCGCTCCATCGGAAGACGTAGGTGGGTGCGTTGGGGCCGGCTGCGTACTTGAGGCGGATCTGGGCGTATTCGAGCTCCTCCGGGGTGAGCCATGCCGTGGACTTGTTGGCTTCGGAGTACTGATGGGGGAAACGAGGCAGGAAGATGAGACACAAAAGCCCAGCGAACATGGTGATGCAGCCCTCGATGAGGAAGAGCCACTTCCACGCCGGCCAGCCCTCGGCGCCGTCCAGGCCGTCACCGACACCGTACGCGATGACACCTCCAAAGGCGCCAGCTGCAGTGTTGGCACCATAAAAGATGGCCATCCTAGTCGCCAGTTCTCTCGGCGTGTACCACATGCTGAGGATGAAATAGGCACCAGGGTATAAACCGGCCTCTGTCACACCTAACATGAGGCGAATGGCGATATAGGAGCCGTAACTCTTGACGAGACAGGTCAAGGTCGTGATGAGCCCCCAGGCCGTCACGATCAAGGGCAACCAGATCTTGGGGCCCAGCCTGCGCAGGCAGATGTTTGCGATGGGCTCACAGAGGCCGTATGTAAAGAAGAAGTACATCAAGGCCAGGTTGAACTGCGTAGATGTCATGCCGACATCCTCAAGAAATCCGAATAACTGCGGATTAGAGTGTTAATGAGGCTTTTGCTTTTTTAGAAGAGGAATTCTCAGGATCTTAACATACCTTGGCATTTCCAGCATTGCTCTTGTCCAGCGAGCACATCAAATATAGTAGGCTCAAAGTTGGAAGTAACCTGAAGTCAACTGTCTAGTAGGTCAGCGAACTCGTATATTGATACGAGGATACAAAATATGTTTAGCCCAGATGACGTACGCTTGCACATGAACTTCCTCCTCGCCGGCCCGCCAAAATGGTGGTGAAGCTCGAGATACCGCTCGTACTCGACATTCGACGTCAAGACCTGGCTCTCCTTGCCCATCAAGGGATCGGCATTGACAGATATGGGTTTCAGGTCTTTGCTGGCCAGGGAATCCTCCAGAGCCGCCAGTGAATCGTTGACGGAGCTCATGGCGGGCTAGCGACGACTGAATGGATTGGAAGAAGTCGAGGGCGGCTAGATGATGTGTTCTCGGTTGCGCATAACCCTACTGGTTACATATCTCGTCATGGGGTGATACCAGGGGAGGTCTTTTATGTATGTAAAGTAACAGCTCATGGCCTCATGGCGTCTCTGTTATCAGCCTTGGTGCAAAACAGATTCCAAATGGTCATTCTGGGCTATGTCCTTGTTATCTCTGCTCATCTGGTCTGTGAGCATGTAATTAGGTAGAAGATGCTGTTGCAAGATTTCAATTCTACAAAGTGCGCACATGTCCACTACCCTTGCTTGATACGAAAGCAATCCATATCAATAAGAGTGTGGAGAGTGTGGAGTTGATTTTCTTTGCTTTCCCGAGACTTGTCTGGTTCGTTTACATCTCGGCGCTTTCCATTCGCTCGGTGGTGTCGGCGGTCCATATCAATTACCCCGGCAAATGTCTCGGAACGCTTGCCGCGTTGATCATCACTAATCAGGAACCAAACCCCGCCATCAATTTGGAATCAGTGCTACTTACTTGGTGGGTGACTTGGAGGGGGAGGTTTGATGGTAGGAATCGCCGAGAAGAGCAGCGCAGCGTCAACTACATCGTCAGGTGGTGCGAGATTTGGCAGTTGCATCTCCAAAATCGAACGATCAAATCCAGGAACCAAACGGAGGCACTTTGCATATAAAAACATTGACCGTGTCGTGCGTGTTCAAAGAAGCGAAACAATATTGTGTGCACTTATTGAACAATCACTCTTAATACTCGTCGCCATTATTTGCTATTCACTGCCTGGCCTCCTTGATCTAGTAGCAATCATGGCGCCCTCGGCAGTTGACACTGCAGCCTCACCTTCATCAACGCCCGACATGAGGCGTGCGAAATTGGTGCAGCGGCAGAAAAACCCTGATGGCAGCCCCCTTTACCCGGACTACATGCCCTTCTATGATCCGCTTGAAAAGGTCGAAGACATTGGGAGCTTTGAACATTTCGACCCAGGTTACAAGGCAGACCCCAAGATGCCCAACCTCCTGGGCAAAGCTACCAATATCGTTGACCTGTCGCCGCATGTGGGTACCGAGATCGAGGGCGTCCAGCTCTCTGAGCTCTCGCCAGAAGGCCTGGATGAGCTGGCCTTGTTGGCGGCACAGCGGGGTGCGCTGGTGTTTCGCAACCAGGACTTTGTAAACATTGGGTTTGAGAGCCAGAAGAAGATCGTGTCGCATTTTGGCCCACTGCATATCCACGGCTGGGCGCCGCATCCGTCCGCTGGTAGTGCCGAGCACATGATCATATACGATTCGAAAGAGTGAGGTCACTCCCTATCTCATTTCCTCTCATCGAGATCGAGAATGTTTCTAGGCTGACGTGAATACTACTAGCGATCTCCGCGTTCGCCGCTCCTGGAAGGGCCGCAGCCCCATCCAGTGGCACACTGATCAGTCGCCCGAGCCACAAACGCCAGGAACAACCTTCATCGGGATGTTGGAGTCACCAGCCGCAGCCGGCGGCGACACGCTCGTGAGCTCGAGCGTTGCGGCGTTCAAGGCCCTGTCACCACGGTTCAGGAAGAGGTTGGAGGGTCTGACAGCCATCCACTCCAACAACGACGGTGTAAAGCAGGAATTGAAGAACGCAGACGCCGTCATGCGCCGCGCGGAGCTCATCAGTGAGCATCCAGTGGTGATTGTCCATCCGGTGACCAAAGAAAAGGCGCTCTACGTGAACCCCGTCTATACGAGGAGAATTGGTCAGTGGATTTCAGCTTACCTTTTCTTCTTCTTTTTCCTCCCTACCTGTTTTCTTTCATGAATCCTCGTCGAGCCGCACGTACTGATCCGTCGTCTCACGCTCAGTCGGATTCGACCAAGAGGAGTCGGACTGCCTCTTGAGTTTCCTCTTCGACCACATTGCAAAGCGCCAGGACCTCCAATGCCGCGTCACGTATCAGGCTGGGACGGTTCTGGTCTGGGATCAGCGGGTGACCAACCACTCGCAGACTCTAGATTATCCGGCAGGGGAGCGAAGACATGCATTCAGGCTGACGCCTCTTGCAAACAAGCCTATCCCGTCCAAGATCGAGGAGGATGATGGCGAGTGTGCAAAGGATTATCAGAGAGTAGAGCTGGGCCTGTGTTGAAAGAAGGATATTGATGCTATTGAGCTTAATCTCTTCATCAAAATATAAACAGAAAATCATCAGTACACTGAGAAGTCTGCTGCCACGCTTGCCAAGCGTCAAGAATGTCTTGGACTTCATGACTTCCATTTTCGCTGTTGGCAGTAGGACCGTTCTCGAGCAACATTGTGACATCAAGGCCCACATGATGCTGATTGCGTTCTGTCGGCTCTACCAGCACGTTCTCTTCACTATGATTGGAAGACACCAGGCCACTGTCGATTGAGTCGTCCATGTGTTGAAGTCCTAGCTGGGGTGCATCTCGAGACACACCGGAGTCGGACAACGCATGCGAAGACGTTTCTCGCCGTGCCAATGAAGATATGTCCTGCCGAGCATTTCCCGACACCTGATTAGGACGGAAATAGTTCTCGAAGAAGTGCACGATCGAAAGCGCATTTGGCCAATACTGCGCAAGAAGTCGCAGAGAAGACAAGGCAGACTCATAGCGCTTGAAGACCGATATGGCCAACACAACGTTGGGAGTCTTCACTTGCACGCTGAGCTGTATCAGGGCAGTGAAGAGACAATTCACTCCCGAGACCCAAACACTCTTGATCTGGTCCTGCTCGGAGAGGCGTTGAAAAATGAGTTGGATGGTGATGGCCGAGGAAATGCAGATAGCGCTATCATCTTGTTGAGTGTCATCTCCTGCATCCTCTACGCAGTGGCCTGGCTGTCGCCGGTGGAACAATATCAGAGCGGTGTTGTAGAGCACCTGGAGCAAACCATCGGAGAGCTGCAGTCCCGCTGTCAAATCCGCGTCCAGTACCGCCTGGTGTTGAACCAACCAGGCTGCAAGCTCTTCGTCTGTTCTGCGCCGGGCCGCTCGTCGAGCATGCAGAGCTTGGCTCCCGAAAGGCCCGAATAAGTCTTTCATGCCGCGCGAGATGATCTTGCAGAGTTCTGTGGTCTGGATACAGTGCTCGATCTGCACAAAACCGCAGCTCTGGAAGTCCGAAGGCTGAAGCCCCTTGACATCCGACTCATCCAGGTGGAGTGACTGCGGTCGTCCATACTGCAGCGAGATCATCACATCGCATTGGAACAGCAGCCACCAAACCCTCCTCCACATACGTTTGGTGTGAGGTACCAAGGTGCTCTGCTCAGCATCCCTGTGCATACCTAAACCCAAGGCAGTTCGGGCTGCGACGCCTACCCAGAGCCACGCGTTCGCCACAACGTCCTCTGCGCCATCTGTGTGCCAAGATAGCAGGAGAGCTGCCTGTACGACCGTGTCCCGGTTACTCTCGAAACGGGCGTCAAAGAGAGTCTTTGCCCGGTGGAAAAAGACGGCTTTGTGCCTGTGCCTGTCCCCCTGGTCGTACAGAGAGTGGGCGCCAGCTACCAGCATGGCATGGAGGAGGAGCAGGGAGGGCGGGTCCTGCGGGTCCTTTGCCTGGTATTGTGCCATGAACAAGTCTCTGTCAACCACTGGAAAGACGGGGTTCACATATAGAAAATACGCATCCAGTAACCGGTCTACGATGAGCTTGCTCGGGAGCTGGAAAGCCTCGGCGGGTAGTTTGTCGGGCTCGTGGGAAAGGAGCCGCCGCGCGAGTCTGTCCGTCGGGTAATGGCTGACGGGAGCTGATCTGGGACCGAACTGCTGCCGCGACAAGAAGTTGGTATTTGAGACTTGTGTGCCAACATACATGACCCTAGCATCTTTGTGGATGGGACGCTCAGTGATCTGGGGCTGATGGAGGAACTCGGCCAGGTAGTTGATCATGGAAGTATAATCGCTATCCTCGGTCGAGTGGGAGGCGGCACCGGCCAGGCTTGATACGGCTTGCGGCGCAGGGCTTGATAGCTCTTGACGGCTCTGAGAACCTGGCGGTGTTGGCGTGTTAAGTGATCTTGAGGCATGCCAATTGCTGGCTGAGCCGTGCCGAGACTTGTCTAGTGGATAAGAAGGAGATGAGTTCGCTCTAGGCGATGACGATTTTACTGTCCAGGCAGGCGAAGGGTGCTGCGGCACAAGGGACCTGGTCGTATCAGAGTCTGGTTGTCTGTCGTGACGTTTCTGCCTCAGTCTGGACATGGTCGAGGTGCGTCTCCTCTTCTGATGTATGCGACATTCGTGGGATGTAGAGGCAGCGCGGCAGTTGGAGCAGGGGATGCCGCCATCGTGTGCATCGCATTTGACCTTTCTCTGGTGACAGACAGAGCATGCGGTTCGACCTGTAGAAGGCGAGAAAGAAAACCTGTCAGTACTTTGTTCATGTGTTGTAGAGCTGCAAGAAGAAAGAAAAAAAGATGAGCACAAAATGACGGAAGTTTACCTGCATTGATCTTGGCCCGCGTAACTGTGCCACCAGCCATCTCTCTCTTTGATTTGCAGCACAGTGCTCTTGTGTGTGTACGAGAACAAGAAGCTGACTTCGAAGCCTTCGAAGTAAGCCGCTCACGCTACTGCTCCTCCTCGACGCGGGCAATGAGGGGGCACCTGTCAGGGGCGTCGTGGCGGACTGGGAACAGCAGGTACAAGGCACACACGTTCTGACAGGGAAGGAGCCTCCATCGTCAGGAGACATCCGCCTCGTCGCGGAAGGTTGAGGTCGCTCCTGCCTCCGCGCATGTTTGTCGTCGTCAAAAGGTGTAGGTGCGTATGACTTGATCTCGGAAGTTGATAGTGTCAGGTTAGTGGACCTGGTGGGTCTCCGGGATAGCTCCACCCCCTCCGGCCCGCAAGATCGCTAGGCTTATCTGCCACTTTTCCACTTATCTCGGCGCCCCCAAGCCGATAACCCCTGCCGCCGAGCTCCTCTTATTTCCGGTGCATTCGCGGGCAACTTGGTCCGTCCCCAAAGATAAGGTTGGTTCCTTCTCTGCTCATGGCTTCGGAACATGATTGGCTACTTCGGCGATAGGGAAACACCTCTCGTGTCCTTCAGAGCGCGGACAAGAAGCCTACTTACTTCATAATGTGTGCGAAAAGAAATGGTTCAGAATGTAGCATGTTTCCAAGTTTTTGAATTGGCTCGGATTCGAGTATACCTTCAAGCTACGTTTACTGTTTTACAGCCGTGTTGATCGTGCTATCAGTCACTATGATTTCTGCAAAGTCGGAATATAACCTTGTCATCACGAACGGCATCTGTGTAACTGCCACAGACATAGCACCACTGGATATCGCCATCAAAGATGAGAAGATTGCTCTCCTCGCGCCCTCTGGCTCTTTAGCCAACGCTAAGTCCGCAAAAAGCATCGATGCTGAAGGCGGATATGTCATGGTAAGAGAAAGAATCCTCCCCCCCCCCCCAACCCCCCCCAAAAAAGAGGAAGAAGAAAAGCAGCATACCGCTCCTAGATTCGCAGTAAGCTGACTGTTTATATGATTGATTATGTCAACAGCCTGGCGGGATCGATTGCCACGTCCATCTCCAGGAACCGAGCATGTTCGGCAAGGGCAGCTCGGCAGACAGTTACGAGTCGGGCACGCGCTCTGCTATTGCTGGAGGTGTGACTACTGTAGTGGCCTTTGCGCCGCTGCAGAAGCATGCAGAGTCCCCCCTTGAAGCGATCGAGGCCACACATGCTCAGGCCAAGGACAATTGCTATTGCGACTACGGCTTCCATCTTTTGATGGGCAACGCCAATCCCAAGGCCCTGCAAGAGATGACCCTTCTCAGGGACCACGGCATAACCTCCATCAAGATTTACATGACCTACCAGGCACTGCAGCTTCGAGACGGTGAGATCCTGTCTGTGCTCCTGGCAGCAAGAGAGAATAAGATCATGGTCTGTGTCCACGCGGAAAATGGAGACGTACTTGACTGGCTCACCGATAAGCTAGAGGAGCGCAAGTTATTCGCGCCCAAGTACCACAGTAACTCTCGCCCACCCATACTAGAAGCCGAGGCTACAAATCGTGCCATTGCTCTCTCGAATTTGGTCGCTCAGACACCAATCCTCCTCGTCCACGTCAGCGATCCAGGCGCTACACTCCGCATCCGGGAGGCACAGACGTACGGCCAGCCGGTCTTTGCTGAGACCTGCCCTCAGTACCTGTTTCTCACCCGCGACGACCTTAACAAGTCAGGATTTGAAGGCGCAAAGTGCGTCTGCTCGCCTCCGCCCAGGAACGAGGAGGACCAGAACGCAATCTGGTCAGGTCTCCGGAACGGCACTTTTACTATCCTCAGCTCAGATCACTGCCCGTTTCGCTATGATGACGCAGAGACTGGGAAAAAGACTTGTATCACCCACGACCACCCCACAGGCCGCTTCAAATATATCCCGAACGGTATACCCGGTATCGAGACGCGGCTGCCACTGGTCTTCTCCGCAGACCAGCTCCAAGTGACCAAGTTTGTCGAGGTTGTGTCGACGAACGCCGCCAAGCTTTATGGGCTATATCCTCAGAAGGGATCCATAATTCCTGGCCTGTCTGATGCGGACCTAGTCGTCTGGTATCCAAACGATAAGTTGCCACATATTACGTTGAAGAACGAGATGCTGCATCACGACGTAGATTATACGCCCTATGAAGGGAGGGCCGTGCCGAACTGGCCCCGGTATACCATACTACGTGGAAAGGTTGTCTGGGATCGAGACCATGGGGGAATCGTTGGAATGAAGGGGTACGGGCAGTTTATCAAGCGTGAGGCGAGTAGTCTGAATGGTATTTGGAAGACGGTGGAAGAACGGGGTACATTCGACCCAGAAAAGCTATGATGACTACAAATACGAGCGAGGTAACTGAGTCCACGCATGCAGGTGGGCTTACAGACCTTCGGGGACACTTCAAACACGTATGGATTGTTGAATCCAGAGACTCAACAATGACACAACAGTCCGATTTTTATTATAAAAAAAAAGAAACCAAATAAAGCAAGAAAGGGAAGATGAAGGACGACTACTCAGGTTCTCAAACAAAACGGAATAATGCATGGTTCAGGGTTTCACAAATTGTAAAAAGGACTGAGGATTGGTAAACTAAGCAATTGGGATTTTCAGCCCAGGCTCGGGTCTCGGACGTCTTGTTTTGAGGGGGCCAAATTGAAAATCATCCACTGCTTCTCGACAACCAATCATCCGCCCACCCTAAGGACGGTCGCAAACGAAGCGTGTAGGCTGAAATCATGCAAACTTTCCATTGTCATCCAATTGGTAACCCTGGTGCTGTCGAGTGGCGGCGATGTGTTTCATCAAATCCAGTAGGCATACTTCGTCATATATCTCACGATACAGGCCTACTACAGTACACAAGCAAAGATCACATGTAAGCTGTGGGGGCTCTGGGAAATATGCATAAGCTGAAAAGGAGAATTGATCGGCTACCGTGCATTAGTGTCCACTGGCTGAACTCTCTTCAGTCATTATATTTGATATGGTGCCTTGGGCATACTTGTGTCCTGTGAACAGCATTGGAGGACCTACAAATATTTCCTCACTGAACCTTGAAGTTAGGACATTAGTCCTCACCCTTCCACCTCCCCGTCTCTTTTTCCCAGTATCAAAAGACACCAACCTCTTTAGGATACGATCTCTTCTCCAGGTATGATTGGTGCTCTCGTTCCCCATAATGTTCCGATACCTCCCGTCTCGCCTTGGTGGTGGTGGGAAATTGGGGCAGGCCTCCTGAGCACCGTCAACATGGTTCTTCTTCTAGTCACACTGTTGGAAGCCAATGATCTCTCACTCGCATCCTGGCCGCTCTGGATCCAGCCCAACTCTCTGATTGCCGTCTTCACAACTGTTGGACAGTCGTCCATGATGGTTCCGATTGCTGGCTGCATCAGTCAACTTAAGTGGCGCCACTTTATGCGACGACCGAACAGGCTCAGCCACCTCCAGATCTTTGACGAGGCCAGCCGTGGGCCGTGGGGCTCACTCATGGTGTTACTGAACATTCGTGTTCGCGCGTTCACGGTCTGGGGTCTGGCTATCGTGTTGATTGTGGCACTTGGATATGATCCGAGTGCCCAGCAGATTTTAAGTTTTCCAGCCAGGAACACCAGATTGTCAAATGTTACTGCTGATATTGGGATAGCCACTGGGTACTGGTCAAAAGCCTATCTCCAAGACACGACTGGCAGCACAGAAAGTAAGCTAATACACATACAATATATATACCTGAGACCACTGACCAAAGTCTTGCGCACCTACTCTCCCTAATTTGACCCTCTTGAACAATCTCGGATCATAGGTCTCTATCAGATCGACGCAAATCCGCTGACTGACTCAAAATCTAGGACAGGGCGAAGCGACGACATTCAATTCTGATCTATTCAAACTCGAGTCATCAATGATCGATAGAATTTCCGGATCGATTTTTCAACCCATGTACTCCTGCCAGGCGATCACTGCTCATGGGAAACATTCACTACGCTGGGCATTTGCAGTACCTATGAAAACGTAACCAACACAGTAAATGTGACCTGTACCGAAACCATGAACTACGCCCTCAACTGCACCTATACGTTTCCTTCGGACAACCCCGTCCAATCATATGACCCGGATCCATTCGTCATGCAATTCGCTCAACCAGAAGGCCCTTCTAGTCCGGCCATAACTCTGTTCCAAAGCAAAGTTTACATTGGACACGATGCTGTCAGCTCCGGGGCTGTGCTCTACACAGCTAAGGTCATGGACAGGGCAATGAACCTAGGCCCTAATTTCACAACGCCTCCGGCAACACAGCTATTTTACAATGCTTTCTATTGGTGTTCACAGACTGTACATAACCTCACTGCAACTCCACACGCTATTACCGCGGCTTCTACAACCTACGAGACTTTGGTGTACAACACATCTTTTGTGCACTTTGACGGCAAGGAGGACTTCAATACTTGCATGAAACCATCGACAGAAACTGTGTACAAAATCGACACAAACGCTGATTGGGCATTGTTCAGCTACATTGCGAAACTTCTCACACGTGATATTGTCAACAGTTGTCCGTACGTAGGCTCAAGTTTTGACCAAGTCTCACTGGACCTCTCACATTTCTCTATACCTCTGATATCGGTAACGCAACAGCCAATTTTGCAACGGCCTTGACGAACCAGCTCCGAAGCGTGGACCCCGGGGACAACATTAATGCAACCATGTTCTTCGGGGATGTTTATGACGAAGAGACATCCATCAGTGTGAACTGGCCGTGGGTGATTCTCCCTGTCGCCGAGACGCTTCTGGTCATCTGTCTCCTCGGCGTATCAATTGTTCTCACCTCCGGACAACCGCTGCTCAAGACGTCTTTGATAGCGCTGCTGTTCTACGGGATTGATGGGTGGACAAAGGAGGGTGTGGCCATCTCGGGGCGAGAAGATGCAGATAAACTGGAGCATTTAGCAGACCGTATGGACGCGAAACTCGTGGAGGATAGCAGTGGGAAACTTCATTTTGTGAGAATATAGGAAAGTTACTGCCCTCAGCGAAACTGCTACACCTTTGCCTTTTTCTAATCATTCAACTAGATTTTCTCAACCCCTCCTTTCCTTCCATGGCATATACCAATATCAGCCCTGTCTCCTTCAATTTTCACTCCCTTTACCCATTGCTCCGCTTAATCAGAGCGCTTACTGATGCTGATAAAATAGCTTTCTCCCAGTCCTGATAAACAATCTCACTTCCAATGCTAAGCCGATATTCCTTTGCAATTAATTGACCATCCTTCGAACCATCCTGCGGTACCAGTGCTATATCAATGCCAGGTAGTTTCAGCACTCTCTTGAGACTTGAAGCTTTATTAACACCGCTCGTCGATATAACCCATCGCTCGCCTTTTTCCTGCAAGCTAGTAATGCCAAAGCCACTGATCACGATGCTTTTCGATTTGTAATTTTCGCAATGTCTCTGCACGAGCGCATCCGGAATATGGTTGAAGTGCATGTTTCTCAGGATTGTTGCTTTTTTGGCGCTAGGGGTTTGAGTCGAGTATGTCAAGCGAAGTTTGTCATCCTCATCGTGATGTTGCGAGAACCGCACAATGACAACATCTGATGGTTCCATAAGGGGTGACAGTCGAGTTGTTTGGATGGAGGGCGACAGAGCTGCGAATGAGAAACAGTTGTCAGCAGCTTCAGAGAAGTATAGCGATAATCAGAAGGTTACTTTCGAGAGGGGAAAGTAGATATTTATGAATTCATTCGACAGCTGAGTCTTGTTCTCAATCTCCTCCTGTAAGCCCTGCCGCAGTCTAGAGCCTAATGCACTCCATGTCTCACGTATTACGTTCAAAGGTATGATTACCTGCTGATGCACTGCCTCCACGCTGATAATAGGTTCACTAGGTTCTAATTTGCTGAGGCCGCGGATGGCATATCAAAGGCTGATAATCAGCTACATAAGAAAATGACTAATAATCTTACAGCGTGGGGGTGTATGAGTCCTTGGATATGAACTTACAGTGTAGTGTGTTGTATGAGCTTTCAAAGTTCCCTGTGCCTACCCCTCGCCCCAAGGGACTTGGACCAGCGGTGTGGGAGTCGTCCCGAAACCGAGCTTGTAGGACCATGACTGAAGATTCCGTGAAAGAAGCGCTGCCGCCAAACCAATGCCGCTGCCGCGAGAAAATTGGACTATCACAGATGGACCAGACTATTTAGTCACAGACCATTGACAGCTACCGAATCCGTCCACCCACACCGGCTCTGAGACGCGGTGCCTCCGCTGAGAGTAGAGACGATGTTCTAAACAACATAGCTGAGGCCAACATCGCCGTTGCATCGGAAAATGAAAGCTCCAACTCAAGTGAAGAGGTTGGCGACAATGCCAACTACGAAGCTATTCCAAGTTTCATCAACCTTGTTGCTCGACGACGACCAATCGTTCCTCGACTCCTATACCACCTATACCTTGGCGAAAAAGCAGCAAATAATGATGGCGAATACGGCTTTTGTGTCAATATTGCGGATGTTCAGCGCATGCACATGCGTGTGCTGCAAGGGTGCCTCAATTGGCTTGCACTATCAGCTGGATTTGACAAGGACTGCGGTGTAAGCCGCGGTGTACCTGATAAACTAGGTCCGGCATTGCAGGACTACGGTACGTCGTCTCATATCACGTTTTATAATATCTCAGAAGCAAGACAATGAGTAGGAGCGATCTTTGACTTATATTCCTGCCTTTTAAATAGTACAAGCTGTCCGTGATCACGAGTATATGGGCCGCTTTAGCGGGCAACGCAATGACCCTTTTCGAATTTCTAGTGAGCGTTTCCAGGACCGATATCTCCTAGATCAAGCTATGGGCCGCAAGCTCTATTCAATCCGAGAATTTGGATACCTTAAGCCTACAGCTATAGCAACAGGACCCTAGGAGGATGGTGAGGGCGAGATGAGACCTATGGTCGGTACACGAGGGGAGGCGTTCAGACGGGCACTATGGTCGCGCATTGCGGGCGCACTTGTTGGAGCTGCTTTTCTCATTGGGCCCATGTGGCTTCTTGTACTAGAGCAGAGGACCTTCATGCAGCTGGGAGTTGTAACGGGGTGCATAGTTGCGTTTGGTTTGGTTATGGTCGTTTCGCTTGATACGCTGGAGGCAGTATTTGCGGCTACTCTAGCTTATGCAGCGGTGTTGATGGTTTTTGTTGGCGTTGTAATGCAAACTCTGAGTGTTTAGGGAAATATGTTTGAAAAGTAACTTCGATTCAAGGAACAAATCTGAATGTATCGATGCCGAGTATTTCGACAGAAGGTCGCTCACCTAATTACTCGCATACCGCTGTGGCTGAGCAACCAATAGTCTCAACGCGACGTTCATTATCTCTAGATGGATATTGAGCATGGTCCCTAGTGTGAGCTCGTATAATGAATGTTGAGTGCCTCGCTTCCTCTGGTGAACGTGACTGTTGACAGCGGGCCGTCAATTACGTCAGTCCTCCATTGGTCCTCATTATTGGAAAATACTGCTGTGTTATTGCGCATAATGCATATTAAATATTTTCTCTCCGTCGTCTTGACTGGCCAGCAGTAAGCACTACATAGTACCAATGCCATCCGCAGCCTTAATGTGATCCGTTGGGCTCCTGCTCATATATTGCCCAACTGTATACTTACTTGATTAGTAGGTAGTCTGGAAGGCTGGCTGGCTACACGCGCACATAAATAGCGTGGGCAGATCAATGACAAAAACTCTGCGTGTATACTTGTGAACGAAATATCAAGCTGGTGCCTCCGAGTGGTGACACGGCAGCAGCTCGCTTGTGAGTCTCTTCACGGCAGCAAACGGTGCCACGTCATCGTCCACAGTTACCATGTATGATGTGTATTGGGTGGAGGACGCGGGCGTACGCAGAGGGTGGCGTGATATCCAGTGACCATGGGCTCCGATGCGGGTAGCGCGCCCGTTCAAAAGCATGGGAATAGCCAGTAAACACTTCTCAATAGTGGACAACTATTTATGAACCAACTTGAGGCTCGCACTTGGCACCGCTCTTGTGAGCATAAACACTCGAAGCACCTCTGGGCCTCCGAACCCAAGCAGCAGGTCCTCATCACGACAGCAGAATGCGGTGCCCATTAGAGCTGCTTTTGCCCAATCTGGTATAGCCGAGTTTTGAAAGTAAAACAGCGCCCCGGCGTGCCTACCTATCCCGATTCTCGCCACCTTTCTTCTACGTCATGTGTAGCAACCTTTCAGAACACGGCATGAAGCCACACGGGAAGCTTCGGTCCTTGTCTCGCGGAGACTCAACAGCGTTCGACGTGGAGTCAGTTACACACTGCAATAAAAAGAGCGCGAAAGTCGTTTCTGACCACCTGACACCCTACATGTAGCGTCATTTTGGTTGGCAGCGCCGTTGCACCTGATGTCGAGCAATGGGCTATCGTCCAAGAACCATGGCGGACCTTTCTGTCGACCACGGAATCGCGCGCAAACCTGATCGCATATGACTACCGCATCAGCCTTGATGAGAACTTCTCCATCCGAGCTCTAGCGGAGGAGGGGCACGCCCTACTTACCGCAATTCATGGATATCAACAACAGACTGTTTGTGTTTCACCCTCCCCTCTCCTCTCTTGAAAAATACCGCGACACGCCTTGACGATGATAAAAAATGTGCTCAGGGTGCTCGACCTTCAGTCTTCATTTCTCATAGCCTTGGTACATTTCTTGTAAAGCAGGTATTATGTTTCACCGACCCGTGCATGTCTCAAAGTAATTAGCTTTGTACATAGTAACACACCCCCTTTGCAACCTCAGGCATTATGTATCGCCAACGCGCAGAGGCAATCTTATGCGCGGCTCCTGAACTCGACCCTCGCGGTCATGTTCTTAGGTGGTCTACACTCTACTTCCGATCGGACCCTCCTGTCAGAGAGGTTTGCCCTGATTCTTCGGTCGGTGCCAAATACCATCCCAAAGCAGTTCTTCACAAACATTGCCGACCAATCTTGGGAACTAGAAGACATCTGCGGGCTGTATCAGGAGGTCGAGCTCCAGATTCCCGTGCTCTCGCTCTACGAGAGTGAGCCAACAAAAATCCGATTCCACATCACAGAAGGAAAGTGGAGGCTGCGTCGAAGCGGCAAATACATGGTTCGCGTGCACGTCGTCTCCAAAGGTATTCACGCCGCGGGTGTCACTAACGTATCAGCAGTTAGCAGATGCTATAGCCACGACGATGAACTCAGCCAGAGAGCATTCAGTGGCGTTGGCGGACGACCACGAAGCACTGTGCAAATTCGAGCAAAGCCAGGGAAAACCGGACCCACGAGTCCAAGAGTGGCTCAGCGTCGTGCTGTCAAACAAGGCTCGCGAAGCAGCTCATCGTCGAATGGGTCCAAGTGAGTCTCATTTACTTTAATCCCGCCCTCCATGAAAATCAGACGATAACAGACTGCAAAGCTGTCACTGCCACTCTGGCATCCCCTGGAGATACCTTCAACAGTCCATCCCCGCCGGGACCGTCTCTCATTGGTAGGACCCTTGCCTATGAAGCTTGTTAACATAAGTCCAGCTATATTGCGTTCTACTCACATGGACTGAAATCTAGGATCTCTGGCTGTTCAAGATCCCAGACCTTCTTATACATCCGGTTCGCATAGCAACGATGCCACTAGTGGCTCCACAAATATTGGAAAGGACTGGGAAATCCTTCCAATCCTAAATGAATTTGCCCCCGCAAGGCGGCTTGCGAAGCTGCCATGCTTTATGATAGATGCACCTCTCCGCAACAGCGATTTCTATGGGCGACAGGAGGTCCTCCAACAGATTGATCGTTACTTGTCACCGTCAAAGGAGGCAGGTTTTTCGGCGGAACTACAAGAACTGAAACATGTGGTTCTTTGTGGGATCGGCGGGATCGGGAAAACTTCCATTGCCATCGAGTACGCCTTTTCTAGACGGGACAGATTCGACGCAATATTTTGGATACGAGCAGACGAGGTGGCTAAGCTCGAGCAAGGTAGGCCTTCTAGCCAACCCCGTGGGTGAGGAGTGGTGGAGAGGGGGAGGGGGGCGGGTGGTAATTAATCAATTACCCTGAAGTCTAACGTTCCTCGCCTCATAGAATTCGGGCGCATTGCACAGACACTGGGCCTTTGTGATGCTTCTGAGCCTGTCAACCCCGTCATTAACCGAGAAATCGCCAAGGGGTGGCTGGAGAGCCCTAAGAAGGTTTTGGACCAGGAGCACGATATAATTGGCCAGGCCGAAGCACAGTGGTTGATCATTTTCGATAAAGCCGACAATCCTGACCTTTTACAGGATTATTGGCCGCTCTCCTCCCATGGTTCTATCCTGGTAACGAGTCGAGATCCTCTGTCAAGAATAACCCCATCTATTGCAACAGATTGTATCCAGCTTGGTCCTCTCCAGGACCAAGAGGCGGCAGATTTGCTGCTGCGACTGTCTCGTCAAAGCAGCGACAAACCTCTCGCCCTGGACATTGCTTCTAAGCTGGGAGGACTGCCTCTCGCAAACTCACAGATGGCAGCTATCATTCGCTACCAAAATCTGTCCTTCTCTGACTTTCTGGAGCAATACGAGAATGATTCGGACCGGAGGGAACTTCATGCCCATAATGCTACCAGTCCTCGTCCCGAGGCAAGAGGCAACATTGCTACGATCTGGGCCATTGAGAAGTTGCAGGCTCCCGCCAGAACTATTCTAGAACTCTGCTCGCTCCTCGATCCAGATTGCATACAAGAAAGAATATTTACTAGTGGCAACTCCGCAACAGGGATTTTGGACGACTTGCCGAAATCAAGTTTTGCTTTTGCGCAATCCCGGGCCGACCTCATAAAAAGGTCTCTCATCGTAAGAAACGAAGACAGGGGAAGAATTCACAGTGCACAGAGTTCTGCAAGACTCAGTGTTGTCCAAGATGACCTCGGAGAGAATGCTGAAAGTGTTTTCTGCCGCCGTCTCCCTGATCCTCGCATCCTGGGGAAACACCCCACTCGACAAGAGACACGTAATATCTCTGGCCAAAAGTCGCGATGGGTTGTTTCCTTATGCTTTAGCACTGAGAAATTTGTACGAAAGATACTTCAAGGAGCAGAATCCCGAAGCCGGCGTTGAGCTGGCAATGCTTATGAATGAATCTGGTTGGTGTGTATATTCATGTCTCATTTTCGCAACACGACATTTCGATATTGACATTTCATGTTACAGGTATCAACATGAGAGAGGCAACTCGCAAGACACCAAGCCATTTCTACATCTGACCCTGGATATTTGCAATGCTGATTCTGGGTCAAAGACGTCTCAACTCCTCGCAGATGTTCACTATGGCCTAGCCGCCGCGGCCAATGAAACCAACGACACCAAAGGTTGCCTAGACCACAGCCAGGCACTACTTGGTTTGCGGTTGGCAGCCGCGAAGAGGACAGAGGAGCAAGACATGCGACTGGCTGTTGCTTACAATGAGATTGGGATAGCGTGGGTCATGAATCGGGAGTATGCAAGAGCTATTAACGACTTCGAAAAATCTATCCAAGTCTATCGAGGACTGAAGGACCACTGGCTTTGCATGGATACCAATCCGAGGACCAACTTGGGCTTTACATACTGGATATTAGGTGATCTTGACATGGCATCTCAAACTTTTGAGAGCCTCCTGCTCGACAGGGAGAGCCATTTTGGCAGAAACGATACCGAATCTTACAGGTAAGAGGCATTTAGGCCTTATTTTATCCTTATCTCTGCTAAAAATAGGACTCGAAATCAGGACTGGGCGCGTCTATCACGGCTTGGGCAATGTTCGCTACGAACAGGGTCTGTTTGAAGAAAGTAAACGGTGGCACCGAAGGGCTTTATCCCAATACCAGACAACGCTGGGAAATGTTCATCACAAGACGGCAGACCTCTGCCACAAGGTAGCAGAGCACTGTCTGCGGCGAAAGCAAATAGACCATGGAAAGTGCGTTCTCCCGTCCCATCCAGTCGTCGTCTTGATGTTGAGCTGCGCTAAGTGATTGACTTTAAGAGCTCTGATTGAGCAGGCTCTGAAGATTTACCAGATGCGAGAATCGGTCTACCTCCCGGAGCTCGCAAAGTCAACCTTTCTGCAATCGCGGTTCTATGAAGAATCTAGCCCCACAAAAGCCCGGACACATTCGGAGGAGGCAGTGCGCTTTCGAGTTCGATGTCTTGGAGTGCCTTACCAAGAAGGCGCAGAGCTCCATCAGTCAGATTTCGATCAGCTCGTTACATTTTACTCGCGTTAACTACGATTTCATTCTAGTTACTCCTATTCTTAATCAATTGGTATCGATTCTTGGCGAATCTAATCTCTAATTCAACCGTGTGGTAGCTCGTGCAATGCATGGTTCAGGAAATTTCAATGCGATCAAAATAATTATTATGCCAGATTCATTTACTCAAGTTGAATACAAGACTGTTCTCAGGATAAGCTTATAGATAAGACCTCTGTTATAAGATTTTGCCATTGTTGGGATGATGACCAGGTTAGCTCAGTCGTAGAACACCATTGCCCTGGCCTCAATGCTTTGACGTGGAGGCTCGCCGACGGGTGTGAGGGGATTTCGGAAGGATGCATGAGGGACACCTGCCAAAGGAGGAGTAAATTAGCGGTATATATGATGACAACCAAGGTAGTGTTCATATTTACCTGGGGCACTGTTCTCCTCAGAATCCATCTGCTTGAAGATGATGACCTCGTCTGTATTGTGATCGCTCAAATAATACCATTTGTGGCCTTCACGGTAATGAACCATCGTGTTTTCCGTTACATAGTCTGGATACAACAGGTCTGCCACGGCAGGATCAATAGTCGATGCATCGCAGAGCAGCAGAGGCCAGTCATTGACAGGACCAGCAATTGGCTTCCAGAAGCTACTAGAAACTTTAGTTTACAGTTCTCTCCTTGCTTTCACATGTAAAGATATACTTGATCCACTGATGGCGCTTCTTCAAGCGGTCATCAGCTTCGTCTCTGAAATATATTCTAATTTCGTCTCGGGTGCCACTCGGATTTGTATCTGCCCCCCTGATCTTTTAGCTATGATCTCAAAGCAAGAGCTCCAGACTCCATAATCAAGAAGTATCGGAACATGAAAACCAGTTGCATTTACCTATGTGGACGCTCGTAGTGGGTTGGTCAAATTCCAACATTTTACCCGTAGGAAACGGCCAGGCTGGATCGCGCTTCCGTATCTGTGTCGCGTGTTATTATCTGCTTGCATCCAATTCAAGCATGTCGTACACGGTACTTGCGCAATGCCGAAATACTTGAACCTTGCTCGCTTGGAGTTCGGACTTCAGGATCATTTCCATGCTCCGGAAGTATGTCTCAAGTAGCTCCGGAACGAAGTAATCTTCATATGCCAGGACTTTATCGATCCGATGTACACAAAACCCATGCTTCTCTAATTTGAATTCGTGCTCTCGTCCGCGCATGTCTTCTACGTGTACCTTCATGAAATCGTTGCATACGTTGCTTCCTGGGAAACCATTTGCCGGCTCAAATTTGAATGCGTATGGTCGTTCGACCTTGTGTCTTTCCTCCCGCCTCAAGAAGTAGACGCCCACCTCAAGCCCACGATGAGGGGTCATGTTGCTGATCAATGGGTGCAGGCAACCTTGGACAATACTACTTAGTAGACAACACGATCCGGCTTGAGAATATTTATTCGGTCTGGACAAGATCTGAAATTTTGTATGGTACATACTGCTTGTTTTCACTGAGCCAGCCTTCTCTGAATCGTACTTCCTATTGTACTGGTTCAATCTGGTCCGTTACTCGTTTGGTTGCACATGCACATCTGCAGATATTGCAATAGATAGAAATTGGCCGAAGACGACTAAATTGGTGGTCTATTTTGGCGTCTAGATCTCCTATGATGCAAGATCGCCTAGAAACAGCATCATACCAGCATGTTTCCACAACCTAGCTCATACTAGAGCCTCTCCGCCTGCCACCAGAAACCTTCACTCAAGTTAAACTGCAATAATTGCATGTGTATGGTTAAGATACTGATCAGAGATGTGCATGTGGTCAGCTGAAGGACTGACCGGTGAGGATCCGTGCAGGAAAAAGAGCTTATCTCATAGGCTGAAGTGGGTATTGGGTAGCTTTGCTGCTACCTAATGCTGTATCAACCCGCCCCCCATCCAATATAATGATGGTGTGCTGATGCAAAAATGTTTAGGACCCGAGTTGGGCCTTGGAGAATCTTCTTCCATTCTAAGCCTTCGGGTTAAAAGAAGTGAGCAAGTATGCCGATCTTGGAGCAAAATCTTGATTTACGCTCCCTGCAAGGTGCTGAGCAGAGTCACGCATCGGAAGCCTTTACCAATCGCTATTATGAGAGAGGCCATCTGAGGCTCCCCGTAGGCCAGCTTGGAAGAAAGGCCCGCTGACCACCTTCCATGTCAGCACACCATATCTTGTATTGGAGGGAACGACTCTTGACACCTGACCCAGCCGAGGTGGGAGGTAAAATCTATTCCAATATGTCTCCACGTGGAAAATCGAAGCCAATTACTGCCCCTCTGCATCAGAAGCGGGGTCTTCGTGTATCAAACGTCGGCTCTCAATTCTCATAAGACACGAATTGGACAACCGGTCAACAATTGCCAAACGGCTGCATTCTCGTCCGGCAACCCCATCTCATATCGGCCTGTCTTCTTACCGCTTCTGTGGAGCCGTATATCGGTCATTTATGAAGGACAGGGGATTCAAAATCTTGGTTTGTATGTGACTGAGCCTAAGCACTCTTACAATATGGAAATTTAAACATGGAATGTTTTGAACATACGAAGCTCTGTACTGAATTTCTTTTGATCTTTTTATACAGTTGAGCATTCATCCTGACACCCTCACCAGAGAATCATTAATTTCAATAAAAAATAAAATAGGTGGTATACATATTTGAGAAAGCTCTATTCGTAAAGGCTAACAATTTCGCCAGACACTCAACATGCCTCTTCCATCCGAGAGCGTTCCGGAAGGGCAAGTTCCAGACAGCAAAGACACACGCATTCGTCCATGGCAAGGGCATTGGAAGCCTTCATCACTCTCTGGATATCCCTACATATACAACGAATCATCGAGTGATGGCGGTGGTCGTGGCGGCGGCGGGGGAGGTGGTAGCGGCAGTGGCGGCGGCGGCGGAATTGGAACAAGAGGAAATTAGATTCATCGGAACATTGGATCGAACTAAGTCAGCTAAACCGACAGAGCTTTCATCGTATAAGGGCCCGCGTTCTTGATAAGTAGGAAAGGCACCACGGGACATTAATGCCGAAAAGAAGCTCAGCTGTCAATAGGCTGAGAATACCATGATGGAGAAAAGAGTCCTTCCCTTGAAAGGGCCCATGTATGGTCTCATATAGACACATGTCAATGTAATCCTCTTGAGTTATAGGTCCGAGAATATAAATTCGCCTTGAAAGAATGATTTCAGTACTTCAAAGATCTGTCAGTCGTTGGAATCGCTTAATTAGCTTGTCGAATTGTAACTGATCATAATACCGCAGACTTTTATCCACGTTTAACCAAACAAACATTTTCTGCTCTTTGTTGATCTTTCAAACAGTTGGTACGCGCCCAGGCAAGGCACCTGTATTTTATTCAAACATGGTCGACCCCGTTCTGACCTGTCCAGGCCTGCGGTTGTCAAGCAAAGCTTTCCTCAAGGCATCAATCAGTGCCATGTCAGATTCTAGAAGCAATACATTAGGAAAGAGCCTCGAGGTTGTATGCGTCCAGAATTCTGCGATATTTATTAAATGACTTACCTGGCTTGGCCAAGACGGAGACAACTACCGGAAGCCGTTCATCTCTCTTACTTATACGAGAGTGGTAAGTGAGCTCGCCGACTAAGCAGATGAAACGGAAAAATTAGCTCTGTCAACGTAGATGATATGCAATTGGCAACTTCTTACTTGGTACGCTGATTTCTGGTGCCTGAAGAACAGGTGCAAGCCAGATACCGTCGAAGGCTCCTGGAGGGGATGGAGGGCTACCTGATGTCAGCTTCTTATGTTCTACGAAGGTCAGCGCAATAAGGAATTTTATTTACTGTGGCGGATCTTCCCGATAATTCACCTCTTGGCTTGTGATGGGCAGGACAACCATGGCATTTTGTTCGCCGGGCTGAAGAATATACTCCAACAGCCAGTCGCGATATACATCGAGACGCTTCATACCCTCCTCATGGTCAGCGGCGGATATCCCTTGAGCGAGGTTCCTGGAATCCAGTCAGAACTAAGAAGACGTGAATGCTCTCGAGATCCCTGGAGAGTGTCTGCTGACCATCGGAATCTGGTGACTGGATTGATGTAAGGGTAACGGACGAATTGAGACACGTATTCTGATCGAAATGCATCCATGGTGTGGTAGGCGTGATAAACAAAGGTATTAACGCCCACCTGAGATGTGTCAGGATCAGCAAGGAAACCAAAATCAATGGGAGAACCTCACATCAGCCAAGTAGTCCTGCACTGTCTGTCCACTGGCATTCTTGGGGGGCTTTGCCCTCCATGTATCTGCTATGGATACTTTTTTAGTTTCTGTATCGAATGTGTGCTCCATGTTCTCGATAAACTCATCAATAAGCTTCATCTGATCAACATTCGAAATTGGCAGAAAATCTGTGAGGTAGATGATGGAGACTGGAAGCTGGAAAAGCTAAAGATAACAATAGTCCGCCTCTGGTGAGCTTGCTCGGCTACATACATCACCAAACGTGGTAGGTTCCTTGTCAAGCCATGCGTCGATGTATTGCTCAAGTTTTACGATATCTCTTGTGTACATAGAAGGAGCGTCAAATCGACTGACACGAATCAGCTTCGACTTTGGAATATTGGCATCCTGGGGGGCGCACGAGAAGGATGGCACCACGTTTTCCATCGAGATGGCCGCCTGCGTAAGGCGGATCCCGAAACACCCGTTAGCCATGGCAGGCCTTCGACTGCTCCCAGTAGCTATTAGGATGATTAGGCTAGGCATCAATTGCCTGAAGAGAAAAAGAGACCCATCTCACTGTCTTGAGCGATGGTGAAGTCAAGCCAATCGTATGCAGCAATAGCCGCACCGCTTCCACCGCTGCTGCTCCAAGCAGACTGGTATCCATCCCCTCTTGGGTTGAATGGAGCATGGAAGTCAATAGATTCCGAAGGGTCCTCCCTGGCGATAAGAGAGCCCAGACGCAGGGTACCTGTAAGTTCGGCTCCGGCATCAAGGAGTCGCTGGATAGCCGGGCACGTCATAGGTGCGGGTTTGGAAAGGCGGTAAAAAGCTCTATCTCCTGCGGTTACTCGAAGTCCCTGAATGTTAAAGATGTCCTTGATAGCGAAACGAGTCCCAGAAAGCGATCTATCTGCTTGACCGGAGGTAGCCAGAGAAGGAATTCGAGTCGACACAGCGACGCCGATCGAAGAGTAGTAATCGCCGCCGACGCGCAAGTTGCTAAATGTACTGGACATCATGGGAATCAGGACGAATTCATAAACAGAGGTACGTCCACGGAGACTAACCCAGAGGCGAATTGTCGTCTAGTTGCCATCACGAACGATTCGTAGATATCGTCATAAATCCTGTATGCTTTGTGGAGCTTTTTGTTTGCTACAACGTATGGGCCCGATTGCAAGTCTCCACAAAACTTGGGGGACGTGACTGTTCACCAAGTCGTGTTCCAATCTTTAGGAACCTGCGCTGCCGACATTGTTGTGGTGACATGGTCGACTTCCTCGTCATCTGTCACAATGATGATGCCCGAGAGAAAGTCTGATTGAAGCACGTCGTCATTAGCAAACCAGTATGGTGCCTGATTCAACAACCAGTCCGTGGAAAATATATTTGCATTTGCGGGACGAAAGACTGTGACGAGAGAGGGCACAACAGTTGCGTCACTAGGAAGATACTGCGATGCCTGGTAACAACGACGAGAGTGAGTAATTTAGGTACAAACCTCTCCTGTGCAAGGAGTGGTGATCAAGGACAATATACGCACTTCCAGAATAGCGAGGGAGATGTAGCGAATCCCCTTGATCTCAAAATGGATCGTGTCGTCAAAATTGACCTCATGTTGGGCTGGTCGCGCAGCTGCCTGTGTTGGCATTAATTAGAGCGTGTCTGGAGCCTGACGCGAAGTTTCCTCCATCAGACCAATGGGAAAGAGGTGTTCCTTGAAACTATGCGAGATTCAACATCATGAAAACCATGCTAAGGTGCAGATCAAGTAGGAAACTGCTGTAGGAAATCCTTACTAGACATGTGGCAGTTAAAATGAGGGGGGACGAGTACGAGCAACAGGACGAAAGGAAACTCCTGGCAGCCCCTTTTCGATCACGGGGCCGGGGGCCAGATAAGCTGACGTAAGCTGAGATAAATACATACCAGCCTCAAATACGCTGACGACACCTCACGTAGCACTGGAACGTCGCACCCGTTTTAGTAGAGTCACTCTCGGCTGGAAAGAAGGGGTAGTCGATTCTGGTAGCAAATAATGCTCATATTAGGCTCAAACCTGCCTCGTTGTGAAGGAGGTCCATGGTGAAATTATTTTATTCACGCAATCGCTGGTCAAAATACATATTATCTATCTGCATTGTCTTATGGTTTCGAAAAAGCAAGACTGTGGGATAGACCAATCGCATTGTGTTCTGTTCCCATGAGCGCAGGACAACAAGAAGACAACACGGCATTGGGGGGGGACCTGTCGTCACGAAACCAGCGTGAGTGCCGGTGCTTTTGAGTTTGAATGATTAGATATCTTTACCCCATTAGTCTTACTTTCTAATCCAGAACCTGCCAGATTCCATGACTCCAAGCGAATACGCGCAAGGGCTTCTCTCTGATTCCCATATTTCCCCCAGTCAATCAAGATATCCCGGCAACCATTTCCAGGGCCTGGCTAATTATTTGCAACGGCCTTATGAAGCACAAGCCCCTCCTCTTGCATCAAGAAGGGAATTGTATAGAAGGACTGACTCGACGGGCTTTGTCACTATCTGCGATCTTGACCCTTTGGCATATAAACGTGTCCAGCATAGCACCTCCATATCTGAGTTTCAGAAGAACGCGGAAGCTTTGAAGGAATCAGAATCAGGTCACATCGTTTTCCTCAAGGGTTACCCGTCGCCAGAATGGATATCATCCGTGGGTGCAAAATACCAGGTCGATCCCGAGTTCTTTCGCCGCCATTTGGACTTTCAGGCTGGTGTGCGCAGCACTTGTTCCCTCCCCCCATTGCCGAGCACGTCGAAAGCTACCTTTAAGCTTCGATCAACTACTATCGGCACTTCAATTTCGACAGCACATGCTGAGAATAAACAGTCTACTTTGGAAAGACTTCGAAGTGAAAACCGAGCGCACCTAGAAACCTACAGAGAGAAACTCAAGGCGCTCCAAGAGTTAGGTCTTGGGGATTCCATTGTGAGGGATGCTTCAATACACGACTTGAAACACTTCAGCATCAAGCAAGAAATATCTGTATATGTGACTGCTTACTACAAAACCTGGGCTGGTAAGAAACCTGAATCCATTTACATGACCAACAACACTTACAATATTAGTCCTGATATGGCTGGATACTACAGCCAATTTGACAGAAGGGCACACGTCTTGGCTATCATCGCCTCTGGATACAGAACCTTGGAAGGTCTCCCTACTTCCGGTTGTGCAACCTAAGCCTGGGCAGGCCCTGAAACCCATATCATCGCTCTTAGTGCACGATGTCCCTTGTACCTGCAATAACGCTCAAGCTAAGAATACTCAGGGCCTCCGTCTTCTTCATTTGGACTATGGGCTAGGACTAGACCAGGAGTTGTCTTCTAAAGATCCTTTCTATGCTCTCAACGAGCTGTTCACCCTTATAGCGTTCTCTGAGAACCAATTCCTGAACATGCTTGACGACATACTCAAAGCCGAGTTGGTCGCAGAAAAACTGGCCCACCATCGCAATCCCTCTCTGTCAAACTTACTTTACAACAGCCAAGACTTAGACAGACATATCGAACACATCAAAGACAATCTTCGGACCATTCATTCGGCCACCTCAATAATATGGCCTAGAGGTGAACTTGACTGGGGCTTATCGCAGAGATCAGATGCTGCAAAACAAAGTTTGGTAATAGATTATGAACATTTGCTCTCACGATGCCTGTTCCTATCAGAAAAGTGCAAGAAGGGAATGCAAGTTGTTATGAATAAAGCTATGATTATGGAGTCAGAAAAGGCTATTGCACAAGCAGAAAGAATTCAAAAGCTGACGCGTTTAGCATTTATATTTGTCCCAATTTCATTTACAGCTTCTTTCTTTGGAATGAATGTTTCTCAATTCGGTCAAGGGACTTTGAGCATCTGGTTATGGTTTGCAGCTTCTCTTCCTGTCTTGGTAATTAGTGTTTTTTTTTGCACAAGAGAATGCTATGAATATACTGCGCAGAATATTATTTTTTGAATAGCTCAACAGATTTCAATATGTACATCATTCGCGTGCTTTGATACATATTATGCATCCTCGTCAGTGTCATCTGTTTTCCAAGTGTATGACAGCGTTTCGTAAAGTGGATTCTGGGTCATCAGGTTTGGGGAGTGTCGTCTTTGGTAGAGAGATGCTTCGATTGATGGATCTAGGTGAGTCTACGAGGTTTTCCAAGACTCAGGATTGGCTGCTTGAGTACAGATGGAAAATACCGCCATCGATCGTGTTGTATACCCACCAATCAGGGCCAGGCTTGGTTCCAATTCTTTAGCAGTCATAGATCGTGGGAGAGCTTCTGGCGATGTAGGATCGGGACCAATTTCGAGTGTGTCGATGACAATTTGTATCAGTTGATGAATGCTACCGGGCAACAACGTGACCCCATGGTTATCATATTCCCCTTGAGTCGAGGATACTCATATTGACCCATAGCTACTTATCAAATCGAGGGCAATTTTTTGCGGCCATTGATATATGCCGCAAACATGATCACCGGTGCGGTCGCATCTGCTGTAATTACTCTCATACTTCTACTGTGGAAATAATATAGGTGCAGCCAGTTCAGAGAGACTGGCGATCGTCTTTTCCCCCGACATCTACGACCTGACACAGCAGATGATTGAAGAGCCCCACCTATGGAGCGTGAGCATGCGATACTCGAATTCTTAATGCTAAGCTGCATATCATATACATTGATGATGCAAGCTACATCTCCTATCGCTTCGTCTCAGACGTGCCTTTTCCTGTTTCGTCATTGTAATTATGACTCAGAAGCCTTCGTCACCTGAATTTCTAGTGGTGTGTTACGAGGAAGGTAACAGTAAGCAATTAATAGATACTTTTTATAGTCATGCTTTATCCTGGCCCTCAAGGTGACCGAATCGAGGTAGCTGATGCCCTTGCTCGTTTTATTCTGATACTTTACGAAAACTACCAAGGAAAGATTTCGGTCTCGTTCATTAAGTAAGTGATGAGTTGGTCGCTCCTATACTTACAGCACACCACAACACAGGCATAGTAAATTTGGCTTACCTTGACAACTAACAAGCGAGCAGCTGATGACGTGAGAATGCATCACGTCTGTTGACCCCGCAGCCGTAGTCATGCTAGTTCCGACACCTGGGAGCTGTAGCCCGGCTATTTGCCTAGAAAAGGAGGCTGAATGGCACATTGCAGATTGGGGGCCGCACGTGTTACCTGAGGTCGGAGGTACATTATTCCGTGCATGAGTTTGAGGCTCTGTTTTCTCACATCCATTTTGTTTTCTATTATCTTTCTTTCCGCTTACATTTGTTCCCAGGCGGTACGGTCTGTCTTGTGCGGGTAAACATCATACAGCTGTTTAATTACCGTAGGCAAAGATGCAACTCTATGAGAGGGACGACGATCCCTTCATCCGGCCGATCCAGCGGCGGGAGACGACGCCGGCGCGAATCATGGGGCAGCCGGTGCCGCTGACGCCGCCGCCGAGACAGCCCACCAACTCATTCCGACAGCGGGTGCCGGCCGCACCCAGCATCGTAAACGGAACCGGGGTCCCGGCCTCTTATACACCATGTAGTACACCATATTATCCCGGCGGCGTGCCGCAGGCAGTGCCGATGTACTATCAAACGCAGCCGATGCACTACCAGCCGCAGCCGATGCATTTCATCAGCGTACAGCCACAGCCAGGGATGCCCGACCCGAGCCTCATGGGCTTGTCGACAGCACTGATGCCGGGCGTGCCGCTGTCTTCTTTCCCTAACGACCGTGCCAGGGCCTCGCAGTCGCGGTCGCGATCTCGGCCTCGTTCCCCTGTTGACCTGAGGGCAGACTCCAGATCGATCAGGTCCCGTTCCCGGAGCTCGTTTGCCGGCGAAAGGCGGAAGAGGAGTAGAACACCGCCACCGCCGCCACCGCCGCCGCCAGCCCCGGCGATAGTAAACCGTCGCAGCCGCTATGATGACGACGATGAGTTCGAAGACAACTCCTCCTCTACCGTCTACTCATTTACGCCCTCGCGTATGTCACGCGCCGCTTCGACGCAGCCCAGCACGCACGACGACGTCAAACCATTCGAGAAGGATGAAGACGATGCTGCAGGTGGTGGCGACGGTGGTGGTAGTGATGGTGTTAGAAGTGGCATTGGTTCACGAAAGGAACCAGACCGTGGGCTTCGACTATCGCACGTCTTTGAATCGCAGTACAGCGGCGAGCACGCGTTGGGCGGCTCACACAGCGCCAAGATCACAGCGATATCAAGCAGCAGACTGAAAGATCAGCCTCTGTTTCGGTGGTTGTAAGTTCGTTGGTGCCCCGGAGAAGGCTGGTTTCTGTTTTTGTCTTTCATGAGACTGATATAAGTTAGACACTGCACACGAAACTTCATGGATTTTGAAGACTTTTCGGTAAGAAAATCTACACACACATGTATATCGTCAATCTCTGGTGCCAGTTGTTAACAGCAGCTTGAAGAAAGAGATCACACGCGTGCCGGACTTGACTACTGCGGAGCAGAAGGGCATACGTGACCTGCTCGCCCGCGTGCAGCGCAAGTTTGTCAAAACCGTCCAGACGGCCAACGGGGACAGCGTCCGCCACATGGAGCCCGCGTGTATACAGCATGTGCTGCCAACTGACGGCACATCCAAGGCACCCAGCGTCACTCGCCGCACCGTAACCTGGGTTTGCCTCCCTTACTTCACCCTTGAGAAGTACTCGGGGCTGCAGGGAGCTCCTGCGAACTCATCCGTCTTTCCGGTAGAAACACTGCTTCAGGCCAAGTTCTCAAGGGCGGGCAGAGACCGAGATATGCGCCAAGCAGTTTGCCAGAGCAAGGACACGCCGACCGGCCTATGCTTCCACGTCGCACAGATATGGTGTCTTGTACTAGATAACTGTTAGTGGTCCATTTCCTTATAACTGAGTACTGAACGGAGGGCCCCATGAAAATTCGCTCATCGCTCACCGTCTTTTCACAGCACTCCTATTTACATATAGCCGCATGGCAGAGGATACGCTCCGCGGGGACTCCGTGAGCCTAACCGTCAAATCCCCCCAAGACATCTCCAACGCGAGACCCCAGGCTATCATTGCAGTCTCCTATGAGCAGTCTGTATTGTGGTGTATCCCAGTTGAGGAATGTCAGACGTGGCTAGTAAGCTCTAACAACGACTGGGGTTGAAAGTCCCGCCGATTACGCTGACCGCAGCACAGGACTTCCTCTCTCACTTTCGGGAATTCTGGCCTCGGCGACTACAATTCTTCCGGCGCAAACGGCCGGTGACGGCTAGCGACTGGCCGAGAGTTTGTAATATGGCCAAGCACGTCAGTAGCAAGATCATACTTGAGATGAGAATCGGGTCCGGACTCCCCCTCCGTTCAGCACAGTGTCTGCATAATTAGCTAATTATAGACGCAGGAATTCTCCGGCACCGCCACCAGCTGGCGTTCTCATGCCCAAGGACGTTGAAGGAAGCATTGAGGGGGAAGTAAATGTCGGTGCGCAGCTGCAACCACCGCCGCAGCCGAAAAACAGGCCGGGACCGAGCCACGCAGCGTCGGAAAAGCCCGATCCAGGCAAAAATACTGCTAGGCCCACGATGCCGGGAAACTCCAATCTAACTCCCCAATCCAGGCTGTCTATCTTGTCCTGTCTTGTTGGTGTTACTCACCCTGACTTCGATACCATCGATGAGGAAGCTCTTGACGATCACCTGCGTGAGGTGGAAGACTACCTCCTTTCTCGAACCAGTTTCAGTGACCGCCGTGCATACAGTGCCTGTCCTGAAGCGACACGAGTTGAGGTCTACGCCTTTCTTGAGAGCCAGGGCATCGAACTCTCAAAGAGCGATGAAAGCCAGCGCGTGTGGCAGCGGGACTACGAAGCGAAGCTAGATATCTTCAATGCAGCTGATGTGGTGTTCAAGTTCTTCTTCCCGCCACGAGTAGATGTCCCGACAATCCCAAGGTTTTGGGGAGCATTACAAAGGATCATCACCGTGAGTCGAGGAAACCAACATCACGCTTGACGATTTTACGAGTCTAATTTATAACCCAGGACGGCGGACTCATGGCTTCGACCGATAGGGACGACGCTCCACAACGAACCGGGCGACCTGTGATACCCAAGTACGCCATACGGAGCATACGATCGGAGCTCCGTGGCCTCTGTGTCGACCTCCAAGCTTTTGCCGAGATCTTTGCTCACTCTGGAAAACAAGAGCAGGCTAAAATTGCAGTACCCAAAGAGATTGTCGAGGGCTGGATCCACCTCCTCATGAGCCTCATCTACCTGCCCAAAGACTACGAGAGGAGCGAGCGGCTTCTCGAAGATGCTAAGGCCCTCATCCGCAGCGGTATGGCAGCCGTTGTTCGCTCGCTTTCAGCAAAGTCATTGCTGGACAACTCTGTTCTCTTGCCCCTTGAGCTTCTGTCTTTAATGAATCTGAAGCTGTTGCAAGATGTTACCTTGGGGAGGCCGGATATCAGCGAGTGCTATTCTGCGTCTCTCGAAGAAATGGTGCGTAATTATCTTTTGGCAGGTCATGTAATCGCAGCAGCTCTCTGGAAGCTAATAATTTAGCAATATAGGAGGCGGACATTGCGTCCAAACCGTCGGACCGATCTCGCGAGTATCGCATCAGTCTCCTTGCTGAAGAGATATCGGTTGTGCACCGGATTATTGACACACAAACGTCCATCTTCCAGTCGCTGCTAAGCTTCACGCGACAGGCAGCTCAGGACGAGAGGTCGGGCGCCTTGGGCGACCCAGCGCGGGGAGGCTACCTTGCGCCGCTGCACCATGCCGATTCACGCTCTCATCGATCTAGGGACAGGGAGAGTTCCGACACAGTGTACTATTACCGAGAGACCGCCCGGACGAGGATCCCCTCTTCCGAGTATCGAGAGGGACAGACCGAGCACTCATACTACGGGCCGCCGTCGCATGAGAGGAGCCGATCGCACTCATACGAAGGAGACGAGCCCACCATGTACTACTCCGCCCCACCATACGTCGCGGCAAATAATCCGCCGACCGTTTTCAAGCTTGCGTCGACTGATCCGGGAGGCTACCGCGTCATGTTGCTGAACGAATGCCTTCAGTTCCTAGCGGGACGCGACAGGGATTTCTCTGACTTCCGAGGCTGGGCGTCCTTCCTCGAGAAAGTGGTGCGTCCGCCCGCTTGCCTGGATGCGAGATCCCCCCCCCCCCCCCCCCCCCCCCCCCCCCCCGCCTCCCCCCCCCCCCTCCCCCCCCCCCCCCCCTCCTGTCTTCTTCCTGGCTTATTTTTTTTTTGTCTCGGCCCCTCTCTTCTCTGCGCCCCGACCGCAAGATGTGGGAAGAGTTCTGGACCCGTAGAGGGGCCACGACCTCGAAGGGGCCCAATGGATAGGCCCAGAACCATGTCCATCTGTATAAGGATAGGTAGGTTATATGTATGGGTGATCCTCAGGGGTATTGATAAGCCTTGCGGGTGTGGTGCTTACTGTCCTCGTCAGCCAGGATGTGTGTCTCAGCCTTTTGATATCCAGGTATATTATGTACATAGTGGTCTAGTTGTATGGACTGACAGTCGATTGCAGTGATGTATCGATTTACTCGGTAGAATTGATAAGAATAGAGGCAGTATAAGTAATTAGATACGTGGCCCTATGGTCATGTACCGTGCGTGTACTATAGTAGGCCCGCCTTAGAAGTCAATGGATGGATGGGCTGGCTCCACGCCGTCCATCTGCCAAGATCGCCTTGTAGACTGAATATCCACTCCTCTGGGGAGGGGCAGGCACCAGCAGCAGCAGCAGCAGCAGCAGGAGGAGGAGGAGGAGGAGGAGGAGGTCTGACAATCCGAGTCTCGTCCGTCCGTCTTTTTGTGTCCCCCTATCGGTTCAATCTGGAGTACGTAGGGTATGGAGCCTGTCGTTCACTTGGCCGCTGGGGGGGCCCGGAGGGGGAGGAGGGGGACGATGGATGTGCACTTCTTGGCTATGCCGGCAGGTGGGCTCGGAACCAACGCGGTGTCGCGTGGGTCATCACTCTTGTCCACTGTGGGCGGAGAAGAAAAAAGGAAGTCGATTACGTTGATTCAATTGCAGGTCTGTCACGGGGTGTCTGTGTGTGTGTATGTTGTTAGTCAAGCGATCGAAAGGCTGCACTGCATTCCTGCGGGCGCCAAGAAAGAGGGGGGCCAAGACCTATGTCTGTTGGTGTGTACAGACCAGCCAACTTATGCGCTGGGACCATCTTGGACGCACGCAGCGGTTTTATTGTGGGCGGGAGGAATTGAATAAAGCAACTTAAGTAACTACAATTATGGAGCTGGGGTCACAAAACACGGACGGTCAAGGTGTCCAGAGCTGGCATGGACCTACTGGGCCTGACCGTATAACTGAGGATTAACCCCGCCCTGGGGGAAGGAACAACCTGTTGTCCCTTCTTTCTGTTTGAACTTTTGCCTTGTATGTCTGGCAGGTGCAGGGCAGCTTCATTACCGAGGGAGTAAGAAGTACGTACTGACCTGTGTAGAGCGGTCCTTCCCCCCCTGGCGCTGTTGTGTCCTTCCGTTTCGGCCTCCTTCTCAGGCTCTGGCTTAGGCTCGGGCTCAGGGACCCCTGTTCCAATAAGACTGGTGGGGTGTGCAGCTCGACTCTTGACCAAGATGTAGGTTCAAGCCCAATCAATACAAGGGGAAAAAAACAAGAAGGGACAGGAGGAAGAGACAAGAAAGTTTCAAAGGTGCATTTCTGCCCAAGCTGTGCATATCCACAGCAATTCCCCGGAGTTTGAATTATTACCCTTGATTGACTTTCCTTCTCTTCATGATGTAGCATTTTTATTATTATTATTACTTATATATCCGACAACATCTGAGGTGTCGTGCCACGTTTTCACCACTACCACCAGAGGGATACCAGCAACAACAACAAACACACACCAGAGAGACTCATACACGCAAGGTCGACATACGACACCAGCAGCTCAATTTTCATCATCATCCCAGCCAGCCCGGCCAGCTCGCATCATTACATCACCAAATCGCCTGCCTGGAAAGCCTGCCCTGCACTAAACACAACCTTACCACCAACTGCCAAGCCAAGCTCCAAATCCCACGCTAGTCGAGGTCACAGTCACAAAGAAGAGAAAGACTCATCCGGAGGAGAAGAAGAAGAAGAGAAGGAGGAGCCTGCCAAGTCACACACTGATTCAGGTCGACAGCAACCCTCAAACCCCTTTCTCACGTGCCCTTTCCTCAGAGGGAGCAGACCAACTCACATGCTCGCAAAACTGCGAAGAAGAGAGAATCATCAATAGCAGAGGGAGGGTGAAGGCAGTGCAGCAGTATCGACGTTGCAATACGACAACAGTAGAGGTTTGGTCGCCCAAAGAGGCAAACATCCAACTCACCCTTTTCCATCTCCTGCAGACCTCGACCTACTACTGCCTCTTACCTTTTTTTCTCTCTTCTCCTCTTCTTCTTTTTTCTCCTTACCTTTTTTGTTTCACTCCTCCATTCCCTTTCTCCTTCCTTCTGTTCTACTTCGTCTTCTTTCTATGGTGGCCCAGACCATCATCACCACTCTTCCTCCACCAACCTCTCGTGTCGGGACCAAACTCGAGCTCAGTCCCTCCATCCTCGACCGCTCCACTACGAACACCACCAGCAGCACCACCACTACTGCGAGTCGCTCACTTCAACCCTCATGCATATCGGCCCGGGCCTACTGCTTGCCCCTCTTCTTGCCCGCCATGGAGGCGACCAAGAATCTGGCATCGCGACTGCGACACCGAGCCTCCCTCCGCAGGTCCATCAAGAAGACAGCCCGGCCTACAGCAGCTGACGGCAATCAGGCTAACAACAAGGCCGCCCCCCGCGATGGAATCAACGGCCAGCAGCAGCAGGGCCAGCAGGCAATGAGACGCGAGGGCCAGAATGCCCGCAACGGCGCCACCGCCAGCGTCAATGCCAGCGATATCCCTGCTGATGCTGTTGCAGACGACCCACCCACTCCTACTCTTCCTTCCCCCACTGTCGCCGCTGCCGCCGCCATCTCGACGGCAGCGAGCCTCGCGACCGCCCCAGCAACCCCACTTGTGCCGAGCCCCGGGTCCGACGTGTCGCCTCTGTCGCAACTGCCGCAGGCGCTGGCTGTTAACGGTGCCAGTCTCGAGAAGTCACCCACCGACTCGGTTACCAGCGGTGGATACTTTGCACTCGCCAAGGAGGTCGACGACGTGTCAGCCATCAACAAAATCACCTTTGCGATTCCAACCAAGCCCGAAGCTGGTCTGGCGGACGGGCGGGCGCAGGAACAGGTGTCCGAGTCGCCAGGACTCGAGACGGCCGTGTCGAGCGCAACCCCGTCTCCAGGAGCCAGTTTGCGAGACTCGACGGACGATGCGACCACGGATGCAGGACAATCGAGTACTGGCGGTGGGTCATGACAACTCTCTCTCAGCCTTGAACTTTTCTCGCTCCCCCCCCCCCCCACCCCAAATTCTCCTCTCAAACAACTCTCCTGCAGTTTGGCTGACGTGACATTTATATTTTTCCTTGGGTCAGAAGGGCGAACGAGATCATCAGTCAACTCGCGACATCGCAATTCGTCGACATCTGTTTCATCGAGGTACGTTGAGAGTTACAGGATTCTATCCCACTGTGCATTCTACTCTTCTTTCCGTCTTGATGTTTCTCGTTCTGCGCCACAAACTACGAAACGCCACAATCAAGTGGTTGAAGGTGGCTCATAGGGCCCATGGCCCAATGTCGCACGACCTGCAGCAGGGGCAGTTCTCCAACGCCTGCAGGGCGGTGCGGGCACAGAGAGGGAGAGAGAAAGAGAGAGAGAAACCCCCATCCTTACCTCCTCCCTCCCCTCCCCCCCCCCCCAGATGCCAGTCATGAACGACCAGGAAAGATTATCAGCCAGGGGGCGGGGGAGCAAAGCCCTTGCAGTCAATGGGGCCTGGTCGCTGTAAAATAGCCATCGTGCCTGCCTTGTCACACACATGCGCGAGGGGATCGCGTCGACTGTGACGAGCTTCGACGTGCACGCACACACATTACAGCACACCAAAACACAGCACCTATCAAATGGCTCGGGCACATGATGTTCATCCTCTCCTGTCTCGGCCTGACGCATGGATCGATCCCCCTCCCCCCCTCTTCCAACCTCCGACATTTCACACCGCACACCATACAGGACAGATCTAGCACATGAGGAGAGGCGGACACGATCCTTCTCTCGGATGCCACTCGAGGGACCCGCCTTTTCTTTCAGGACATATCGAGGACTCGTGGACTCGTGGACTGGGGCGCACAACAGTGGAGCACGAGGCAGATCTGATGCAACCTACGCTGCAGCTGCACACTGCACTGCAAGCCATCCCAGCATGGGCATATTCCTCCGTTCTTCCTCAATTGCTCGCTCTCCAGTTGCAGTGCAGGCTTTTCTCCAAGATGGATCACAAGACACGGAGACTGGTATAATTCATTCGATAGCTCGTCTGCGCAAATCATCCATCCATTCCTTCTTTCCCCGCCGCTGTCCGCCATCTCCTCCAACCCGCCCTGCACCCCGCTCTCCAATTGCCCAACCCCTCCAAATCGCAAGTTACAGTGGGGCCAGCCGCGGTTCATTCCAGTGAGCAGCAGGGTCCCCCTTTTTAGGGCGAGTGTCCAGGATGGCCCTCTCAGTGTTATCAGATGTCAGTCGTGAGCAGCCTGCTGCAAGGATAACGGCCCAGGCTGTCCTTGGACACAAGCTTGCTTGCTTGCTTGCTTGCAATGCCATCCGCAAACACACTGGGAAGTGCTGGGCCGTGGCTTGGGCAGTGTCCCTCTATCCCCACCCTCACTTGCTGAGGATACAAATCGTATTCTTTCCGGGAGGAGGCGGGCCAAGGCGGCCTTAGAGCTGACATGAGAGGAAAACTGGATCGAAGAAGGCACAGAATGTGGATTCGACTCCATCCCATCATCTCCATCAGCTTAGCCTGTTACTCTCTCTTCTCTCTCCCTCTCTCTCTCTTTTGCTGCGTCTATTTTCACCATCATCACCACCCCTACCTACCACGTTCAATCATCATTTACCGTTCTAACGCCCCCACACCTCCTTCTGCTCCTTGTCAATCATATCTTATCACCTCGGTCACGTCAAGACTGGTTCATCTTCCTACCTTCTTGTGTACCATAGCACCGTTGCCATCCTAGACCTTTTCGGTCCTACGTGACTCGTGGGCTCTGATTTGCGCGGTCCTCGTTATTTTCGAGTTACTGTCATCCGTCGTCGTGGAGTACATATGGAGTCTTGCGCCAGACGCTCTTCGCTGGCACCATAACCACCTGCGATCGCAAACATGGCCTTGCTAACGGGAGTCGACCCTCGCAGATACCGCAAGCATGTCGCCTTCACTAATGTCAACCTAGGCGAGGCGACCAAGAACAACTTCCCCTCCCACACCCTCGTCGTCAAGCACCCTGCCTACACAACGAATCGCCGGTCGCGAACCTTCATGGTTGGCATTGACGACCACCAGTACTCGGACGAGGCGCTGCAGTGGCTGTTTGACAAGTTTGTCGACGATGGCGACGAGATCGTGTGCGTGAGGGTGGTGGAGAGGGACGTCAAGCTATACGAGGCGGACAAGAGGTCAGAAGAATTGAGAAGAGAGGCCACCGCAGAGGTGTCTAGGATCAAGACCAAGATTGGCGATGGCAAGGCTGTTAGCATCATCCTCGAGTATGCCGTGGGCAAGCTCCATTCGACCTTTCAGCGCCTGGTACGTTGCTATATACACCCTGCTCTCCTCTGGACCCGTGCGCGTGCGCACGCGCGCTCCAGCCCAGCAGTCCCCTTTCGTCTCTCGTCCTTAAGACCTGGCTGACCACCCCTCTCTTGTCCAAACAGATCCAGCTCCACCAGCCGTCCATGCTCATCGTTGGTACCCGCGGCAGACAGCTGGGGGGGTTCCAAGGGCTCGTCGCGTCTCGAAATTCCTTCTCGAAATACTGCCTCCAGTATTCCCCCGTACCAGTGGTGGTTGTCCGGCCGGATGAGAAGCGGCAGAAGAAGAAGGGCAAGCGGGATAATGACCCGGAGATGCAGAGCTACCGCCAGATGCTGCACTCCAGCCAGGGGGTCCACGAGGCGAACGACGAGGGCGTGAGCGCGTGGCAGATCGAGTCCAAGCTTTCGGCAGACGAGGAGGCGGGCAAGGTCGCACGGGCGCTGGGCCTCCCGGCCAAATTCGACCCGACGCTCAAGCCGTACAAGCCGCAGCGCCAGAAGAGCTCGCTGTCGGTGACGACGATCGCAGGCACAGAGCCGGAGCCCGGCCGGCTGGTGGCTGACCCCGGTATCACCCCGACAGCCAGTGCCGCTAACAGCGAGGATGAGGCCGAGGGCAGCGGCGAGGACGAGGACGAAGGGGATGCCGAGTTCGAGGTCACGACCGGGGCGAAGCTGTTGCAGACGCAGAACAAGGAGCTCAAGGCACAGCTCCAGGCACAGCAAGAGGAGCAGAAGAAGAAAGACCGGCTACACGCCATGGAGGTGGGCGAGGGTGCAGCGCTGCTCAAGAAGCCAGAGCAGCTCGAGTCGGACGAGGAGGACGAGGACGATGAGGACGAGGACGATGAGGACGGAGGAGGGGCCGTCAAAGTCTTGTCAGCAGACTGATGCCAAGAGAAAAAAGAAGAACAAATGAGAAGAGAGAATTCGACTTTGTGTTGTTGTTATTATTTTTGTTGCTTGAGGGCGACGATTTGCATTTGGGGCGGCTGAAGCATCTTTCTGGGAGGTCGGTCTGTCTGGACTCAGAGCCAAGTCAAGCACGGAGTTTGCAGGACACAACAGGACATGGACAGGGCAGCAGCAGGTCTGGGATCAGGCGAGGTCCAGGTGTGCTTCTCGTTCTTTTTCCCTCTTTTTTTCCTTTTTCTTTTTCTTTTCCTCTCCTCTCATCGGAGGGCCGGAGTTGTGGCTCCGGAGCAAAAGTAAATATCATTAAAAAATGGCGGTGACATACAGGACAGGCCCATCAGATGTTCCCAGCACACTTTATGAAGGGGAAAGGGGTTTTTTTCTTATTCTTTTTCTTCCCTCCCCCCCGGTGGGTAGGATTGGGGGGTCCGGCGGCGTCTGCTGCTGTGGTCCTGTGGAATTCAATTACATTCTGCTCTGTTAAGGCTTCACTACGTATATTCATTGATGCAAAGAGACAGAGCTGCAGGCTGTCTCTTTCCCTCTCTGTCCCTGTGTCTCTGAAGAGTGGCCAACGTGTGTTGTTTCTGAGACTACACACAAGTCACGGTCGTGATTTACATAATCAACCATGCTGTTGAGGAGACGCTTCCACTGTAGCATTCAAATTTAGCTATGTCACTTATGAATAACATACTTTGTGTAACCATAGTTCTCCTTAACTTACTGTTGTATGATGACTAGTACAAGTACAGTATGACTTGTCTATCAAGAAGGGTGGGAGGAGGGGGGGAGAGCACTGGAAGGTCCCCTGATTGGGCGCACATGGGGTGGTGGCTTACGACTTGTTGCCCCTCCACACCTCGGCAAATCAAACCCCCCCCCCCCTGTTGCTGAGATTAATAGCGGGCGGCACAGCGGCATTGACAGCGACGCGTCCACTAAAAGGGCCCTGCAAGTACAGAGCCTAGAGAGACTGCAGCCCTAATTACAGGGACTCCATAGGCTGTGATGAAGTAACAAGTTCTCTACAGGCAGTACTCGGATGTCCCATGACCCGTCCGTCCGTTCCATGATTTTCCATTCCACCACTACAACAACAACAACAACAACACACTACCGAGTCTGCACAGGACGAGACGAGATCTGTTTCGCTCAGACTTGTTCCAACAACCAGCAAGCGAAACACAACAGCAGCCAAAGCATTGTTGCACAACAGTTTCTATTTTCAGCGTTTTCTCCCCTCCCAAACCCACTCTCCACACACTCTCCCCTCCTCCCCCATCAGATGACGACGATCTCTTTCTTTGCTCTGACGACGACGTCCTTGGTCATGACTCTTTTGCAGTGAGGAAGGACAACGCAACTACCTGTCACGATTAGGGTCTCTTCGTTTTTTCTTTCTTTTTTTTTCTTCTTTCCTTTCTTTCTCCCTCTCCACCTTCTTCCCTCGATCGTCCACTTGACTATCAACCTTTTTCCCTTCTTTTTCTTGTCGTTGCGACCTCACGATCCAGAGTGAAATGTTCCACGCGTCCAGAACGACGAATCGCCTCAGGCACCACCATCAACACCACATCCTCGACCTCCACCAACACACCTGAGAGAAGCTTGAACAACAAGACCCTCCTGCCAATCGGTCCTCCTCTTCCTCCTCCTCCTCCTCCTCCTCCTCCTCCGCCTACTCGTCCTCCACAAGGTCCGATCCACGACCTACTACTACTACTACTACTACTACTGCTGCTACTACTACCACCGCCACCCTTCCTCTCCCTCCTCCTTCTCTCACACTCGACCACAAGCTCACGCCAATGAAACCGTTCTCGTCGTCCTCGTCGTCCTCCTGCGATGATACCGCCTGCAGCGCTGTCCCTCCCTCCACGGCACTAGGGACGGTCCTCTCCCTCTCGCCCTTCCTCGCCACCTTTGTCCTCGTCTCCGTCACCGTCTCGCGCACCCTCTTCCCGCGCCTGTCCCGCTTCAACGCCGTCCGCGATGGCGAGGACCACCTCCTCCCGGCCTCTGCGCCCCCGACCCTGCAGCAGGTCCACGCCGAGCACGGCTCCAAGTCCCTCCGCCGCCGCATCGCCGCCGCCACCTTCGCCACCACCATCGGCCTGGCCACCGTGCTGGGCGAGCTGATCCTCTCCGAGATCGCCGATGTCGTCTCGGCCGGCGCCCGCGATACCGCCCTGGGCGTCGTCGTCCCCACCCTGCTCGTCGTCCTCGTCGTCCTCATCCCTTTTCTCGAGATTCAGAGCGTCCTCGCCGCCTCCGGCCTCTGCAGCTTCCAGCGCTCCTCTCGTGGCCGGTTTCCCCGCTGGGCCTGGACACTGCAGGCCCTCGGCTTTGGCCTCTGGCTCCTCGTCTTCTGGAGCATCGGCAAGGCTGTCCCCGCCGGCGCGGCTGGCGGGGCTGCTGACCAGGCCGACGGGTTCCTGTACTCGCGTGCCGCCAGGCTCAAGGGCAGCTTCGACGCCACGGGCATCTCGATCGCGTCGCGGTGGCGCGAGGGCGGCGGCGGCTCCTCTAGCGGCAGCGGCCTCGATGGTTGGTGGACGGCAGACACGCTGGCGCGGGCGTGCCTGGAGCGCATCGGGGTCATCGGGATCTCGCTCATGGCCCTGCTGTCCGGGTTCGCTAGCGTGAGCAGCCCGTGGTACACGCTCATGGATAGCACGGCGCGGCGCAGGCGGCCCGTCACGGATGCCGACGTCGCGCGGAAGCAGGCCGGCCTGGACGCCACGGGGGAGCTGCTGCTAACCAAGAGGCACCGCCTCCGGTCGCTGCAGACCAAGATGGCGGCCACC
>JACWST010000064.1:0-148106 GCA_014850475.1 Cryphonectria naterciae
TGGGGGTGGGGGTAGGGCGGAAAAAAAAGGGGCCCTCCCCCCAAACCAAGGGGAAGAAAAAAAAAAAAAAAAACTGGGCTTTTGAAGAAAAAAACCCCCCCCCCGTTGGTTTTCCCCCCCCCCCCCCAAAAAAAAAACCAGTCAGTCCACCTATTGCTAGAAATGAATTTCGCCTCCACCCCCCTTCCGCCACGTGCCCACCCGCTCTGGCCTGGCCTGGCCCGCAGCGCGACCTACCTACCTGTTTCGGAGGCGCAATACACGCCACCTGCTACAGTGTAACCCAAACTGAACGACGATCACATAACAGAACAAGTTTTTCCCTTTTGTCTTACCATCTCTTCTTTGGAGTGGAGGGAGGAGAAACCAAACCCCCCCTCCCCCCACAGATTCACCGGCTTTGCCACCTGCGTCCTGTATGTTAATCCCGAGAGTGAAGAGCTCGTGTGCCCTCTTGGCAAGTATCATAGTACTTACTCTTTCATTTTATATATATATATTTTGTTTTATTTTTTGTGCTTTCTCTTTTGTGCGTGTCACAGTATAATCGGATGTGTTGTTGCCTCCTGAACTTACCACTCCACTTGAATACCACTATACTTACTTGCTAATCGAATTAGGGAGGGAAAGGGGTAAAAGCCCCCTCGGCCGCCCCCCCCCCCCCAAAGAAAAATAACCCCAAAAAACCAAGCGTGTGCTACTCGGACCTGGCCGGTGGGTAACCGCTGTGGTTCTTGGGTTACCCACGTGGCAAACTAGGTTGTATGATACTTTCTCCTCTTCCTTTTCCTCTTGCTTTGTGAACATGGATTATTCAAGTACTTGTGTTGCTGCTTGTGGGAAGTGAGTGGGCTGGCTATGACATACACAAGACAAAAAATTTGCCGTAGTGAGCAGGTCCAGTTAAAAGAAAAAAAAAAAAAGGGAGGGGGAGGGGGGCAAGGGAACAGTGCAGATAGTCGTCAGCACGTTGATCAAGTATCTACAATATTATGAAAGCCGATAATGCCCTAGGAAATCCCACCCCCAATTCCAGTGCCCATACCAATTCCCAGCCCACCACCTTTTTTTCGTGCATTCCGTCCCAATAGTCACCATCGGCGCCAGGTACGCCTGAAGTTGAGACACAAGACAGCAAAGAGTCTTACTGTTCTTGTACACCAGGCCCAAAGACCAGAGGTTGCACACCCGAGACCGCCTCGCCCAACGTAGCCCGCCTGTTCGGCCTCCTGCCAAAGTAGGGGGCGGTGGTGCTCTGCATCCGGTTGTTGAGATACGACGTGGCCTCCTGGAACTGACCCGTCTTCTTGGCGGTCTCCACGGCCTCCGCACCCTGCGTCACGCTCAGGAGCTCGTCTGTCACGTAGGCTCGACCGGCCACATCGCGCTCCTGCCAGATCGTATCCCATGATTTGATCTGGTCAATTTTCTTATCTTTAGCCGACGCATTGAGACAAGATAGAGAAAGAGGGGAGGGGGAGGCTGAGAAATAAGTGGCGTGAGGGGAGATGATAGTGGGTAGAAAACAACATACCGTCCACACGCACTTCTGCTTCGCACCGCTGGCTTTGGCAGCCGCTGTTCGGAAAGCCGCGTCTTTCTGGAAGATGGCTCCCTCGGGCTGACCACCGATGCGCCCATGCTCCGGGACAAGCGCCGCTTCGTATTCGATGCCTCGGAACGACAGCGCGACCTGTGTCGTGGATGGTGTATTGGGCGGGTCGGCCGGGTTGGGCACCGTGGTTGCCGCCGTGACCGAGATCTCGGTGACCTCGAGCAGCGTGCCGCGGGCCTTGTCTTTGGACCGGATAGCATCACCAACACGTATCATTTCGGCGCCCAGGAAGACGCCGCCGTAGGTGGACTGGTTCTTGGGCAGGATCGGTCCTGCAGGCTGGGGATTGAAGGTCGACCAGGAGCCATCGACCTCGATAGCTGCTAGCTTGGACGCCTCGAGCCCTATAAGCTCGGTTCGCTCTGTGAAGGTTGGGTCCTCCAGAATGACCCTCCAGTTGACATCTGTAAAGACCCTGTCCTGGAAGCCGGGAAACGACATGCCTGGCACACTGAAGGTAAGGAATGGGCGCATCTGAGCCGTCTCCTTCTGCACGTCAGGAAGATTGAGCAACGCAATCCCGAGCGGCAAGATCGTGTATGTAACCTCCTCGCCCAGGGGCACTTTGCGGATGATGCCAATTCTCCATGCTGGTTTCTGCTGGTACCAGACCATCTCGCCTTGCCGAAACAAGGTCGGCTCGTCGTTCCCAGGTGCGCGGCGCGCTGACACCGCAGCAGCTGGCAAAACTTGCAAAGCAGGAAAATTAGCAGCAGGATGAGCAGCTTCGGCCGCTGTCGCAGCTGCAGCCGCAACTGGTGATGGCGCTGGCGCTGCTTTGCCAGTCTTCTTCGACGGCTTGGTAGCAGCCCCGGCAGGGTCCTTAGCTGCCTTGGAATTGGCGACGACGGCGACCGAAGCCTTCTTCTTGGATGGGGCGGTAGGCTTGGTAACCTTTTTCGCAGGGGGCTTGGACTCAGTGCCTGTCGACACCAGTTTGATACCCTCGAGCATGGCGGCCTGTTCATCCATCTTCTCCGTGAACGTCTTGGGCAGGTGCCTGCCTGTCGCTCGATGGCATGGCTTGCAGAGGCATTGCTTGTGGTCTTCCGAGTCGCTCAGCAACCACAATAGATGCGGTATGAACTCATCCGGCGATCTGTATAGATAGTCGTCCGTGAAGCCTTGAGGATGGCCGTACATGCAAACCTCATTGTTGAGTCCTGTTGTCACATCTTCAGCCCAGGACTATGACGCGACGGCAGAGCAAGTGATGGCATAGCAGCGCGAACTCACCTCCAGGATCGCGCCATCTCAAGCAAAAGCCCTCAGGAAACAAAGCCTGATACTGGATACCTGCAGCAGACTGTCAGTCGGAGCGCAGACGCGAGCGGAGGTGAGGGGGGTCGAGGGTGGGGGCCGGGACGGGAGGGGTTACCGTGTGGCCAGCCAAGCTGCTCCTGCAATCCAGTGCCCAGAGCTAGCTTCCACTGCGCCATCCTCACCATCGTCATGTCGTCTGAGATTTTATTGAGGTCCTCGTTTATGGGATCTCCGACCTGAACGACAGAAACACTGCTCTGGGGCCATCCGTTGATCTCCTTTGTGGTCCAACCACGGCCGTCTGAACGGCCAACGTGGATCAGCCTAGCTGGGAGCTGGACCGTCCCACCGGCGCCCTTGAAGAGGGCGCTCATGATGGACACGTGTGTTAAGCTGACATTAGGTATATAGATCCATTCAGTTGGAGGAGGAGGAAGGCGAGCTCAAGGGGAAGGAATGAAGAGAGACATGCAGCTTGCTCGTCACTGTCGCTGCTGCTGCTGCTGCTGCCGCTGCCGCGTTGATTTGGTTTGGTTTGTAGCTAAACAAGGGAGAGTGCCAAGCACACAAAGGAAGGAAGGACCCATCAAGCAAGGGGGGCCCGCTGCATGCTAACAGGTACCAAAGTAGAGTAAAATGTTAAGGCCAGTGAGGTGTGACCAATGAGATGAAGCACAGGTACAAAATCCTAACCCTGGAGTAAACAAGGGAGAAGCGAAGCAAAGCAAAGCCTCTTTGACATCCGCAAGTAAGTACCTTTGAACCACTCATTGACCATGCGAAAATTCCACAGGCCATGTGAGAGGTGATGCCCTGGGACAAACATTGAAGAAGACATCTTTGATGCTGACCCATCCTGATGAAGACTCTGGCAACAGTCCCAGAGGCGAGTTAATCCGTTCTGACAAGCACTGACTGGACGCAGGGCCGAAGCCGAAGGGCGAGCCGACCCGGGCCCCCATGAGGATAAGAGACGGAACAGCACCCCCGTCTCAGCCTCAGCTACGATCTCTTGATGATCGTTGCCGGGCTCGTGTCACTGCCCGCTTGATCCCACATGTGGCCCCTAAGCAATGATATGAACGTGTCATTTTATCTTTTCATGTCAAAACTGTCCCTCTCAGACCGACAAGCCAGGGTGAAGCATAAGCGACAGGCGCTAAAAGTTTGTCACAAGTTTCCAAGGCGTCGTCATCGTCGGCCGCCGCCAGGTACAACATCAGGCACAGACACAAGGGGGACAGTGGCCAGGGAGAACCGAGGCTTGAAAAACGCATTGGAAATAACACGTAAAGCCAGAGGAGCAAAACCAGTGCCCATCTCCAGCAAACATCTGCCAACAGTCTGGAAGAAAAAGAAGATCTCAAAAGACTCATATACATTCCTGAGAAAACCTAAACTCATCAATGCATGTTTACCGTACGATCGTCCGCGGATTCACCACTGCGCTTCCGACATCGAATCGAAACAAGGTATCATGAAACCACCAAGCCGGATCATTCTCCGCGAGAAGGAGCATCTCAAAACACTCTCCTCTTAGTCTTGTCCCACGCCTCATCGCCCCCCCAAAAGAAGAGAAGAAAACAAAATATTCCCGACCGATCGACGGGTGGGTATAAAAATCGGGTACACACATCCCATCCCTCCCAAAGATTTAGAATCTCAAGAAGAGAAAAGGTGGAAGCCGAATCGAAGAACATGTGAATGTCCCGAAAATAATGCTGACGGATCCCCACCATATAACACACTAAACACTATGCACCGCGTACAGATAAATGACGGGTGTATATACATGTCTTTATAAAAAGAAGAAAAAAGAAAAAAGGTGTGTCAAGTATATGGGGATAATTTTCATGGGGTTGAAAGAAAGTCAAGAAGCCAGCAGCGTCCAAATAGATGACAGGAAGGCCGGAAGGGTGCTGTTGTGCTCGCCCAGATCGCTGAAGTATGTTGATTTCGTCCGTTGAGTGAGATTGGCGCTGCCTTTTTGGAAGGATCATCTGCGGTGAACGACATACAGCAAACAGAATGTGATGACGGCGGCTGCTGGCTGGTTATGTGGAGAAGTAAAAAGCTGTGTACTTGATAAATGGCAGACCATCTACAGTAGGTCCTTAGTAGAGACATGCGGCGACAACAATGGCGACGACCAATCCGGCGATGGCTCCTTGGTTCTGCTTGGGATTAATCGCGTCGTTCGTCTGAGAGGTCGTAGCTGCAGGTGCCGTTGCCACTACTGCCGTAACATCAGTCGAGCTGCCCGCGGAGCTTGCCGCTGCTGACTGGTAGGTAGGAGCCCTCGTGCTGTTGGTGGAGCCGTCAAATTCCTGGAACACGCCGCCATGCAGTGATGAGGCGGCGGCCGTGCTGGAGGAATAATAAGACGACGTCGTAGGGGCGATGGAAGTGCTGCTGATGGCCCTAGTGCTAGAGGAGCTGGGCGCGATCGTGCTCGAGGACGAGCTCACAGTCGTAGGTGGACTGGAGGTGGTCGACTGCTTCACATTCAAGCCCACCACTAAAACGGCAGACGTCGTCGTCGGTTCCTCCGTCGCCGTCTCAGTCTGACTGGTTGCTGTGGTCGTTTCTGCAGCCGAAGTGGTCGAGTCCGAAGAAGAGGAAGAAGAGGAGTCACCTGTTGATCCGTCGGTGTTAAACACCACGACGCTGGCGGATCCAGAGGTGACGGTGACCACGCAAAAGTCAGCGCCTCCGGCACCGCTTGCAGCCTCTTCACTGTTGACGCCGCCGAAGCCGTCTGTGCTGGGGTCGATACTGCAGGGAAGACCAACGCAGTCACCATCGCACTCGATCTTCAGTCCAAAGGTGGGCAGGACTCCATTGAAGGAATCTGTGTAGATCGGGTTCCACCCGAGCTTGACGTACGTGTTGCCCGTCGAGTCCTGGTTGGCCCCAGTAACGTAGGGCGACCAGTTGCCGATCGGTTTCGCACTCGTGCCCCACGCGCATGCCTCATCGGTGCCATAGCCTGGCGGATTGACATAGAAGTGCGCAGCCGTCTCATCCCAGTAGCTGGTCCCGGGGACCGCAAGAACCGCAGTGCTCTCCACGGCTGTTGGTATGAGCATGTTCTCGTTTCCAGGGAGGACAGTCTGGCAGAAGGCCACAATATCCCCGCAGTTGTTGACCGCGTTCACATTGCCGATGCCATCGACACAGTACTCCTCACTCGGGAAAGGCTTCGTGATGCTGCCTTCCTCGTCGCAGTACAGGCCGCCATCCATGGACTCTGGGTACACATAAGTCGTCCCTGGCTTCCACTGGTTCATCAGCTGGCCTGGAGGGCAGGCGAAAGGGCAGTACGAGCCAGCGGTGCACTCCTGATCGGGACTCATGGCCCAGCCCGCATTGGAGGAACCTGGCGTGACGGCCACCAGGCCCTCACTCTCTGGGAAGGCGCATTGTCCAGCCCTGTTGACAAGCTTGCCCTTCTTGACCAGCTCGGGTTCGTGTCCGTGCGTGTGATTCTGCTGGCGATGCTGCTGGTGCAGGTGACGGTGAGATACGCCGGCGGCGACTGGCTGGGCCGCCAGAGAGAGCAAGGCCGAGCTGACTAGAGCCCTCAGAGTTGCCGACCCCATCGGTGAGGACGAAGTGGTTGTGTATGTAATGAACGTGGTGTAATGATCGTGGGCAGCGTAAAGCCGCAGTCAGAGCCGTGCGCTCTCGGTTTCGAAGCAGAATTGCAACTCCTTGTGGTTGGTAGGTAGGATAGATTTGTGTGGCAGTGGGTGCCGACAGGAAAGTGTCTTGGGCGTAGGGCGGGACGTATTTGAATTTTGGATGTATTGTTTTAATTGCCTGTCAACATGACTGCATTCCTCAGACGCGAGACAGGAAAAACACGGCTTGTCGGGCTAGCAGATCGATAACAAGACCCAATCGCGTGACGCAAGTAACTAAACGAGTGGACTCCTGCTGGCGAGAGCAGAGAAGAGAAAAAGAAGGTGGTGAAGAGACAAGACTTTCGAAAAAAGAGAATCAAAGTGAGTTAGATGAGCAGGTGGGTAAGCGCACAGAGAAAGCAAGAGAGGAAGCAGGAGGAGGAGGAGGGGAGGAGAAGGGGAAATGACCATAGACGCCCTCAAGAAGCCAGAGGACGGTGAGCCAAGGAGAGGCGTAGGACGCGCCGTTGGAATTGACTTGACTCTCTGGAAGGAGGAGGAGGAGGAGGAGGAGGAGGAGGAGGAGGAGGACGGCGGTCCCCTTCCCCATACTAAATCGCCGGGGGGCGCAGGAAAGGATGAGGCCGCTTCTGCAGGAGACTGGATGCAACCCCATCTGGCTATCATTTTAGCTCGTCGTGGTGGAGGCTGTCAAGCAGCTCTCCACGGCTTCCACCACCCAATCAGCTGTCATGGTAATCTGGATCTGGGGTGCCCGTGGCTTCGATTAGCTTAACAACCCAATCGAGATATCAACGCCGTTCAGCATCACGGTCTGGCACGGTGCACGGTCTGGCTCCAGTGGCATGGGCGGGAGATTTGATGAATTGAATCTGGTTTGGCGAACCACACTTTGGCCCGACAGTAAAATAAGCTCAGGTCATGGTTGGCCTCATTTGGGTTAGAGGCCAAGGAAGAAGCAGGGGGGAACATACCAGGCTAGGTCAAGTCAGGGCATCGCACGCCACCCCGTCGTCGGCGGTAAGAGACCCATCTGCATCAAATCTGCAAGGCACACCAATCAGAAGCCTTGCGCAAATTGAGGTGACATTTGACAGAGCTAGCCAGGACTCCAAGATAGAAGCGCGCATCAAGAGAGAAGAAAAAAGAAAAGAAAGCGGCACAGTGTTACGTAGCATACGGATCCCATCTAATCCCATGTTCTCTGGCTGCCTGAGTTGTCAGCGCGAGGGATAATTGTCATCGACTGACTGACCGCTGGTCGGCTATTCCCATAGTACCCTTTGTTCCCTCTCTTTTTCTTCCATTGCTCCTGGATGAAAACACACCATAGTTCGGACCAACAGATGGCATGCGGACTTGTTGATGACTATGACGACAAATGACGAGAGAGAGGCAAACGCTCACGTCAACTGTCTCAGAAGCGCGGGCTGGCATCTGTACTTCTGGAATTCAAGTAACGTCGCGATTCGTGGACGAGGCCTAGACACTTCTCGCCTCGCCCTTGACAGAGCCTGGCATCCTGGCACATCAGATACTTAAGTAAGTACCTATACCTTTTGCCACTCTTGCCAAGCTCCCTTTTGGGGAGTGGTAGTATTTGGCGTCAGCTTCATTTCCTGTCCCAAAATCAGATGGGTGATGTTTGCAAGACATTGGTCAAGGTCAGTCAGCGTAGGGGAGAAGTAATAGACCCCCCCCCCCCAAAAAAAATAGGATGGGAGCAGGATCGCCCAACCAATACCAAGACACACAATTGACCCAGCCTCGGAGACTTTAGAGGTAAGCTTTCATCCACGGCGGGTGAGGCCGAGAGAAAACTGGCCTGATCTGCTGTGATCATCACCTCGTTGGCAATAGATCGTCAAAAACCGTTGGTGATCTGGACTCACGATTCGATGATCAAAGATGATCACTTTCGGATGTCGGCAGTGCTATGGGAATCTGTATGGGCATCAAGTCACAGGAATGCGGACGAGACTGACTTTTTTTCCTGCTCTCACTCTTTTCTTGATGTCCTAGATAGTAAATATCCCCCCCCCCCTTCCTCGTCCATAAATCTATGATCGACACGCGCCAAACGCGTTCCAGTACAGTTGGTCGGCTCAATCTTGCCCTGCGCTACTGTAGGAGAAATTTGCATTAGCGGGGAGACTATGGCCACTATTGAGCCAGAGGGCTGCGACCATTTGTAGATCAGTTAATTGCCAGCAGAGAGATGCTTCATGTGCGGCGGGCAGTGTCTGATACGTGACAGGCGATCCATGCCTGGCGCTGGTTAAGACGTAATTTGGGTCGGGGGAAAGAAAAAGCGAGCCTTTGTTGATCGAAATGCGGGAGACGGCTGAGGTGGAAGGATATACATACTGATGCTCGGAGGACACACCGGCAACGACGGGTGTACATGATCGATGGCGTGTCCCCTCTCACATTTCGCCTCCTCCTTCTCGATCGACTTTCCTTGCTCATATGAAGCCTGGCTGGGCCCTGACCCATGCCGGCACTTCTTGAGGGTCAATACCCTCCTCATCCAGCCGATCTTGTACAGCCTTCGCAACACCCGGCCATCCTGCTGCTAAAGGAGAGGTCTTCTTCGCACCCATAATCGCGAATTTGCCACTCGAATGCGCCAAGAAGCCGTGCATCAAGCCCTGCGTGGTCAGAGCAGAGACGACTCCTTCCACCTCGTTCATCGTGACGGGTAGATTTCCCCAGAACAAGCCCTCACTCGGCTTCAGCTTGCGCGGCTTACCACCAGGCGGCGGCAGGAGCATCGGCGTAGTCGAATCCGCAGCTGCGCTGTTTTGCACGGCTGTCATGAAGAGACTGTTGGGTCCCGCTGTATTGCGCTGCTGCGGCTGCTGCTGCGGTGGGGTCCGAGCGAGAACATAGCCTTCTAGACGCTTTTGGACATAGACAGCTGCAGTATAGACATCGGAGAGGTTAAGTGTGGGCGCGGCCCGGGAATTCTCGCTGGGCAAGGGCGGTTCGTAGGTGATGAGGAATATGCGGCGGATAAAGGACCGCCAGACCATGGGTCGCAGTCGGAACATGAGTGTGAACAGGATTCCTCTGCGGTAGAGCCAGTCTTCGTGAGAGGCTATTGCTGCCTGAAAGGCGACGAAATTGCCTTTGCGCAGCGCGGCCATGATAGGCCGGAAGACAGGTGCGAGGGTGGCGGCCTCTGATCGTGAGAGGAGAGCCTCGCTTGGGAAGCGGCCGAGCATGATATTGGAGGGAATCAGGTAGGTGAGGATGAGCTTGCGGTGTTGCTGCATGGCCGGCGGGGTCTGGAGGTAGGCTTCTTGCAGGCACAATGATGCCCTCACGAAGTTATCGCAGTCAAAGTTGAAGCGTCCTAGGTAGTAAAGGTACGTGACGCGCTGCGCTGCTGGATAGAGCTCAAGTGGTGGACCACTCGCAGAGATATTGAGCAGCAGCTGTGCTGCCAGACGAGACTTGCCGCACTGAATGAAGCAGTCAGCCAGGCATGCTGCTATCACAAGGACACAATGCGCGCCGTGGAACTCACCGTAAACAGAAGCTTGAGTACAAGATTGGCGAAGATGTAGACTCCGACCTTCTTGCCTTCTGGCCTCGCATACCTAGTGCTCGACCTATCTGTAAGACAAGAGGTGAAGACCTTCTGTATGATGTCTGCGGATTGCTCGACCATGGACTTGCTGTCCTCGTCCCCAGCGACAGCTCGACGGCCTGTCATAAGCTCTGGCCGCCTGTGGAGCAGCATGACCACCTTCGACAGCGCCTCGGAGAGTGATATGCTGGTCTTGAACATGATGCTGCCATACTGAGGGTGCGACAGGGCAGTCGCGCATGACCTGTTCTGCAATGTCAGATATGTCTGGAGAACGATACAAGAGCGGTTGGACAGGAGAAATGTACATACGTCAACAGGGTAGACAACATTTCTTGCAGCCCCATCAAGTCGTCAAAGTCTGCATCCTTCCAGTAAATCAGATACTCTTTTATGAAGGCGACAAAGCTGGGCCACGGTGAGCCGGTGCCCTCTGCAGGGTCGTCAACCTCGGGCATGCAGTTGTCGACGAGCTTCTCGAGAGCGTCAGGCCCTCTGAAACCCTGCCTGAGCTCATCGCGGAGCTGAAAGTAGGAGCCAGCGGTCGGGCTCGGCTCGACTTGTAGCCAGGCAGAAAGGTTGTCGCCATCGAGTGAGACGACGAGTCCTCTTATGGAGGTGAGGAACTGTGTGACTAGAGCCATATCTGCGTGGACTTCATCGAATCCAGTCTTGGTGGATCAGGACTGGCGCGAGCCACACAGTGTTCTATAGTGGCAGCCTCGGGTGAGTTTCGAGTATTTGGTGAATGGGCTCTATAACAGCATATTGGAGACCTCCTGTGCTCCAAGAGAAAGAAGAAAAAAATCCTTTGCGATAGACTGGTGAGGTGGATTGAAAGACGAGAAGGAGGTCTTGCTCTGTTGGAGTGGGCGAGGTGGACGGTCATTTGTGGAGCTCAGTAGTGCCGTAGCGTCCCTTGCAAGGACGAGTTGAATTTAACGGCTGGAAATCGAGAGGTGCAGCAGCGGTCAGCCTTTCACCTTCACACTTTCTCAGAAAGCTTGGGCAAATACTTTACTGAACATATGGCTACCTTATCAATTTTGGCACATGTGTGTTCTTCATTTCTTATATTTTCGTCATGTGCATTTTGAGCGCCCCACATAACGTCATCCACCTTCAAGTCATCTATTTGTACACTTCTGTACTGCACTCCCTTCCTATACGGACTCGATCCTCTGCACTACCAAGGCCGTCGCTGCACCACCACCGTTACAGATCGCGGCAACGCCATACTCACCCGGCTTGAGTTGGTGGAGAAGGGTCGTGAGGATCCTGGACCCTGAGCTTCCGAGCGCATGACCCAATGAGATGGCACCGCCTAATAGGTTGACCTTGGCCCCTTCAAGTCCGAGGATCTGGAGGAAGAAGAAAAAATCAAGCAGTTAGTCACACCTGTCCAACTAGCCCAGGAAGTCTGGCTGGTGTCAGTCTTACCTTCTCATTGGCCTTGATCACGGCAGCAAAGGCCTCGTTGAACTCCCATATGGCCACCTGGTCCTTTGTGATACCAGCCCTCTCAAGTGCAATGGGCACAGCCTTCGCAGGCGCTATAGGGAAGTCGATCGGATCCGTCGCAGCATCCGCAGATCCACATATCCTCGCAAGAACCCTCGATTTTGATCCAAATTCTTGCGCGATCGCCTTACTGCCGAGCACCAGGGCACTGGCTCCGTCGTTGAGCGTCGAGGAGCTCGCCGCAGTGACCGTGCCTGTGCCGTCCCGGATGAAGGCAGGCTTCAGCGTCGGTATCTTCTCCAACTTTACATCCATATAGCCCTCATCTGTATCGATGACGGTCTCGCCTTTTCTGCCCTTGACCGTCACCGGCACGATCTCGTCGGCGAATGCCTTGGCTTTCCATGCCGCCTGTGCGCGCTCATACGACTGGATCGCATACTGATCCTGCATCTCGCGCGTGATCTCATACTTCTTGGCCGTGTTCTCGGCGCAGTTTCCCATGTGGATCTGGTCGTACACATCTGTCAAGCCGTCCTTGATCAGGCCATCCTCCATTTTGACGTGCCCGAACGCCGGCAGCAGGCTTGCGCGCGGGACGTAGTAGGGCACCTGCGACATATTCTCCATGCCGCCGGCGACCTGCGCCTCGGCCAACCCCAGCTGGATGTTCTGCGCGGCGAAGACGACAGCCTTCAGGCCCGATGCGCACACTTTGTTGATGGTGATGGCCTCGACCGAGGGTGATAGGCCCGCGAAAATGGATGCCTGCCGCGCTGGGGCCTGCCCGACAGAGGCCTGTATCACGTTGCCCATGTAGACGTCTGTGATCTTGTCGGCTGGCACGCCGGACTTCTCGATGGCGGATTTGATGGCGACAGCGCCGAGCTTGGGGGCGGGTACGGTGAGGAAGGATCCATTGAACTGTACTTTTACGAGATTAGGTCTGGCTGCTTGGACTTATTATAGAGGAGAATCGACAGCTCTGACCTTGGCTGTTGGTGTTCTCGAGGCGCTCAATATGTATGCGTCCCTTATTTCCTGCTGAAGGGCGCCCCTCGCTGAGAAGTATCGTACGGATCCGGAAGCATTTCGGCATGTGACAGCGATGCCAGTACCATTCCTGAGGGCGGGCCGTAGGTAGGAGGAATACATTGTCAACCCTGGCTAAGGCGTGGGGGAGACTAGGAAGGAGACAAAATTAACTAAAATGTCGCGGGGGGAGAGAGAGAGAGAGAGAATAGAGAGAGCAAGAGGGCTTGGTTGAAGGTGTAGTTGGGAGTAGTAAATGGTCTCCCAGTATTTGCGGTGTTATGGGAGATGCTTTGGGGATGAGATCACACCCTCGGCAATTCGGTACCCCCCCCCAGTGTACCTTGAGTCTCCGTTACCCGCTGTCGGCTTTCAACCTAGATCACATGCCCAGATCTCAGTCAATAATGATTTTTTAATAATAAAAAAATGCAGGCTCGACTTTATGAGAAGTCTTTTGAATTGTTCTGATGCTGTCTCATCGACTTCTTCCAATGTCGTCAAGCTAGAAACTGCATACAAATTTGAACTCCCAAAGAGATTTGAAAGTTCGACACGTCAGGTCGAGGGTCTACTAGGCTTCGTCAGTCAGTAACTCTTGTACAGTAAGCCCGGGGGTGGGTTCTCATTGGGCCCCTCACGCCACTGACTTGCCCCCTAGAAGCGTCGCAGACCCGCCTACTAATTACTAGTTTACTACTATGCCTGCTATCGATATCGGCCTCTACGGCGTTGCTCCCTTTCGACGCCCCGCGATTCTCCTCGACGACATCGGTGCCAACATCCGGTACAAGCCGTCCAAATCCTTTTCAACGACACAGCCGCCATCTGATCATCTCGTCTAGAGACTTTTCACGAGTTTATTGGTTTTATCTGTCCTCGCAAGGTCTCCCGTCTCGTCACGATGTCTACCGCCGCCCGCCGTCGTCTCATGCGTGACTTCAAGGTGCGCATCCCGCCACTTTGGCCCCAGAATCAACGCTGACCCTACTCAACAGCGCATGCAAACGGACCCCCCAGCTGGTGTCTCGGCATCACCTCTTGCTGATAATGTCATGACATGGTACGTCGTTGTCAACCCGGGGAAGACTGGGCTGTTTGGCAGAAGAGTGACTAACCATGAAACCCACTCCTCCCCCTCTTTGTTTGTAGGAACGCCGTGATCATCGGCCCCGCCGACACGCCCTTTGAAGACGGAACCTTCCGGCTCGTCATGCACTTTGAAGAACAGTATCCCAACAAACCACCCTCGGTCAAGTTCATCAGCCAGATGTTCCACCCCAACGTCTACGCCACGGGCGAGCTGTGCCTGGACATCCTGCAGAACAGGTGGAGCCCGACGTACGATGTGGCTGCCGTGTTGACAAGCATTCAGAGGTATGTGAGATCGAGGCGCCGGACTTGCAATGATACGCCATATGGAGGAGGATCTGGAAGGGGTCCTTTTCAAGGGGAGGATTAATAAATATGGCTGACACCATGCGAACCCTGCAGTCTCCTCAACGACCCCAACACCGGATCACCTGCCAACGTCGAGGCTTCGAACCTGTACAAGGACCATCGCAAGGAGTATACCAAGAGGGTGCGAGAGACGGTTGAGAAGAGCTGGGAAGACTCGAGCTGAAGAATTGACACGGCCGGAGATGGAAGGGCGGGTGTTTACTATTCATATGCGGGGGCGTTCTTCAATTGCTACTGAACAAGGGAGTCATGGCGTCTATGGTTCCTGATTCCCCATCACCCTCTTACTTATTACTCAGCTTGACGGGCGTTCAAGAGGAGATAGTCTGCCCACAGCATAGTCCTCTTGTGAAGCGGTAGCAAGGCGGAGAGAGAGTGTTTCTTCGGCGTCGGTTACATCTAAATTCAATTGTTCTTAGCTGCACCTCGTCCCGATCGTCCATGGGCCACCCTGCCCAGGTGAGGAGCCTGTTTTCGTGATTGGAGTCTCGCCCATATACAGGCTCAAAATGATGCGGGAATCAGACAGTGAAGTGACAAGGAGCGCCCAGGTGGTGAGGGTACGGTAAGGCGAATCTACCATGACCTCATAAAAGTAGGGTGATTTTTCCCCCCAAAGAGGACAGTCATAGGTGACAGACGAATGTTTCTCCAATCGGTTCTCATGGCGATGTAAGTAGGTACTTGGTAGGCTTTGAACATTTCTTGACCATAGCGGCCACTACACCGTCGGCCTGCAGAACTGCCAACGCCATGACGAACCCCCTTTATAGCTTGAGTCCACTATGACGATAGCGGGAACTTGAGGCGTGCATAATCAGCTTGAAAGAGTAAACTATACCGACGAATCGTTATTTATCATGAGGCGTTGGGGGAGAATTCTCTGCTGATCCTGGTTGTACGCAGTACAACAAATACAGGGCCTTCGCAAGGAGTCGTTGGCAGAGATTCATCGGCTGCATGTCAGCCTAACGCAAGTGTGCATGAACTCGCATCCCTGCGCTAGTTAAGTTGCAGTTCAGCCCCCGGCAACTACTGCTGAAGATGCTGAGCTGGCAGGTAGACCGCATCTAGACATTTTAGTGGGAACAACGATGAGAAGTCACCTAATGTCAGGTATGAACAACAGTGGAATGGCCGCCCTTCTGACGACTTTTCTCTGTGGCAATCGACATTGGGGACGCACCCTTTTGTCTTGTAGGACTTGAACAATCCATAGTCAAGCCGGTGTGATTTGGTATCTTCCTTTTACTATGTGGTACATAAGATCCTAGCACCCTAGAGTGTCTAGGTGCCTACGTGCCTAAGAAGTAGGTACTATGTATTTACTGCAGATTCAAACTGCAACGGCACAGCCGTGGACCCGCAACCATACGCGCATGTGTGTGTAGTTGTATGTGTGTGTGTATGTGTTTTAGCGCGTCTGTTTCGAATGACTCGACCAGACTTCAACCCGCCAGCCCGCCAGTCTTCAACAGATCCACCTGGATCTGCAGTGGTCGTTTCTCCCCCCCCCTCCACCCCCCTCTGAATCACCAACGGCCCAGTCTTCCAGGGCTGTTGACTGCTACTGCGACGACAAAACAGATCTTTCTCTTGTCAACACTCATCTCAGACGCACCTTACATTATCAAAGGCAGACGAGACACAGCAGGACTTGTCCACCCATCTTGGCTTCTCCCACAGGAAGAAGACCAACTTGCAACGCCCCACCGCGACTTCTAGAGCTGTCGCTCCCTTTACCGACTTCTCGTGGCGGGTCGCCTATCTGGCCTTCTCTATTCTTCGACCTCACTCTTTGAACCTGCGGCTTGCCGCATGAGCTAGCTGTTGATATCTTCACTTTCCCTCCTGATTCTGCCATCGAACCCCGCCCAAAATGTCGAGTGCAAACAGCATCAAGGTTGTCGCCCGGTTCAGGCCCCAGAACCGGGTCGAGATCGAATCCGGTGGCCAGCCCATTGTTAAGTTCGATGGCGATGACACCGTGGCGATCGATGTATGTCTCACGCAAAGAAGAGGTCCCGTCTTCTCGGTTCTGCAGACGCAAGAAGAAGCTGCTGATGAGTAATGTCTTCAACAGTCCAAAGAGGCCCAGGGCTCCTTCACCTTCGACCGCGTGTTCGATATGCAGTGCAAGCAGTCAGACATTTTTGACTACTCGATCCGACCTACCGTCGACGATATCCTGAACGGCTACAATGGAACAGTCTTCGCCTACGGTCAGACCGGTGCGGGAAAGTCCTTCACCATGATGGGCTCAAGCATAGATGACGAAACAAACCGAGGTGTCATCCCGCGTATCGTCGAGCAGATCTTCGCGAGCATCATGTCCAGCCCCAGCACGATAGAGTACACAGTCCGTGTGAGCTACATGGAGATCTACATGGAGCGCATCCGAGACTTGATGGCGCCTCAGAACGACAACCTGCCTGTGCATGAAGAAAAGAATCGGGGCGTCTACGTCAAGGGTCTTCTGGAAATATACGTCTCGAGCGTGCAGGAGGTCTTCGAGGTCATGCGGAGAGGCGGCAACGCGCGAGCTGTCGCCGCAACCAACATGAACCAGGAGTCTTCTCGCTCTCACTCAATCTTCGTCATCACCGTTACACAGAAGAACGTCGAGACCGGCTCGGCCAAGAGCGGTCAGCTGTTCTTGGTCGATCTGGCAGGTAGCGAGAAGGTTGGCAAGACAGGTGCCAGCGGCCAGACCCTGGAAGAGGCCAAGAAGATCAACAAGAGTTTGAGTGCGCTCGGAATGGTCATCAACTCCCTGACGGACGGCAAATCCTCACACGTTCCCTACCGAGACTCCAAGCTCACACGTATCTTGCAAGAGTCCCTCGGTGGCAACAGTCGGACGACCCTGATCATCAACTGCTCGCCAAGTAGTTACAACGATGCCGAAACTCTCAGTACCCTCCGGTTCGGTATGCGCGCCAAGTCTATCAAGAATAAGGCAAAGGTCAACGCCGAGCTGAGCCCGGCGGAGCTGAAGATGCTCCTTGGCAAGGCCAAGACTCAAATCACCACCTTTGAGAACTACATTGTAAATTTGGAAGGCGAGGTCCAGCAGTGGCGGTCAGGCGAGGCTGTTCCAAAGGACAAGTGGGTGCCTCCGCTATCCGCTGATGGCGTCCAGCAGAAGTCCTTGCCTGCGAGGCCAGCTACGCCCTCAAAACTTATACCGGACAGTCGTGCCGAGACGCCCGCCATCTCGGAACGTGCAGGCACGCCTTCGATCCCCATGGACAAAGACGAGCGAGAGGAGTTCCTCCGGCGGGAGAACGAGCTCCAGGATCAGCTCTCTGAGAGGGAGTCGCAGGCAGTAGCTGCCGAGAAGGCACTGCGTGAGACCAAGGAGGAGCTGACCATTATCAAGGAGCACGACAGCAAACTCGGCAAGGAAAACGAGAAACTGAACAGCGATGTCAATGAGGTCAGGATGCAGCTGGAGCGGCTCACTTTCGAGGGCAAGGAGGCGCAGATTACCATGGACGCCCTCAAGGAGGCCAACTCGGAGCTCACGACCGAACTTGATGAGGTGAAGCAGCAGCTCTTGGACGTCAAGATGAGCGCCAAAGAGAACGGCACGGCTCTTGACGAAAAGGAGAAGAAGAAGGCCGAGAAGATGGCCCAGATGATGGCTGGTTTCGACCTAGGCAGCGACGTCTTTAGCGACAACGAAAGGTCTATTGGCGAGGCTATCCAGCAGCTCGAGCAGCTGCACGAGATCAGCTCCGGCGGCGACGTCATCCCTGCTGATGACCTCAAGTCGATCCGGGAAAAACTCGTTGCTACGCAGGGCATCGTGCGACAGGCAGAGCTGTCGATGTACAGCTCCACCACCAACAACTTCGATGCTAAGCGCAGGGCAGAGCTGGAGGCCCGCCTCGCCAGCATGCAGCAAGAATACGAGGAGCTTCTAGCCCGCAACCTCGGTGAGACGGATGCCGAGGAGATCAAGGCTCGGCTTGAACAGGCGTATGCTTCCAAGCAAGGCACACAGATGGAGCTTGTCGACGAGCTCAAGACGGACATCTCGCAGAAGGCTGCTGAGAACGAGCGGATGAAGGTTTTGATCGAAGACCTCCAGCGACAGGTCAAGGCGGGCACGGTGGCGCCGATGGCTAACGGCAAGACTGTCGCGCAGCAGATGGCTGAGTTTGACGTCATGAAGAAGTCGCTCATGCGTGACCTGCAGAACCGGTGCGAGCGCGTCGTCGAGCTGGAGATCTCCCTGGACGAGACGCGTGAGCAGTACAACAACGTGTTGCGGTCTTCCAACAACCGCGCTCAGCAGAAGAAAATGGCGTTCCTGGAGCGCAATCTCGAGCAGCTCACGCAGGTGCAGAGGCAGCTCGTTGAGCAGAACTCCAGCCTCAAGAAGGAGGTTGCCATAGCGGAGAGAAAGCTCATCGCGAGAAACGAGCGGATCCAGAGCCTCGAGAGCCTGCTCCAGGACAGCCAGGAGAAGATGGCCCAGGCGAACCACAAGTACGTCACCAATAATACTGTCCTTTGCCATTTAAGACGAATGAACGCGATACTAATCATGAAATGATATAACAGGTTCGAGGTCCAGCTTGCTGCTGTCAAGGAGCGTCTGGAAGCCGCAAAGGCAGGCAGCACTCGCGGCCTGAACTCCCCCACCGGCGGCGGCTTCAGCTTCGCCAACGCTGGCAGCAGAATCGCCAAGCCCCTGCGCGGTGGCGGTGATGCGCCCTCGTCCAACCCAACCATCCAGAACCTCCAGGAGAACGCTAACAAGCGGACAAGCTGGTTCTTCCAGAAGAGCTAGGTGGGCTATCCTGCGGCTTAGGACGACGAGGAGGAGAAGCAATTCTGAAACGGAAATGTATCAACACTTTGCTCGCCTCCCCCCCTCCGCCCTTTCAAGGTGTGAGCTGTTATGGAGGGTCGGGGATACCCGTCAAACACCCCCCCTCCTGTCTGGCACATACAGCCCTGATTGACTATCATCCATCCTGTCCAAGCCTGCAAGAAGTGATCCCAAGCAAATTACTATACCCCCCCCCCCCCCAGACTCGATATATGTATTCCCTTTTCTCCAGTGCTTATAAGATCAGAAAGAGAGGGGGAGAGAGAAAGAAATAAAGAGAGAAGAATACGCCAAACCCCATTAGATGGAGGCCAGAGCTCGGAGTTTTACGCCTTTTCCGTTTGTTTTTTTGGGATGCTGGAATGGCTTGGGTCTCTACAGGAGGAGATTGAGACCTGTGGAGACTTTTGGAGTATCACGGTTCGATGGACCAGCCATCTTGGACATTATCGCTTGGTAGAAAGGAAGGGGCAAGAGGAGGAGAGGAAGACAAGAACGTGATGGAGAGGTGGGAGGGGCAAACAAGGCCGTGGTTTTTTTGTTGTTTGTTTTTGATCTGGTTTTCCCCCGCATTGCAGGGCAAGGCAAGCAAGCAAGCATGGGAAGCGGACTCGTCATTCATCTTTTGTTTCAACGGACTTTTGATGTATTTACATGAGATATATATACATGTATGGGTTCGTTGTTGGTCGGTCAGTCAATCACGGACGCGAAATAAGAGGCTATGATAGATATCTTGATTGATTGGTCTGTTTGTGGAGAGACCGTCTCTGTTGTTCCTACTTTGTTGTGGATATGATGTATGAAAATATCATCCTTTTTCTTGCCCTCTCGGTCGTGCCGATGATGATGAGGTACAAAATGATCTGTTTCGGGAAGTACGCATAGGTAAAGCGCTGTAGTCCAAATATCCGACCCGACTGCCATATTTCCCATGCCATATGCAATTGCAAATTGGCTCGAAAACAGAAAGAAAAGAAAAAAAAGGGAAAAGACTGCCCCCTTAGTTCCATAATCAAGGGCCAGAAACAAATACCAGAGTATTGAACGAGTATTCACCAGAACATCCACACGTGAGTTATTTCATGCCCAGGATAATGACCTTCTTCCCCAGTCTCAGTTTTATGACACACGCACACATGAAACCCTTATCTGCGCTTACCCTGTACGGCCTCTGGAACAAGCGTTCGTTGGCATTTCTCACTCGCAGAGTGCTCACACGCCCCTTCTCCTCTAGTTTCCATCAGCAGGCTGAGCCGTCTTCAGCATCAAAATGGCTTCGGGAACGACGATGGCCATGATGACGGCATAGACGGCCCAGGCGACGAGCATGATCTTGGCGAGCAGCCTGTACAGCCTGATCCAGCTGGCGCGCTCAAAGGTGCGCCAGGCAGTGAGGAAGTCGACGTAGCCCTTGCCAGTGACGACGGCAGGCTCGACGACACCACCGAAGGAGCGGTCAAAGGGGACGATGGTGTCCTCGTCAGGGGGGAGCAGGCTGGCCTGGACGCGGCAGAGGACGACCTGGGCGGGAATGACGAGCAGGACGGTGCAGGCGACACCGACGAGGAGAATGAGGAAGCCTTGCCAGACAGCATGGGCGGAGTAGTTGGGAACGGCAGTGGGGTTGCGCAGGTCCCAGCGGGCGAGGCCGAAGGCGTGCGAGAGCAAGCGCGGGAGGAGGTGGGTGACCTGCAAGGCGGCCCAGTAAGCGCACACGGGGAGCCAGGTCGCCTGGAAAGTCTTGGCAAAAGGCGGAAGGCGTTGCCAGAAGTGCTGGAGGGACGGAGCGGAGATGACGATGTGCGTCCAGGCGGCGGAGAGCTGGACGGTGGCGAGGGCGGCGAAGAGCAGGCCCACGGAGGGGGGCAGGACGAAGCTGAAGACAACGCTGCAGAAGACGGCGGCGATGTTGAGGGCGACGGCGCAACCCAAACCGCGGAAGTTGGAGGTCCAGCCGGCGGTCGAGTACAGCAGGCGGTTGATACGGCGGAAGGAGGTGGTGATAAGGGCGGAGGAATCGTCGGTGGCGGGCGTGCCGTCGGCAGCGGGCTCGTCGGCGTTGAGGCTCAGGGCGGCGTAGCTCGGCGGTTGAGGGTCCTCGATGATGGCGAGGGTTGGGTAGACATGGCTCAGCGTGTACCCGATCTGGTGGGCCGAATTGTGGTTAGTGTGATTATACTATCTATCATGGTGGTGGGTGCAGTGTGGCCTGAGGACGAGGAATGGGGTATTGCCTGCTACTCACGTAGAGGAAGACGGGAGCGAAGACGAGGAAGTTGGCAAAGAAGACCAGAACGGCCCATCCGGGAAGCTGGGCCATGTCGTCATCACCGTTACCGCCGCCGCCGCCGCCGCCGCCGCCCAAATCCGTTGCTCTCCTGACGAGGGCGCCACTGAATGTGGCTAAGTGTTCGTAGGCCATCTCGAGACAAGACGGGAGAAATTTGGGGGATAAAGAACAACCAAAACAGAACAGCTAAATACAGTCCTCTCCTGAGTCTCGATAATTAATGAAGACGTCGATGTTGTCGATGGCTTGACCAGAGGCTTGCTTAAGAAAACGGTAAAGGATAACGGGCAGGTCAGAAAGGAAGGACAAGAGAAGAGGAAAGGCCCAAGTTGTCTGTATGGGGGAGGCTCAGCAGTTTTATGGAGTTTGAGAGGGATCCGAGCTGACCGAAGGCTTGTTGCGAGGAAGTGAGTGACAAGGCTGCTGGCTGCTGCTGTACCAAGTGATCGTCAGCAGTGAATGTGGCGCTTGCCAGGCAACACAGCAGGCCAAGAAAGTCCCCCAATTCCGCGTCCCCACTGCGCCTCCTTCTGCACAACGCCGCCTGCACTAAGAAGCGAGCAGCGAAGGCGTCTCAGGGGCAGGGGGTGGGTTGTAACTACCCTCACACCTCAGTTGTGTCCTGTTGTGACACGGGTGGTACTATGGTACATCCAAGTGTAACAACCCTACTATGACGCACCAGGTACCAAAGTATTATCAGGATGGGGGCCAATCAGACTACTGCCTAAGACGGCTGACACCAAAATATGTACAGGTACATAAAAGTAAGTATGCAGCTGCATGAAATCCGTATGCAGAAGAAGTAAGTACGAGGGACACATTTCCCTTCCCGACTTCATACATGTATTTTACTTGTTGTCCTTACCACAGTACTAGGAAGACCATCGGATGGCAATCAATTCCCCCCTACTTTTCGAGTCCGAGTTTTCAGAGAAAGAAAGAGAGAGAGAGAGAGAGAGAAGAGGAATCATAGCGTTGCTGTAGTCGGCTCAAGTCGTCCCGAACCGTTCATATACTAAGTACATACTTAGTGAAATGGATCTCATCAGCAACAAAACTACGCCTAGTGATCGCTGACGCCAGCCAGGACGGATTCGGCCAAATTCACAACTCCAGATATTGTACAGTATGTATGATATATATATGTATATATATATATATATATATAAAGGAATTACATATGTAAAACATGTGCACATTAAGAAAGATGCATGATCTTGTTGACCTCACCTTAAGTCCACCCAGGATCAGACAAACATCTGAAAGAAGAAGAAAATTACATCCTCCATCATGACCACAACACCAACCAAAACAGCCCTCATCACCGGCTGTAGCGAGGGTGGCATAGGCCATCACCTCGCCCTCGAGTTCCAACGCCGCGGCGACATCCACGTCTTCGCCACGGCCCGCTCCCTCGCCAAGATGGAACCCCTCGCCGGCCTCCCTAACGTCACCCTGCTGGCCCTGGACGTCACCAGCCAGGCCTCCATCGACGCCGCCGCTGCGGCTGTCTCCGCCCACACCGGAGGCACCCTCGACTACCTCGTCAACAACGCCGGCCTCCAGTATGTCATGCCCGTGCTGGACCTCGACGACGCTCTGGCTCGCCGTCTGTTTGATGTTAACTTCTGGGGCGTCTTCTCCGTCACGAGGGCCTTTGCGCCGCTTGTCATCGCCGCCAAGGGTACCATTGCCAACCTGTCATCTGTCGGGACACTTCTCTCTTTACCATACTTAGGTAAATCTCTCCCTCTCTCTTACTCTTTTTCCTGTCCAAGCCCCTCCTAGTTGGGACGAAAAAGAACTTCTTTCTTTCTTCTTCTTTGACTCAGTCCCTCACTCGCGTGGACATACACACCACCCCCAACAGTGACCTACGCAAGCTCCAAAGCCGCCGCCGAGGCCTTCAGCGAGTGCCTCCGCCGCGAACTCGCCCCCCTCGGCGTAAAAGTCGCCACCGTCATGGTAGGCGGTGTCAGGACCAACATTCACAGCAGCCACCCGGCGCTGTCCCTCCCTGAGCACTCCTTCTACAGGCCCGTCGCCGACCGCATCGCCGACCGTGCTGCCGGCCGCGATGCCGACCAGTACCTGGGCCCGCCCGAGGACTTTGCCCGGGGGCTTGTGGACGACCTACTCCGTGGTGCGAGCGGGAAGGTGTATCACGGCAAGATGGCTTCTATAGCTGGCATTGCGAGGCTCCTTCCGTCGTGGCTCTTGGTAAGTAGATGGATCAGATTTCCAGTCTAAATTTTGGTTTTAAGGGGAGAGTTTTTGAGAGACTAAGCATCTGAAATAGGATCGCTTTGCGCTTTCGGGATCGGGGCTGGAAACACTTCGGTTGGGAAAAAAGTGAAAGTCGAGTCGACTGTACCGCATTTTTGCAAGGAATCGATCACTTGCAATCATGATGCCCCCCACCTGCCCCAAAATAAATCAAAGGCCAGTCAATCATGCTGAACAAGTCCTGGCAGGATCTTGAAAGCAGAAACATGAGACAACCTGCCTGGCGCCACAGTTCGCCCAACTTGATGGTGAGGGGACGGACTTGAGATTAGTAGTGAATCGTCGTCTGGACTGCTTGACCAGCGAATGAATATATTGCGATGCCGGTGTAGAGAAGCGGGGATGAATGGAGGGCTGTCATGGGGACTGTCAGGATGTCAATTACTGCCCTCACCTCGTGAATATAATCTTGTATGTGAGCCTCAGAATAAACGTCCATGATTATGACACCGTCCAGGCGCGCTTTATTTATACACCCAAGTCATGGAAATTCTCGAGTACACACGTAGGTACTTTCTCCTTAACACTTTTAAAACTCTCTTCATTAGAATGCATTCAGAACGTGTCGCGTGCCGCAGAAAAGAAAGAAGATAAGCTGCTCTATTTCCTTAGTCCAGACCTGGGAGGCTGCCAAACCCAGTAAGTCCTCTTACACAACAGCCAGCCCTGCGCCATTATGAAATACCAGCCATTCCCTCCCATACACCAGAGTCTGTCCCAAGTCCAAACCCAGAATCGATTTCAAGCCCGCTTTCTATGCCAGTTGGGCCGCCGCCGCCGCCGCCAGGGTACATTTGGTAAAAGGGTCTAATATGAATCAAGTTTGCACATCCATCCGTCCATCATCCATCGATCCGAGTCCGTAGAGGTTCGTAGAAAAGAGAGCAGTTCATTCCCCTGTTCAAAGGAACACGGACAAATGCTCCCAGAATCATAGTATAAGTATCAAGTCGTCCCGCCCGTCCTCCATTTCAAACCCAGCTTTGATGTAATTGCAACTGTGCGCTGAGGTAGGACACAACAATAATAAAAGAAGCGGACGTATTAGGTCGACTCCCAGAAGCACCAGAAGACCTGCAGAGTCTCATTATAAAAATCTCTTTTCTCCCAAGAGAGGAGCGAAGTTGACACCCAAAAGAATTTCGACACGTGGCAGCAAGCCGGCCCGCTGCCGTTGCCGCAAGTAAGATGTATATACTGCCGAACGCCGTCCCTTGCGCAATGGGCTGCGATAGAAAGGAAATTGAAAAGAAGAAGAAGAAAATACGCTTTCAGAATGCCGCCAATGTAGGATCGAAACACCAGTATCGATGAGATTGAGAGAGACGTTGCAAAGAATGGGAAAAGGAAGAGGGGTATTATTAGCCGACGGGCAAAGAATCCGGAACGCTGGACGGTGGCTGGTTTCCCTTTCAGGGAGCGCGCTATGCAAGAAACGTGGACTATCATGCCAGTGACACAGAAAGCGGTGCAGTGGTGGTCAAACACCCTCCTAAGGCGTTTTGCCAACCTTTCTCGCCTCGAGATTGCCCTCGAAGAGAGTGCTCCACCCGGTCCAGGACCACGAGTCTGTAGTCGAGTGCACCACAACTAGCCACAGCGCCACCACGTTGACAAGTTGATGGATCATGTAGCCAAAGCTCACGCCATATATGGCAGCATACACCGCGATGCCAAAGAGCAAGACGCTGGTCACATGTCGTAACCGACTTCTCAGCCTCGGCACCATCTTGCCCGCCGTGAACGTCTCCACAAGCACAATGAATGGCATGATGGACATAACGTTGTGGTGGGATGAGAACGGCGTAAACCAGTGCACTGTCAAGTTGCGCACCCACACGATGAGTATCGGCATATTGATAGGGAGGACCCACAGCATGAGGATAAACATGGCGTGGGCGTAGTTGTAAAAGTTGCGGTTGGCATTTGAGGGCAGCTCCGATGCGATGCGGTGGGCCCGCACCGTCGTGATGAGTTGGACAAGACATGCGACCACATAGGCGAACTGGTATGGTATGAAGGTAGTGACCAACAGCAAGAGGATGGCTGTTGTGACAAGCCGCCGCCGTGGCGAGGAAGGCATAAAGCCAAAGGGCACAGCTCGCCGCCGCTCGTCATGGCGGACCCATGCGGGACGGGAGCTCAGCCAGCCGTACAACGTGCTGAGGATCGCAGTGAGGGCCAGAACCAAATAGTTCATGACCCAGCAGACGCCGACGCAGCAGATCCCGATGAGGGGCACCATGAACCAGAAGAACGGGTCTTGTGTGCCGGCGAGAAGATCATTCTGGCGGAAATCGATACCCGTCCAGCCTGCACTGCTCCAGGGCCAAAAGCTCGCCACACCTCGAGATCCAGGGGTTCCCGCAGACAGCGAGAGAAGGGTCAAGGAGGCGAGTATCAGAGGTATGGACCGTCGCAGGCTCTGTTCCAGACTCTCGTTGAAGGAGATGAAGATGCCCTGGTTGTCGTAGACCCGAAACTGCTTTCTCACCACCAAGGCCACAACGAGCAGGGGAAATGCAGCAAATGCGGTCCGATAGCGCATGTAGAGCTTGCCCATGCTGCCCAGGACGTCAACGGTGAGGCGAACAGTAATGCTCGAACCACACGTCGGGTCGGTCCAAAATTGAAAGCTGAGACCTTCCTCGGTGGATTTGGCCTTCAGTGGCGGGGGAATGTACGGCGCGACGCCGTGAAGGCTAACGCTGGCATGCCTGACATTCACAAAATATTTCGATTCGTAGGGCTCTTCCAGATATTGTCGTATCAGGGGAGCAAACAACTCCCTCTGGTTCCCGCAGCCCTGCTCGCTGATATCGAGGTGGTAGGAGAGCAAGCTGGACTGCATCGTCGGGATCGTGACCTCTGTCACCATGGATCGGTGAGCAGGTAGACGGAAATCCATGCCGAATGTCAGCAATCTTCGCAAGCTTATATGGCGTGTCCTCTGGGAACCTGCCACGTCGCTGAATTCCGCGACGACGAAGCTTGACGACGACAGTCCCTTGTCCACAACAGCAACGAATTGTTGTTCAGCAATATCCTCGAGGTCGAATTGAAGGTGTGAGAAGGGCGGGACCAGTCTGGAGCCAGAGGTCAGGAACGGCTGGTGTGTGTATCGGGTAGACGCCGGCAGCTGTATCACATCCGGCGCTGCATTCTTGCAAGTCAGACGGGTCGAAGTCTTGCTCTCTCCTGGTGAGAGGTCGAGCTTCCAAGGAAGCATAGCGCCGGCCTGTCCCGGTTGCAGTGTATGCACGCTGCAGAGCAAGACCTCGAGCTTTCCTGATTCCCCAGCACTGTCCAGCTTCTCATCAGTGAGAAGCGTGAACCGCTTCGGAGCCGGGCCCGAGGGCGGAATCGGCACCAGATGCGCCTGCGGCGTGCCCTGTCTCCCCAAGCCGCGCAGAACCAGACGATCGCCCTGCGCTTGGATCTCGTGCGAGTCGTCCTCAAGCGTCAGGAGGGTGTTTGGCTCTTGGGACAGGACGGCCTTCTCCGCGACGTCCTCCATCCCGGTGAGGAAGTACTTCTTGAACACGCTCATCCGTTGGGCCCGCGGTTTTGTCTGCGATGGTCGATAGGCATCCACGACGTCGTACAGTGCACGGATCACAACCTTTCGGTGCTGATCGCACCAGAGGATGGCCTGGTGGTCCATACTTGTCCAGACTGTCGGTATGGTCGAGGTGAAGACTGTGAAACCATGTGTATCCGGCACAATGGATTCGAGACTTGCATAGTCGGAGGGCACAACAGTATCCAGACTTCCACCAGCAATGGAGATTAGGGTAACATGCCACAAAGGGTTGTTATTCGCCCACTGCTGAGCATATGCCTTTCGCCAGTAGTCGTTTATATCATCGTAGACCCTGACAATCTCGCTATCAAAAGAGACAGGAGGTCTAGCATGTGGGGCGGACATGGTGATTATGGTATTAATAGAATGCGCCTGGTAGTTGGGCATAATGAGCATTGTGCGGGCCACGACGCCGCCCATGGAGTGGCCCAGAACGATGACTGAAGTTGGATCCGGAAGGTCGGAGTCGCGACTTGTCATGCGCGGATCGAGATAGAGAGAGAGTATGTACCGTATCGCCTCGTTGAGGTACTCGGCCTGGTCGATTAACGTTTGGCCGTGGAAGGCCGTGAAGTCTTCGTTGAAATCCACCGTAAAGAAATCAAGATTGCGCACGCCGCTCTTGAGGGTTTCTGGGTTGCTCTGCAGCGTGTCGTGAAAATAGTTGGCAGACTCAGCCGCGAGGGGTCGGACTTGTTTATAGCTCCCAGCATTCCCAGGTATGAACAGCACAGGTGTGCCTCGTAGCTAAAGGAATGAAGAAAAAGTCAGAAAAAGAAAAAATTCGATCATCAACATGGTCAGCACGAAGGGGATTTGCTGATGCTATAAAAAGAGCCACATCCGAGCCAACCACGCACCTTGACGTCCTCGTCCACCTCAAGTTCCCTGTACAAGTAGAGGGAGTACTTGCTGCCGAAGCGGGTATGCTCCGTGTCAAAGTCACTCAGCTTGACGTAGGACGGCCGCATGTAGGACATGATACAGCCCTTGGCGTCGAGACACCGCGTAGCGCTCGAGTTGAGGATCGTCGCGAGGAAGCCGAGGCCGACGAAGGATACCAGGAGGGTGAGCAGGCCAATGGCCCAGGGGCTCCGAGATCGTGGGCGGCGCAGGACTCCCCTGGAGTCTGGGACCTTATCCACATCGTCCGAGTCCTCCTCGGTCTTGGAGGACGCCATGATGGACACGGCGGGCGGCGGATCGACCGACAAGGCAAGAGGTACCTTCTCTACCGAGCCATTCTGTGCGCTCGTGGGTTTCCAGGAGGAGAAATTGCCGGACCGCCGGCTTCTCGTTGATTGCGACCTGTGGTCGAAACTGGTGCGCCTGCTGTCGGAGGCCCTGGAGGAGGAGGAAGAGTTGTGGTTGTGGTTGTGGTTGTGAGCGGGCCTGCCAAGGGTCTGGGCAGAGGTTGCCTGAGCCGTGGGGGTGGCATCGGGATTGAGGGTAAGGGATGTCGACGAGAGCGAGAGGTTGACGGGCGCGGCACTGACAGGCAGAGGATTGTTGAAATCGTCACCGTCGTCCGAGCCGGAGGACCGCCTCTGCATCCCCACGACGGTCGGTGGCGCGTCTGCCGTGTGCGGCGGCCGTGGTGATTGCAATTTTCGTAGAGGGAGGGAGAGGAGGGGGGGGGGAGGGTGGTAGGTGGTGGGAAGTCGCATGTGTCGTGATCGTTGGAGGGTTTGACACCAAGTGCAGAGGTTGGAAAAATAGGAGGAGGATTTGGAGCTACTGGGAGCAGCAACACACACACTGTCTGCTGAGAGGTACAAGCCGCTCCAGGGGCCAGGGCAGGGTGGGGGGCAGAAGGCTTTAGGCCGTAGGCTCTCCCTGGTTCCTCCTCCCAGGCGCTCAAGGGCTGTGGGCACTAGGTTCTGCGCTACTTGGTGTTCATAGATGATGGTACCATATTTATTACCATGGTACTTTCGCAGATCGGATTGTACCGCTTGTGCCCTAAGTGTGTTACCGTAAGACTATGTACTATGTATGGCGCTACTTGTATTGCTGCTGCTGCTGGGGCATGCCATATACCCGCTAGCGCAAGCTTTGGGCAGGTCTAGCAGGCACACACGACACTAGGCCTCCGGCCCTGCTGTATGCTGCCGGTTGCAATGTCCTTTCTTCTTTTTCTCCCTTCCTTCTTGCTCCCTTGGACCTCCCTCTTCCTGGGCCGCAATTGGAGGAGGGTCGTCGGATATATGGCCCGAAAACGGCTTGCAAGGTTGGCTGATGGTAGATGTTCTCAACCTCTTACCCACTCTCTCTCTCTATAGTACGCATCTCGGTGCATCTCCCTGTTAATGGGTGTGGGTATTCCCATCTCTGCACCCCCCCCACTCGTTCTTAATTTGTATCCTGCATTGAGCGTTGCATTCCCCAGCGAAAAGCGTCCGAAATTGGCTGGTGAAAGAGCGCACCGCGCAAAAGATTGGAGATTGCAGGACATAAAACTAATAGCACACGCGATACGAAGGTTCCGGCGATGATCTAATTGCCCTGGTTGCGTATTGATGGATGTTCATGTCACAGTCCCCCGTCCAGGTTCTGGGTTGCCGCCAACGTTTCCTGAAGTTTGTTCGTCTTTTTTTCTTTTCTTTCTTTCATGGCCATGACATTTCCAGTAGCTGCTATGGATCGATTGCAACGTAAAAGACTGGCTGACCCCTACCTGCAATGAGTGTGAAACATCTGCCGCGAAAGCATCTGCCGCAGAGGTTCAAGTATCGGTAAACATCCGCCCCCCGCCCGAGCCCGAAGGACCCGTGGATCCTGGATGAGGGCCAGTGATAATGTGTGTGAAGTCTAGTATTATGCGAGAATGGAAATAAATTGGAGGGACGATCCTAGGATCATCATGACGAGGAGATTCATCCCATCATCCATCTGTCCATTCCTGAATCTCACACTGTTCGTCGTCAGCTTTGTCGGGCTATTCACACATCGGATCAACACAGAACGCCTCCTTCTTGTTCGTGGACAAAAGAGGCTTCGTCTGCATGAATCCTGCCTAAGAGGTTAGCTAGGCCGAGCCTGTCGACCTAAATAGTACACGAGGGAGAGAGAGAGAGAGTTAGCCTCGGGAGGCTGGGAAAGAGAGGTACGTGGGATTGCGGCGCTTCGGGAGGCAACAACATCACTTGATCCTTGTGCTGAAGGCTTGAAGAAGGCTTTGAAACATGGTCGTGTTGGGGCTTTGCATCGTCTGGATCATCTCAGCCTCGGAGGCAATGCAGTTGGTACTTTTTCTTCTTCTCTCTCTGACAGACGCAGGACGGACACGAAGCCCTCCCTGTACCATTGCAATGAGGAGAAAAAAGGAGTCCGTTCGTGATAGTATGTGTTCTGCTCGTTTCTTGCGCTTCTTCTTCTTTTTTTTTCTTCCTCCTCCCCCTCCAGCCTTCTTTTTGTTTGTCGCAGAGGCCGCTAAAACAGCACGACGTAAGCTCACATCCCAAGCTGACATGGCTCCTATTCCTTGATGAGCCGTAGCGTGCAGTAGCGGCTTCGGATTCATGAAGAGGTTTGGTTACACTGCAGGTTGCAGGTTTGTGGCTGTTTGGATGATGGAGCCCCCACCAACCACTGAGCTCTCGGGTTCCAATCACCAGGGGGCGTTTAGCAAGCTTGCAGCTGCATAATACTGTAATACTACACACCATCTGCATGTTACCACATACTATGGTAGAAGCTTGTCTTCCGCAGCAGAGGAGACGTCACAATGCGGCGCCAGTCCCGGTTGGACATGCAGTCTAGAACTTGGAGAGCTCGTATCGCTCATTGTCACCAGCCCAACCGGCTCAGCTGGACAACGGAGGACGATCCAGAAAGAACATGACGCCGTCTTCAAGTGTCTCAACATCCACCCCCCCCCCCCTCTTTCTCTCTCTCGCCTTGTCATCTCTGCCATCTTGGCGTATGCGATAATTCTCAGTTTGGCTTAATATGGGGAGAAAGATGGTTTTCCTTCATTTTTTTTTCTTCTTTTATTCGTTGGTGTCTCTCTCTCACGATTGGTTGCTGGAAATGAGTTAGGTAGGAGGGAAATCCCTGGGATAACCAATAAGCAAGAGCGACTGCTAGGAGTACCATAACTTGTATGTACCACCGTACTACCACGGTCCATGGTGTTTGGAATGGCGGTAGTGCGATAAGATAAGGACATTCACCAATTTCAACCCGAACCGCGTTCTGACGCGTTAAGCTGTAGGCCCCCACCCCATTTCATCGACGATGCCTTGTTGAGGTAAACTACATACATCAGACTACATCAGAAAATCGTCACTTTGAATCAATAGAAAATTCTTTATACTACTAGCGCATGCTGGTGTCTTTTATCTACTTATCTATTTATTTTCTGTGGAATGCGGTGATGACCACGCAAGACCTTCTATCTTGAGAGGGAAACGGGGACGGAAACGAGGAACAAGAAGACCCCATGGACAATGGCCACCATCAAGGCCATCGAGGCCAGCTCTGTGGGTGGTGTCCTCACAATTTCAATGATGAATAGCTCTCTGACTGATTGTCTCTGCCCTGATTAGGTCCACCAAATTCAATCTGGCCAGGTTATTGTCGACCTCTGCTCAGTGGTCAAGGAACTGGTCGAGAATGGCTTTGACGCGGGCGCAACGAGCATCGGTAGGAGGCCACCTCTCTAGACACTGCTGATCATTTGGACCAGTCATGCTAACTTTCTTTCTGCTGTAAAGATGTCCGATTTAAGAATCAGGGTCTCGACTCGATTGAGGTTCAGGACAACGGGTCTGGTATCTCCCCTGCAAACTATGAATCTCTTGCCCTCAAGCACTACACCTCCAAGCTGTCGACATATGCGGATCTCACCACTCTTGAGACTTTCGGTTTCAGAGGTGAGGCTCTGTCTTCCCTCTGCGCCTTATCACGCTTCACGGTTACCACCTGCCTCCAGAGTGATCTCCCCAAGGGGACAAAGCTTGAATTTGAGACTTCCGGAAGGCTAAAGGGGACAAGTGTGGTTGCTGCCCAGAAAGGGACAACAGTCTCCGTAGAAAATCTATTCCAGAACCTGCCCGTGCGACGCCGAGAACTCGAGAGAAACATCAAGCGAGAATGGGGCAAGGTGATAGGCCTTCTCAATCAGTATGCTTGCATTCAGATCGGGGTCAAGTTCACCGTCTCCCAAACGCCCAACAAGGGCAAGCGAATCGTACTGTTCTCGACCAAGGGGAACAAGACTACCAGGGAGAATATCATCAATGTCTTTGGAGCCAAGACGATGACCGCGCTGGTCGCGCTGGACCTGAAGCTCGAGCTGGAGCAGACCGGTGGTCCGGCGCAGAGATGGACCACGCAGGATGATGGTGGTACCGGGGAGGTGCTAGTGAAGGGATATGTCTCTCGACCCGTTCACGGAGAGGGCAGGCAGACGCCGGACCGGCAGATGTTCTACGTCAACAGTCGGCCTTGCGGATTGCCGCAATTCGCCAAAGTCTTCAACGAGGTGTACAGATCTTTCAACTCATCCCAGTCGCCCTTCATCTTCGCCGACATTCAGCTCGACACGCACCTTTACGACGTCAATGTCAGCCCGGACAAGAGAACGATCCTCCTTCATGATCAGTCGCGCATGCTGGACAGCCTGAGGGACGAGCTCACTGGGCTCTTTGAGAAACAGGACTTCACTGTGCCAATGACCCAGATCACGCCGTTCAAACAAGCGCCTTTGAAGAAGGCGACAGTCCTTCGTCAGGAGAGCACAGAAGAGCGCTCATCCGAGATGGACCTCAGCAAAGTCGCCATCACACCTGCGGATGGGGATAAGGAGCAGCCAGAAGCCTCAGACGACGATGTAGGTAGTGCGGGCATCCGCCGTATGAAGAACCTCGCTGCCGCAAAAGCCTTGGCCAGAAATGCTCAAGCCTCGGATGCGACGATACGTCGGGTTGAGCCGGAGTCGGCACCACAAGCAGGATCCAATTTCACACCCATAAAGTCACTTGGTCTTGGCAAAGAGAACACTACGTCTGACCGGACAGCTCATCCGGGCTCGAACGACGAGACAGGGAAATCAAACTCAACGGGCAATGAAATGGACACAATGGCAGAGACCGAAGTGGCAGAAGCTGTTGTTGAGACCAACCCAGGCGAGGATGACCTACTTGCTCGATTAGGCAAATTCAAACGCTCGTTTCTACCAGAATCCCTACAGGACGAGCTATCAGACTCCGAAGCACCCAAAGAAGCACCTATTCCCGCAATCGCAAGATCTGCCAAGCCTCCAGACAATGCGCCTTTGAGCACATCTTCAGCCAGACCGCCAAAGAGACCATTACAGGAGGTCGCAACCATCACAATCGGTGACCACAGCGTGACCAGCATCATCGGCACGTCATCAAAGAGGCAGAGGACAGACGAGACAGTAGAAGACCACCGACACTCACAGAAACCGTCAAAAGCACCAGCACCAGCTGCATCCCTCCCCTCCTTTGGTGGACGCCTGGCGCGGATGTTTGCTGCTGCGGCTGTGAAGCAGCAGTCATCACCCGACGATGAGCTCCTGCGCGTTGAGATGGATGACTCCGGCGAGGATGCGCATCATACAGAGGAGGATGACTCAGAAGCCAGTGTCGACTCGGTAGAGGATGAGGATGGTCTGAGCGACAAGTCATCGTCTTTATTCGTGAAGCAAGAGGACGTGGACCAAGCGGAGGCTGAACAACCATCGGCGTCGCAAGAGGATGAAGATGAAGATGCACCATCACCTCTACCTTTGCGGGCAGAACATGATGAGGTTGTCGATGAGGAAGACGGGGAGTATGTCGAGGAGGAGCAACGAGAAGAAGACGACGACAAATTCCCAGAAGATGCTCAAGTCCAAGATATAACCCAAGGCGCTGGAGCGGCCGACCATCAGGCGAGCGAGGAGAACGAGAAACGGACACAAGCGTTCCTCAAAGGAGGCGCAAAGGGCAAATACTCCACGCAGGTTCTTCTGCAGCAGCTGAGAATCAACGAAGAGACTCTAAAGCAGAGACTCGAATCGTGGGAAGCTCAACTCAATGGTAACACTAGCAGGAGAGGACAAGATAACAGCGGAGACGAGGACCTAGAGGACGGCCTGGAGGCAGAAAACGCCGAGGAAAAGCTCTCGCTCACCATCCACAAGGGCGACTTTGGCAAGATGAAGATCGCGGGGCAGTTCAACCTGGGCTTCGTCCTCGCCGTCCGCCCCGGCAGCACCTCTTTGACCACCAACAGCTCCTCCTCCTCCGCCTCTTTCCCTCTTCCCACGGCCACACGACCATCAACTAAGGCCGTCCGGACAGACGACGAGCTCTTCATCATCGACCAACATGCCTCGGACGAAAAGTTCAATTTTGAGCGCCTACAGGCCACGACAACCGTCCAGTCCCAGCGCCTCGTCCGGCCCAAGCCCCTTGAGCTGACGGCCCTCGAGGAGGAGATTGTCATCGAGAACCAGGCCGCGCTCGAGAAGAACGGCTTCGTCGTCTCCGTCGATGAGAGCGGCGATGAGCCTGTCGGCTCCCGCTGTCAGCTCCTCAGCCTGCCCTTAAGCAGGGAGACGACGTTCTCGCTCGCCGACCTAGAGGAGCTGATCTCCTTGCTGGGTGACGACCCCACTACGACAGCTATCTCCCACAGCGACGATCAAGGCGTTGGCGGTGATGACGATGGTGATGGGAGCCAACGAAACAGCCGCTCCATGAGAAGACACATCCCCCGCCCCTCGAAGGTGCGCAAGATGTTCGCCATGCGCGCGTGCCGGAGCAGCATCATGATCGGTAAGGCCTTGTCTCACCAGCAGATGCAACAGGTCGTCAGACACATGGGCGAGATGGAGAAGCCGTGGAACTGCCCCCATGGCCGGCCTACGATGAGGCATCTGTGTGGGCTAGGTGCCGCGTGGGATGAGAGGGGGTGGAAGGAAGGCGATCGTGGTGGTCTGGATGACGATTCTAGTGCATCTGTGGGACGGAACACGGATTGGGCCGGGTACGTCCAACAGATGAAGGGGGAGAGAGATGTGGATTGAGTCTTTTTGTCTTTTCATCAAAGTAAAAGAGGCATGCATGGCATTGGCGCTACAAATATTGCTGGCTTATTGCTTGTTATGGATGTTTTATTTGAGCGAGTATTATCTTTTTCTGAATCGCTGTTGGTTTATGTATGGTTATTGGTGTGTTTTTTTTGGGCATTTGCTCTTCTTTTGTGTTTGCAGTCCCGATGGCCTGCCCTTCCCAATCACTGGTAGCAATACTCTGCCATGTCAAGGTCGTGTATACATGCATGTAGTTGACTAATCAACTGGATCCCCGTTGTGATATAAAACATAATCATTGGAGTGCCTCCATATCGCTTCAAGCCATGTTTCGACCCTGCTCATGTCCTCCCCCGCCCCCCCCCCCCCAAAAAAGTAGAAGGATTGTTTCGTTGCTGTTTATGCCATCGACATGTCAAAGTTGAGATTACTCGCGTCGCCGTTGATACCAAAAAATTGGAACCTAGAGGTACATTAGCCATACATCTCTCCCTCTACCTATACGCTCATAGATTGATGCGGAGACATCAGACTTACCAGTCTTCCACATTCAGAGTACTCGGCACCGGAGCACCTCCGGCACTACCGGTACTCCAGCTGTCTGGACTCTGTCCATCCGCCAGCCCATCGAAACCGACCGGCGTCTGCCACACATTTCCGCCCGCGCCTTGCTGCTGTGGCCCGGCTGGCTGACCTGGGAAACCGGCAATATTGCCCTGCAGAAAGCTTGCGGTGTGTTGTTGCACAGGGCTCTGGTTTGTCCTGTTTTCCTGTTGGGCCTGGTGCTGTTGCTGGCTGTACATGTTCTGCATGTGTTGTTGTTGGCCCTGGTTCCTTTGGTGTAGTTGCTGTTGTTGCATTAGGTGCGGATCTAGGTTCTGGTGCGTTTGGGTCGGCGAGATGTGCGGAAAGAGAGGCATGCTTGCACTCTCTGGGAAAAGCTGGTCTGGTTGGAAATTCTCCCAGACGGCTTGGGAAAGATTTGGCGAGTTGCGGGTAACAAGGTACAGATCGGGTGGCGTCGCGGGTACCGAGAAGGAAGGGTTAAATGGCGTGGGCGGTCGAGTGTGCGGGCGTGATGCTGAGCCGCCCATAAAGGCATCCATATTGTTTTGTCTGCCACCAGGCGAGGTGATGTGAGGGTGCGGCGGCGGCATGTGATTACTCGACAATGACGGCTCCGCCTTAAGAGAGGCCTGCGGGGTCTGCGGCCGGGAGCGTTCATAGGATTCTTGCGGCGTGGGCGTGGCTACACTGAAGTCGATGGCCATCTCGTCGTACTTCCGCTTAGCCGTCTCCCTAAGTTGCTGCTGCTGCTGCAGCTGCTGGTCCTGAGCGTGCTGCTCGAGCTGCTGCATGCTCCTTTGAAATTTGTTGTGCCGTTTACCCGCTGCTTTTTGGAGCCTCTCTTCGAGGTTTCTGTTGCCCAGGATAGCCTCGAAAAGCGTATACACCATCTTCCCAACCAACCATACCCTGGAGACATCTTTCAGGGCGGTCATACAAGTCCTGATCCTGTCCTGCGTGACCTGCTGGATGGACGGGATCGGAGACCGCATTTGGTAAACGTGCATGATGAGAGCCGAGAACAGACTATACACGATGAAAGCTGGGCAATATCGGAGTTCCTCGTGAGCTGAAAGGTTCTCGATGATAGACGTAATCATGGCAGCCGCCTGGAAAGCAATGTTGCGCGACGGATAGGCGGCATCCTCAGGAAAACGCGAGTTGCCACCACCGGGAGGCATGTGGGCTCGATGTAGCAGGCAGAGCGTGGTGTAATAGTTGGAGTGAAGAAGCGCAGACCAAAAGTGATGCCTTGGCATCTCCCAGTACACCGTCTTGGGACAGTTCTGGAGCCAATCCGCCAATGCCATATCACTGTGCGTGAGGTCGATGGGGTTTCGTTGGCGGCCCTTGGCGGCAACTGAGTATTGCTGCGAGAGGACCAGCCCCATGATCTCACACAGCTTGACATACTGCATGAAGAAGTGAACGTGGACGGGATCAAGAGGATACTCGCTCGGCTGGCCGTCTTCGTCCTCGATGAAGTCATCCTCCGTCAGCATCTCGACGTCTGAATCATCGAGGTTGATGTGGACAGGTCGGCCCAAAGCCACGGCGACAGATCGATCCCGAGTGAAGAGGGTCCACCAGATTCTCTTCCATAATCTCTTGTCAGCCTTGCTGAGCTGCGAGCCCTCTACGCTCCTGTGCATCCCAGACCCCTGCGCGACAATGGTGGCCACACGTGACCAGTAGAAGACGTTCTTGGTGACGTCTTCTGGGCCTTCCCAGTACCAGCCCATGAGCAGTAATGATTGCACAATCGTGACCCGATCGTCTTCATAACTGGCGTCGTAGAGAGCCTTGGCCCGTTTGTAGAAGGTTAACGCAGCGGGTGTGGTCGATCCATTCGCGTCCATGAGCTGCGGGTTGCTACAGACACGGGATCCGGCGAGCAGTATGGCCTGCAGGAGCAGCAGTGAGGGTGGATCCTTGGGGTTTTTGTACTGTCTCATGAACCGCGCTCTGTTGATGACTGGTACGATCGGGTGAACCCATTTGAAGTAGGAGTCGATGAGCTCATCGCAGAGGGAACGGGGCGGAAGGAGGAAGGCGCCACGCTGGTGCAAAATTTCGATCTCGACGTTGTCCAGCTCGGTAAGCCTCGCCCTGGACCCACGGACGTTCTCAGGTAGTGGATAGTGGACAACATCGGCGGCTCCCTGTCGGTCGTGGACAAGTAGGGTCAGGTTGGATGATTCTCCTAGGTAGGCAACACGGCCGGCTTCGGTGATGGGGGCACGGGTGAACTTTGGTTTCATGACTAGGTTTAAATAAGTATTGTTGTCGACCTCCTCTTTCTGGGTCTGCGCCGCCGTCATGGTGGTCGATGGAGTACCTTCTGCAGTGTGATATACGGCGGGTGGCCTGGTGTTGAAGGTGCCAGTCCCGGCACTGGGAGCCGGTAGGGGGGAACGGTCTTCGGATCCATCGCCTCGCTCACTGGTCACGCCAAGAAGAGTTAGCAAGATGTTGCAGACACCAACGCTGGGAAACGTTGTTTATTCCCTCCTTCTTCTTTATTACCTGTCTGAGTCTTTGGCTATCGAAGCCGCGGGGACCTTCTTCCTCTTCGGGGTGGGGATCTTGCACTCGATCTGGAAGGCGACGCAGTTTGTGCACGGTATGCCTAGGGAGGCAGCATCGCATCTGACCTTCCTCCTGTTGTACCATGACTGTCAGTCTTGAAGAGCATGATCGGCCTGGGAGGGTAGTGTGGCCTTGTGTGCTTCGCAAAGGGGAGCAGCGCGGAACGAGGCCATCGCGAGCTTGAGCCTCGGCACCCAGGCTACCCCCAGACAGCTGGACACAAAAGGGGTTCTGCTCCTCTCGAGTATGGGGATCGACGTACGCATGGCAGGTCTATGGTTCGACAGGACGATTGGTCAGCCACGAGGTCTTTTGATGCATGTTCGAGGCACAGAATTGACGGCGAAGTTGCGATTGCCATGAATGTGGCGTGTCGCGGTGTTGACGCTGGAGGAGGGCCCGTCTTCGGCACAGACACCCACAGCTGAGCTCTGGGTGTCGAGTTGCCGAGGCACGGTTGCAAGAGTAATCAGCCTCGGAGCTGCAATTGCAGTCCTTGGCTTTTGTCGGACGGACGAAGCATAAAAAGAAAGAAAGCAGCCCGAACCAAAACACGAGCGAACAGGACTGATACAAAACAAAACAAAAAGACGAAGGACTGCGGACTCACCTCACAGGCGCGGGATGCTCGTTGTCTTTTTATTTGCCCACCACACGACAGAGTTAGCAAAGCTCTTGTTTGCACGCGACACGACATGGCACGACGGCCTCCCCCAAGAGGCTGCCCTGGCTGATCCTACCTCCGGAAGCTCAGATGAGCCTGGTTTGCGGCCATATCTCTCTTGGATCCCGCCGTCGTGGTGGGCGAAGCTGTCGCATCATTGCCCCCATTGATGCCCGAATCTGAGGAATGGCTTGGATGAGGCTGCGACTGCGATGGCGACTGCAGCTGGAGCGCCTCGACAAGCGAAGCATCCGGATTCATATTGAGGCGGTTGGTCGATCGAGTCTCGTGTCGTGTGTGGGAATAGGTCTTGCGCCCGCTCGATCTGGGCTGAATCTACGTCGGTCAGAGGTTCGCCTCTGTCGAGGGTGGCATCACCGTTGTTGAAGCTGGTGGGGGAACCGATCGATCGAGGTGGGCTCCAGTCGAAGAGGGCGCGGGGGAGGGATAGAGAGGGAAAGAAGAAGAATAGAAACGGGACGGCCGGTATGCGTATTAAAGCGCGCTGCCACCACAAAAAGGCCTTGTTCTCGTTGAGCGTTCAGACAAGAAGAAGAGTGAGGCGACAAGACTTGGCATGATCCCAAAACGGGACGGGATGGTGATTCAGCGCAAGTCGAAAGGTTGCAATAGTTTGAAGCTCAAATTTGGGAATCCTTAGACAGACGTACCAGGACAGGCCTACAGGGCAAGGCAGCCAGAGGAGGGGACCCTTCTGTAGTAGTGGTAAGCCCATTCCATCCGGGGGGGAAGGAGTGGGGGGGTGGTTTGACGAGAATCAGTAGGTACGGATGTCCCGAACTCTCCGCTCCAGTGGGTGCTGTGTTCCAGTGCGCAGTAGTGCTGTATAAGCTGCTGGAGACGCTATAAGCAAGTGGCAGCTGGCTGCTCCACACCTCTGCACCTCAGCTTAGGGCAGGGCAGGGCAAGGCTGGCCAGGCACGCTATAGCGGGTTCAGGTACCGCTTGCGAAAAAGTATACATGGGGATCTTCTACCAGTGGGAGCCCAGGGGCCAATCGCAGCTACTGGTTTGGTCAAGCATTGATGTGGTTGATTGAGAAGACTGTTGGGGGATTGACTTCGAGACAAACTCTTTGTCGAGCCTATTCCAGGTGAAGAAGCTGCTTAAAAAGTTGTGGGTGGCAGGAAGTATGGGGCTGGTGTACTACAAACCAACATTCGATCCTCTTTTCCCCCTCCCCTTCTCCAGTAGCACCATGGGCAGTTCGATCGTTTCCAATCCAATTGAGTAAGCACATTGTCCTGGATATCACCAATTGGCTGGCATCAAGACCTTCCTTCTCAAATCCTCCCCTCTTATATTTTCCTCCTGGAAGAAAAGAAGAAGAAGAAGAAGAAGAAGAAGAAGAAGAAAAGAGAATGAACATCTTCGAATACAGGGCGCTGCTATAATTTATTGCCTGTGGAGTATACCATCCAAGCCTCTCTCTACTGTACATCCTTCCATAGGGCTCGGCAGATGAACGCGCTACCACCCGTGAAAATCGACTACCGGATTTTTAAGATTTAGGGTACCTCTCATTGAGAATTGGGACCCCGCTCATGGTCCGGTACCTTCGTGGCAACAGCCCCCTCAGTACTGGAACTCTTTACAGGTAGGCAAGTCTTTACATCAACCTGGTAAAGAATAAGAAGAGACAAAAGAAGAGTTAAATCACGACCTAGAGAGAAAGAAGGGGCTTCTCTCCTAGAAAAGCACACACGGCACCCACCATCCGCGTAGGGCCCGGCCACGCATTCCCAATTCGGCCTAGACACCGGAGCGATCTGGGTGTGTGACACGGAGATGCCAAGTCTCCCCGGGCCCTCTTCCTCCTTTTCCCTCAACTCGGCGCAAAGACTGTACTGCACTGAACTGCACTGTACCATACCGCGTAAAGAAATTCCCGCTATGTCTGGGGGTGGTGCAACGCTCCACACCTGGACGCCGAGCTTCTAGCGCTCTTCTTCAGTGGGACGAAGCCTTTCTGGTCTGTTTTCACCATACAGGTTTGTCCCTGCTTCGATATACTCTTGGTACACAGTGGAGGAAAGCCAAGAAGCACCCTGGAAATACTACACAACGGTATAGCTATAGTCAGGTATAGTCATCAGCTGTCCACTCCTCCCCCTCCTCGACGGGACGAGACACTCGATTCTCACTCCTGCTATACCCTGCGCCATACATACGAGTCTGCAGCGGGTCCACGCCAGACAATGGCATCCCCGCAGGTGATGCCTCTAGGAGCATCTGCTCAGGTTGCAGAAAGATCTGGTTGCGTGCTGGAATGTCTGCGGCCACTTGTCCCGGCCGAAACGGACTCGTGATCAGCACTTTGAGCCGGCACCTGGTATAAGATTGGCCCTCGACGAGGCCCTGCAGACTCTGCACGAGACAAAGGAGGTCTTGGAGAAGACTCGAACGCTCGTACCACGTGATCCCGTCTATCATGCAGTATATGGTAGTAGTAGGCGCAAATTGTGCCAGTATGGAGCAGAAAAGGGCGCAAAGGTATTGCATATCCCGACGCTGCAATCCCTCAACAAAGGGACCGTCCACGACTCCCAGATCTGGACTGACACCGCTGGTTGTATCGAGCTCAATGAGCAGCCGTGCGATCAGACACCGCATGAGGCCCTGCGGCCCTTGCAGGTCGTCGTTGGAAGACATGTGCAGACCACAGAAATAGTAGAGCCCAATGGCCTCGGAATTGGTCTGCGTTAGGCTGGCTTTGATGGTGGCGCAGACGAGGGAAAGACTGGAGATGCGGCCGTGGTCTCCGGATAGATCCATGAGCTCTCCGTGGGCGAGGAGAATATCGGGGTTGTCCGAGGAAAACCAGTACCAGAATCGATCCTGCTGCAGTAACCACTGTACCTGGCTCTGCTGGTTCAGGTCGAAGTTCAGGCCCTGGCGGAGGACGTGGTCGAAGTCATCCGCGACTGTCTGCAACGGGGCCGAAAGTACGCTCTGGAGCTCCGAAATGGACAGGATTGGCCATAGGGTGCTGGCCAGCAGGAATTGCGGCGTCCGCCGTCTTTCGAGTTCCATCTCGGCAAGCTCCAGACGTCCAAGAATTTCTCTCTCGCGCTGTTCTGAGGCTTGCATCGCGGCCTGCATCGCGGCCAAGAAAGGCCGCTTGAACTCGTCGAGCGCATTGAACAGGCCTTCGCGAGCTCCAGCCCTAGCGGCCTCCATTGACTTCTGCTCCTGGGCTGCCAAGAACTCCTTCATGTCCTGACTGCTCGTCTGCATGACGACTTTCACTTCGGCGAGCTGTTGATTGGTAGCTACTGTGCCCTGGCGTATGACATGTAGCTCTGACTGGGTCCTTTCGGTGCCTCTCTGGACTTGGCCTTGAATGTTGACTAGGATCTGTTCTTTCAGCATGTCTGACCGGCGGCTCAAGGCCGAGGAGGCTTGCTGGATGCTTTCGATGGCCCGGTCGATATCGCTCCCTGAGGGCACATCTGAGAACCGCGGGAAGAGCTTGAAAGCTACCATGTGCATATCATCAATCAGCATAGGTCCGCATGAACTCTTTACTATCCTAGTAGTAGTCCAACCTACCGTAGTGTTTTGGCAGCAGAAACGCGATCGACTTTGTGGCGGCGTTGAGAACAGCATCAAATACACTGTCCACCAGATCGACGACTTGTAAATCTGCTTGAAAAAGCCTCCGTCTCGATTCAGCTACTATGATGATCCCTGGAACATCTTCAAATGCCGAGAAAATCTTTTCGCGGCTTCTGGCTGCGTTCTTGAGAAGCTAGACGTTCCGTGTATCAGTATTTACTTGACGTCCTGCTTGTCACGCAAGAGATTGCCGTACTGAAAATATCCATCCCAATGAGATTCGCAAAGCTGATCCCCACATCTCATCGGGGATCAGGTCCAGCAGCGGTTCGACATGCTCGGCGTGGTCTCCTGCTTTCCGCAGAGCATTTCGGATCGAGCCTGAAATACCTTCAGCCTTTCTCTTGTACAGGCTCTGCGTTTCTGACAGAAGCTGGAACACATCGGGCCATGAACACCTGGTGGGATCGAAGGCCGAGCCCGAGCTTCCTTCCAGTGTTTTGTAATGCTTCAGAGCGTTTTGTAGGTCACTGCAAAAGTACCGGTCAAGATTGTTGCAATGCATGCAGCCGTGAGGTTGTGATTAATACTTACTAGTCTGCCGGCCGTCGTCTCTGCACAACCCGTTGGTCGTCTGTATGTGGCGAGACGGCAAACGCCCTATCAAACTTGGGAGCATGAGTCTGCATCCATTCGTTCTTCATTAACTCGAATTGTTGCTCCTGGTTCATGATGGTAAAATATGCTCGTACAGGTTCGTACAAGTAGTCATGGGGAAGACAGGAAGTGGCATCATGACTGTATCTTCAAAATGAGTGGCTATGCCGCAGCAAATATGGGTTACATCTTCAATTGTGCACAGCAAATTGTATTCCTCATCCTGAGTCTCACCCTGAGTGGGGCGACGGCGCATGTTTTGTTACAGAAGTGGACTACTTGGTGTCCAATCAATACTCTAAGCAGGAATAGGACCCCGTCTTACGGCGTCCGTAGTGGAAGGAATGTAAGCGGGAGATTTCAGCTCCTATGCAGCTGAGATCGTCGGCTTCCGGGCCCGCTCACAAGACTGTCTACTTTTTTTGTGAGTCCATCCCCTGTGTTTTGTATTTTATTTTAGGCTCTGTTGCGGGCCACGTCCGAGGAGGTGATTCTGCTGCATAATAAAAGATGAGTCCTTGTCGCCTCTAGCTGAGGTTGTCTGATCCCCTGGAGAAGACTACACTCGCACCTTTACTAGACCCTCAGCCCTTCTCATGCTATCGTCCTCATTCGATTCCCCGGTCTCAAGCAGGCTTTTCTTCTTCTTCTCCCGTCCCCTTTCCTCCGGCAACTTCTTCTGATCCACTGCACTGCCGGTGGGATCTGGCTTGAAGCCATGTCTGCCGACCAAAACAACAAAGAAACCCCAGAGGAGCGACGCGAGAGAATTCGATTTCGCAATGAAGAGATCAGGAATCGTAATCAAAATATTCTGAGACGCCGATGGACCATTGCACAAAGATGGCGGGCCAAGAAACCTGAAGTGCGCACAGTCAACGTTGAGAATTACAAGAATCGATACGTGGGTGTTTGGGATGGGTCGCAGGAGTATGATGAGTATGCCGTGGAGGCTCTTGTCGGGCCATGGGATCTCCACAAAGAATATCGGGACGAGAAGGTACGGCGTGACCCTCCGCCCAAAGCTCCGCATCTACGACCGTCAAATATTGGTATGGTCTCGGCGTGGAACGTGTCGGGCGGAAGGGCAGGGGCCGTCAACGGCGCGTCGTTCCAACAGTTCCAAAAAGAAGCACTCCACGTGTCTGCGGACGTGGACCCGAACGAGACGTACATCCACCGCATCCGGATTCACTCCATCCCAATACTTGGCTATCTGACTTTCATGCTGGAAGATACCACCTGGAGAGATTACCCCAGAGCATTCGCGAGACCGTTCGCGCCGTTAATACGTCTTCAACCGGACATGAAAAAGATCTTAGCCGGTCTTGAAGAGCAGTGGTCAGCTGCTGAGCGCGAGGCAAGCTCTAGCAGAGTCGGTTTCCCCACTGAGGACACGAATAAACAGGATGTAGATTCAGCGGTAGAGGAAGTCCTCCCAAAAGATCTACATGCCGAAGATGCGGTCGATCAGACCCTGTCTTCTCAAGCCGTCAGTGATTTATCGGCACTCAAAGAAGACGCCAAGGCCATCGCCACCTACGGTGCAGGCAATGGAGTCGAGGCAGAGGGTGACACGAACGCAGATGAGGAAACAGCGTCCATCTACTCAACGGAACTCTCATCAGCAGCATCCGATTATAGCGAGTCAGAGCTGGAACAAAAGATCGGAGACATCATGCAGGGTGTCGAAGCTTTGAGGGACATGAGATGCTACGTCAACTTCGTGGACAAGGAGGTCATGCCTCACTACGAATTCCTTCGGGGTACTGGAGCCGACAAAGTTATTTTCGACGACCTATGGTGCGTGTTTCACCCAGGAGACTTGATCTATTCGCAGTGCACAGCAAGCAACGGTGACCGTTACGAAGAGCTTTGGCGCCTCACTCATATCGAGACCCCGGCACCGTCCACAACATATTCCCATGTCGGCAGCTGGACTGACGTGAATGGTCGGTATCGATTCTCCCATGAGGTCACACTTCATTGCTACCGCATCGACCACGACGGTTCTACTTATGGTGCCGTCTATAAAACCTTTGGCATCCGATACTTTGCAGGACGCAGGGCCATTCGAAGCTTGGAGGTGTACCCGCTGCGTTTCCTGAAGAACCCTGAAGGGCTCTTGGAAACACTGCGAGTCCGTGGTCAGAAGTTTCACGACGTCTTTCTTGATCGCCATCAATCGTACCATAACTGGACTCTGGAAGAGACCTACACCAGTGTTCCAGAATTCATCGAGGGCCATGTCATTGTGGACTTTGAAGAGACATTCAAGAAAGTGCCCGAGTGGCGTCCAGACTTTTACCATCCAGCAAAAGAATCGACATCAGAGTACGACGGAGTCTCTGCATCATTCGATGACTGGTCGATTAACTTCCGAAAAGACAAGTCGGATTGGAGCTCCCCTTTGTTTCATCAAGTGGAGCTTGTTCAAAACGATCAAATGATCCAGATGTGGCAGCGCCGGGATCATCTCGAGAAAGACGATTTTCTGCATCATCAATCCGTTGAGAGTGAATACAGCACTTATTATGGACAGCCAACAACAATGGTCTCTGGCGATGATCTCGCCCTCCTCCCAAGACGATCATTTGCATATACACTCCGTGAGCGCAAGTTTGTCCCTGTCGATATCAAACATCTCAGGCCCATCACCGTCGAGGAGGGCATATTCGATGATCTCAAGATTCTGAAAGACTACAAGGATATGATCCGCGGCCTTGTCAGTTCTCACTTCCAGAAAAAGGATCTCGAACGTCTTTACGCAAAGCACTCTGTGAAAGGGTTCAGTCAGGATTTGATCCAAGGCAAGGGTAAAGGTCTGGTCGGTACGTGTTCAGCCGCTTGCGTCCATCCTTTCTTCCCTCCCAAATCCGAACGCTGACTGACGAGTCCAGTACTGCTTCATGGCGCCCCAGGCGTGGGAAAGACCGCCACGGCAGAAGCGGTCGCCATGGAGAACAACAGACCTCTTTTCACCATCACTTGTGGAGACCTTGGCCTGGCCCCTTCTGAAATAGAGGCATCTCTCAACCACATCTTTCGCCTGGCTCACAAGTGGGACTGCGTTCTCCTTCTCGACGAGGCGGATGTGTTCCTCTCGCAACGTTCCCGGTTCGACTTGAAACGGAATGCCCTGGTCTCGGTCTTTCTTCGCGTCCTCGAGTATTACAGCGGCTTGCTGTTTCTGACCACGAACCGTGTCGGCACTATCGACGAAGCGTTCAAGTCGCGCATCCATATGTCTCTGTTATACCCCCCGCTCAACGAGGTACAAACGACAGAAATATTTCGCCTGAATGTCAAGAAGCTGCGGCAGATCGAACAGCAAAGGGCCGCTTTAACAGAGAAACCACAGCTTATTGTCGACGAAGACGACATCCTCAGGTTTGCAGAACGTCACTACAACACGAATGTTGATTCAGATTCTCGCTGGAATGGTCGGCAGATCCGCAACTCTTTTCAGATCGCATCCAGTCTGGCCTACTACCACTACGAGAAGGATCGCGTGGCAGCCCAGAAGGAGGGCCGACCTGAACCCGGGGCGCCCGTGCTGGACAGCAAGCTGTTTGAAAAAGTCCAACATGCAACGCATCATTTCGATCAATACATGAGAGAGACCAAGGGCTGGAGCGACGCAGATTACTCCCACAAGCTGGGTGAGAGGTCCGACTACATTCCGAACAAGCGGTTTCCTGCTGCTGGCCACAAACCAGAAAATCCCCAGGCCAATTCCTCGAGTCAGCCCTACGCCGGTCCTCAATATTACGCGGCCTCCCCCTCACCAAGGACGGTATTCCCTAGCCAAACACTACGCCAGAACGCTGCGGCGCAATATCCGTCGCCCGGTCAACAGCAATACTCTACGAATCACCAGCAGGGCAGCATCCCAAACCAATTTGTCGGAGTTCAGCAGTACGGTGATGTGTCTAGGTCGCCGACGCCAGGGCGAAGGGTCGTCCAGCCGGCTCCGGAGGCCACGGGCTCGCATATGGGGCAAGGAGGTTTTACCAATGGCCACCACCTCAATCCAGCATCTCCGCCGACCTATCGAGCGACTACTCCCGAGGCTCAAAGGAGGTCTCATCCGGCATTCGTTGGAGGGCGGTCTGGGGGTCACGAGATGTTTGAGAACCGGTATGGAGAGATGGGCGAAACCTACCAAACAAATGTGCCAAGTGTTCCAATGAACCCTCAGGGATCATTCCAGATGGGAGAAGAGGATCTTTACACGTAGGACACTTTGCGCAGATACACACACAGAGAGAGAAGGGGGCGGGGCGATTCAAGCTGATAGAATTACTGTAATTAAGGGATGTCTTGAGAAGAGATAGGAGGACCCTATATCAAAGTAGTTGCTCTTCTCATCATGCTTCTGCCACTTCTGCATAGACCTATGATGATGGATCTTTGGCCATGTCTTTCTTAGCGGCCACCGACGTAACTTGTCATCACCCCGAGCCGCTGATTATGTGAGTACCATTCATCGATTCCGTTCTATGCTCAGCAATGGTAGTATACCGAGGTTTAAAAAGGGGCCCTGTCGGGTCAGTTGGGACACTTTTGTGCACAGGTCTAAACTGGTGGCGCTCAGCTTCAGCCCTTGATGTGATGGGTGGTGGGTGTATCATGTGTCCGAACGCAGTCTCTTTTTTACAATATGTGTTGTATCATATTGCCTAAGTAAAGTAGTCTAGCGTTTTCTTTTTTATAAGCGTCCCCTTGTCATTATGACTTCCCCGCCGTGCCCTTTTCTCCGGCCCCGGCTTTCACCCCATTCGCCCCGGCCTTGGTCCCCGAGGCAATAGCGTCACCATTTGCGGCTTTTCCGCCCGGCATACCGAGGACCTCGACCCCGCTGATAAACCAGGCCGAGACGCCCTCGAGCGCCGTTACGAAGACACTCAGCAGGCTGGCGATGGCAAAGTGCGAGATCGTGCTGCCAATCTCCAGCCACGAGCCCTCGTCCTTGACCACCCAGAAGAAGTACAGCGTCAGGATGTCGGTGATCGCCATGACCACCATGAAGAGCGCCGAGGGCGCCACGCCGATCCGCTTGTTGAGGATCCCCAGGTTGGCCGACACCAGCGCGAACGGGATCATGAGCTTGAGAATCAGTAGCGCCCCCTGCGAGAACGGGTCAAAGATGGGGAGCAGTCGCGAGACGCTGTCCAGGCTGAACGAGGAGATGGAGGCGATGTTGCCAGTCGAGAAGAAGGCCGACTGAAGGAACACGAAGAAAAAGAGCGCCACGCGCGCGTCGGCGAGCGTGAGCGGCCGATATGGATTCGGCAGCTGGCTGGGGACCTGCTTGGTCTCGGTTGTGCCGTTGACCGGGCTCTTCTCGACGACAATCTCGACCTTCTGGGCGGACTTGGCGTAGACCTCGTACTCGAGCCTCACCCATGCCACCAGCGTTACCCAGAACACGACATAGAACAGCCCCTCATAAGAGATGGTTAAGATCACGAAGGTGGGTGCGCAGGTGAGAAAGATGACCACGAGTCGGTGTAGATAGTTGTTGTTGGTCTCCAACCGGTATGCCAGTGGCATGAGGAATGAGATGACTGTGACAACCCGATCGAGTCAGCACGCAATGCCGTTTGTTGGTCGTACGTAGATGACTTACCCAACACGAGCCAGCCCACGATCTGGTTGCCACGAGGCAGTCCTTGCTTGGCCTGCAGGGACAGCGCGCTTGATCTCGTGACAACCATGGCTAGCGCTACCAGGCCCACCTGCACTCCAGCAAGCGTTCTCGAGAGAGGCTGCCTCTTGAGCGAGGATTTGGATGCGGTCATGGAGAAGTCAGCCAGCACGCGGTCCTCAAGCACCAGATACAGAAGACCAACGATAGCCATCAATACACCTCCCAACAAGATGAGTGTTATGTTCTCAGTCTTATTCGCTGGCAGAAGGGTGAAGGTGCTCATAGAGAGGCATGAGACTGCCCATACCGAAGAGAGGGTCAAGTGTTCCCGCACGAACGACAGCCCGGATGCCAGGGGCCAGAAGGCGCCCACAATGTACAGTATTGTCAGCACCTCGCGGTGGATGTAGCCTATGGCCAGCGAAATGATGATACCAATATAGGCTGCACCACCAATGCCCAGTGAGACCGGTCGCGCGTCTCCCAAGATGACCTTGGCCCCCCGGACAAGACACTCCCAGCGGGCGTAGACCTCCTCCCAGAACAAGACGGGAAAGAACGCATATGCATAGTATGTAATAGGCGACTTGGAGATGATGAACGAGGCAACAAGCATGACATAGACAGCAGTGAAGGCTGCCGTCGCGGTCAGATTTCTCAAAGGCACCACGGTACCTTGAAGGACGTGGAGGTTGATGACAGTCGTAATGGCATACACCATCCATCCCAGGTACCCAATGGTGATTGTCGCCCGGAGGAAGAGCCAGTCGTAGGTCTGCAGGTATCTCAGACCCTGCAGGCCAATCTCAATGAGGGCCTCGGACTCCTCAATAGCCTCCTCGTACTTGCCCTCGGTAATGAGCTGGCGGATGGCGGCGACTCGCTCGTCGGAGGAGTGGCCGCTCTCCCCAAGCGGTCGGTACGGTCGGTATCTCAGCTCTGAGGCCCGCTTCTTCTCTTCCTTCACCCGGTACATCTCAAGGATCTCCTGGGCGTTGACCAGCAACGCCTCTGCCTTCTCACCCACGTCTGCCGCAAGGTATGGTAATGGGAGCTCGCCGACCGAGTTCGCGGGGTACTCGACGCCGACAAGATAGGCCATCAGCGCAGCAACGTCGGCTTGGCTCACATCGTGCCTCCTGACATGATCTAAGTTCCAATCGGAGGAGTACTCATCATGGCCTGGAGCGACCCGTTCTGGATGGATCTCAGGCTTGGCGACGCCGGAACCCCAAGAGATCAGGGGCGTGCGTGTGTTATCTAGGTGACCGTCACCATGACTACCCCAGTCGCTCATCCCGTGGTCCGCAGTAAAGACGTACGCCGTCCTGCCGTCGTTGTAGAATCTGTCAATCAGCTCGGTGGTGTCCTTGACGCCCTGATCCACAACCTTGATGTTATGGAGGTACTCCTTAGAATAGGGCCGGTACGAGTGTCCGGTCGTGTCGAGGCCGAGCAGGTGCAGAAAAAAAACGACCTTTTCCTGCTTCAAAGCGTCCTTCAGCGTCTTGTTGCGCTGTGCCTCTTCGAACAGCTCCTTGACGTGATCAAAAACCCAGTAGTCCAGATGGGTCGCGTCTTGCGAGAAATCCTCCTCTTCGGCCCCGTACGTAAACGCATCTACCCTCCCAGGCACGGCCCCTTGTTCAAACATAGGCAGAATGTCCGGGCTGCCCCAACTCCAAGTGTGCTGGCTACGGTTGAACACGCTATCAAAGTTGACAGGGTTCAGCTTCCAGCCGGTCGTGACAGCCGATACGTCCTCGTATAATCCGGCAATCAGCGCGACATGTCCAGGTCGCGATTCCGTCGGGACCCGTGTGTGGGAGACACCAAAGGTGCCCTGCTCCAGCACTCGAGATCTGAGGAAAGGCGCAAGAGGACGAGGCTCGAGGTCTGCGTCAGACTCGGGGTACGGTTCAGGGTGGGACTGGAAGGCCTTGTCGGCGCGCAAACCATCACCTGCGAGGTGAATGAGTGAGCCGAGGCTGTAAGATGGGAGAGGGTGGCAGAGGTGAGCGTACCAACGAATAAGACCAGTCTATCCGCGGGAGCCCTGCCAGGAGCTGGGCGCTCGACCTTGAAGAGTTGCATGCCGGATACGATGGGACTGACAAAGTAGATGTCGAAGATGGAGGCCATATAGATCAAATGAAAGACCACGGCTAGGGCCAGAAACCTGAACCGTGGAAAGCGCGCCATCGTTGCTGGCGCTGCGGTGCAGCTCGCGGCGACGCGTCGTAGCTTTGGGAGAGGACGGAGGATCGAGACGGTCGTGGTCGAGTTGCGGAGAGTGGAGGAAGTTTTGGGGGGGGGGGGGGCGCCGCTCTTTGATGTCTAGAGTCTGGCTTTTACCTCTACCATGGCTCCAATGGGACAAAACACGTCGCAAAGGAGAGAAATGGTGGACAAAACGGCAGTTGGTCAGTTGCTTACAACGTCCAGAGGGAAGCAAATCTGCGGGAGTAAGACGGAGAGAAGGGGCCAAGACGATGAACAATAGCAAGCAATGGCGTCTGCCAAGCTTGCGGCCCTTGATGCAGCAGCGCCGTTGAGAGCGGGTCACCCGGAGGGCCAATAGGCAGGGATAGAATACGCACGCAGGGCACAGTAGTGGGCGATTTAGTATACACCATCACTATAGGCTGCTGTGGAACAGGGCTGATCAATCAAGTGGTACCTGGAGATCTTTACATACAGTAGTACAAGTCAAATCGCGTATCTGCTTTTTCTCCCACTCCCTCCCCTTTCTCTTCTTTTTTTTTTTTTTTTTTGTCTTTCTTTGTCAGTCGGTGACGAGGTATCAATCGAGATACGCACGGTTATAGGACAGACAATCTGAATATTGAAACGTCGACTGTTTGAATTTGACAGAGGGATTATAGATTTCCATCAAAACACCCACCACGGCTAACTTTATTGCATAGTAGCTTTGAAAAGTTAGTTGAAAATAAGGTACCGGTATAGATCCAATCAGCCCTGTACCTGATAGACGGCACTGGTTAGGAGATGCCCCAGGTCTTGTTATAGCGCCAAGCTTCCGGGCAAGGGCCAGAGCTCAGGTCTCAGGGGAGGGCGGGACCACTGAGGCCGGGACGGACCCACGCTAAAAATGTCCCGAGGGGGCCCGGAGCCGCAACTCTCCTCAAACGTCCACCGTGATGTGACGGCTTCCAACGGCGCGACCTATCTCGAAGCGTCGCCCAGACCAAAAGAACTGAATCTCTGGGACGACCCCCCCCCCAAGATGTTGTCCTTTATCCTCATACAAAATCGCCAGTCAGTAGTCGCACCACCCCAAGGCTGAGCTCCCTTTTCCCTTTTGAGCAAGAGGCTGATTTCTGGTGGGTTCAGGGGCAAGACCCGGCTGGCCAAGTGGTATGCGCCGTACAGCGACGACGAGAAGATCAAGCTCAAGGGCGAGGTATGTTGGTGCTTGCACATCAAGACATCCATAAGATTCTCCATCGTACTATCACTCACTCACATGACGCCACCCTCGACAGGTCCACCGTCTCGTAGCACCGCGCGACCAGAAATACCAATCCAACTTCGTCGAGTTCCGCAACAATAAGATCGTCTATCGGCGTTACGCAGGCCTCTTCTTCTGCGCCTGCGTCGACACCAACGACAACGAGCTCGCCTACCTCGAGGCCATCCACTTCTTCGTCGAGGTCCTAGATGCCTTCTTCGGCAACGTATGCGAGCTGGACCTGGTCTTCAACTTCTACAAGGTCTATGCCATCCTCGATGAGGTCTTCCTCGCTGGGGAGATCGAGGAGACGAGCAAACAGGTGGTTCTGACCCGACTTGAGCATCTTGATAAGCTGGAGTAGCCTTCTCTCGATGGGGGCCCGGGTACATCTCGGAAACGAGGTGGTCGCTGCTGTGTGTACAAAGAGTATAAATTGGGTTTGGGCGAGGCGTATGGCGTTTCGAAGAGCTGGCGGTGACACAATGCTGCTAGCCGCTCGGTATAATATATGGATAATCGTCGTCTTCATCATGACGGAATCGTTGAGCATTGCCTTGATTCCAGGCAAGGCCCAAAACGAAGAAGAGTTCAGCCACTCAACCCTGACTGGATCCAAACATCGAACCCGCCCCCTCTCCATCCCCAGGCCACAATATAGTGTGCCGCCAATAACTGCCACTCCTCGACTTCATCCAGACCCTCTAGTCCATCGAGCCTCTCTTTCTCTTCCGCGGACACCCACTTATCCCACAGTGCTTCCACACTGTTCTGATTCACCATCTCGAAACCAGCCCGTCGAAGTCTCTCCTCTTGATCCTTGGGCTCCTTGTACGCTTCCAGTGTCGGCATCTTGATCCTCCTCGTAGCTAGATTCGCCACCATCTGCCTCCCAAAAGCATCGTCAGGCCTTGTTGGTTCATATATGGCCAGGCCGAGATTTGGTATCCTGTCGGTGAAATACTTGATCACTCCCTCCGCCTCGGCTGTTTCCAGATAGCACAGACAGCATTCCGATATGAGGAGCGTAGGCACATCTGTCCGTAGCCCTTTGATGAGTCCTCCAGGAGTCGCAGAACCCGCCGAACCCTGTTGGGGTCTCTTGGCAAGGTCTCTCAGATCCAGACCGTGACACCAATACTGGTTGCCATCACCATCTGGAGTGCTCCGCCAGGAGGCCGAGTCACTCCCTTCTGCGGCTGGGACTGGATCGGGCAGGATCCTCCTCAGCACTGGCGTGGCCTGGACTATCATCCGCTTGTGTGAGCTGATCGAAGGAAAGTCCACCTCGTGATAGCTCAAGCGATAGCACTGTTTCTTCTGTGAGAAGAGCCGGAAACAGCGTGTGTCAGTCCCGGCGCCGAGGGAAACGATCTGCCTTTCGGAACCTTGTCCACCTTGCGAATGTCTACCATCCAAAAAAGAATCGACAAGCCTGTTCAGAGCCATAGTTCTGGTATATGTTCCTAAACAAGCGGCTCAGTTTATCATGGCTCCTTACAACGACGACGACGACGACGACGACGAGGAGGAGGAGGAGGAGGAGGAGGAGGAGGAAAGTATCTAACCTCTATTGATGATGGGCAGTCTCCGACTCGCCTGTTGGTTCTGGACGAAGTACGGAGCGTACGGGTCCTCAAGATAGCCTACTTCAACCGCACTCAGCCGTGACACGGCCGCATCAGTGTCCGTACCCTGAATGGTCGCATCATGCTGTGCCTGGCTAGACGCAGGATGGGAATGGCCTCCACGGCCCAGTCTGCCGCCTCGACCTCGGCCGCCACCTCTTGCGCCGCGCAGTGACAGAAGATTCGGGATCGAGGGGGCCGGCATTTCTGGAGGTTGAGACATTTTTTTTTTGTTTTGTTCTTTGGATATATCCAGGGCGTGAAAATGATTTGGTATGAGAAATTTGACTATAGATCATAAAGGAATTCCCATTCTGAAGAGTGAGTGGCTCGTGGCTCTTTTGGAGGGGCGCGAGCCTGTCACGCATGCAATTACAGGGGTACACCCCCATGAAAAGCACCCAACAGCTACCCCGCAATGCTGAAGGGCAGGGAACTTGCAGTCGGAGGCCCCGCCATGCTCTGGGGCTCTCCGACGTCACCTCATCAACCTCATCCAACTAACTGGTCGCTGACAGATCGTAAGCAGCTGCCTCAACTTGCGCGCGTCCCTACTTTGCACTCCTTCGTACCTCTTCTTGTCTACCGGATTGTAGCAATAATACTCAGGATTCCCGGTATCTTGGTGCCAGATCTTTGACGGGGTCCAACCTCGAGCAGTATATTTATCATCATCATCATCGCTATAATCATCATGGCGCCGGCAACTTCATCCCTCGTGGTTAGTAGACCATGCACTTGTCTACACCCATTGACGGGACCCCGGTCTCATCTAACAGGAGTTCGCAGACAAAAGTGAAAGTCCAGCTCAAATTATCGATAGCCCGGCTGCGCATGGTCCAGAAGACAGACGAAGCCCTTGGCAAGACTGCACGGCGAGACATGGCGCGGCTGCTCGAGGCCGGCAAAATCGACTCAGCCCGGATCCGCGTCGAGAATATCATCCGGAGCGACATCACGACCGAACTTCACGAGATCCTCGAGCTGTACTGCGAACTGCTCCTGGCGCGCGCTGGCCTGCTGGAGGGACCGACGTGTGACCCGGGGATGGAGGAGGCTATCAAGAGCGTTATCTATGCCGCGCCCAAAACAGAGATCAGGGAGCTACAGAACGTACGGGCGCTCTTGGGCGAGAAGTACGGGAAGCAGTTTGTCCTCGAGGCGATGGAGAACACGAACGGCAAGGTCAACGAGAAGGTCGTCAAGAAGCTGAGCGTGACGCCGCCGAGGGAGGAGCTGGTGCAGGGCTACCTGGAGGAGATAGCGAAAGCGTACGGGGTTAAGTGGCCCAAGAAGGAACTCGGAGAGGCACCACCAGAGTTCCTGGGCGATGATGATGATGACAATCCAAGCGGTGGTCAGGCGCAGAAGAACTTGGAGTTGCCGCTTGCCGCCGACTCCAGTCAAGAGGACGGCAACAAGGAGGCCGAGGCGCAGGAGGAGCTGAGCAAGGCCACACCGCCGAGGACGATTGGACCCAACAGTCCTTTACGAGTCACGCCTTCGAGCCCGTCTTCGGAGAACCCACACCCTAAGGTGACGTTAAACAAGTTGGAGCTGACGCCGAACAAGAAGATGCAAGAGGCCAAAGCAGCCGCCAAACCGACTCCAAAGAAGGGCGACATAAGCGATGGGATACCGGATGTGGATGAGCTCTCAAAGAGATTTGCTGCGCTGAAGAGATGACGTCCCATACTGGAACGCGCTGACTCGAGATGGACATCGTCGTTGCCTTAGGCTGCTAATACTGTGAAGAGAGGCATCCTCGCATTGGTCGAGTTGAGAGCCCAGGCAGGGCGGGGTCAAAGTTTCATCTGTTGATCAAGAAGCATGTGTCACATTGGACTAGGTTTCGAGGTCAACATCAACAATCAATTATCCTGAACGCCAATGCTATGCTGAACCAGATATCCAAATTCCACTCTGACCCAACACCCCAACAGGACGCCTGGGCTCTAGACCAAAGGCCCGTACTCCTGCTCCCCATCTCATGATTACGACCCAAGACAAAAACAATCCATATAGTTGTGACTGCCTGGACCAACTGGCAACTGCCGAGAGCCAAAGGATCTTGGCCGCCCATGTAGAACTTAAAATAGTCTCAGTGCTGAGCGTTGAGGTAGTTTTGTGCCGTTCAACATAGCACGGGCCTTCTTTGGTCTGGCTTGCAGGCGGCGGAACGCCTCCTGGATGTGTCTCGACTCGACAGGCGTCCGGCCCTCGCTCGGCGGGTCGAACAAGCTCTGGTGCAGCTTTCGCTTCTTATTGTTGCCTGCGTTCTCGCCGCCGGTCCTCTCTCTCCACAGGTCCTCTTGCTCCTTGATCTTGAGGGCCTCCTCGGTCAGCATCGACACCATCTCGAAGGTCAGGAAACCGAGCATGTCGACGATGTCATCCGACGGCTTGCTGTCTGTGACGATGCCGAAACCGGCCCACTCCCGGAACCGCTTGCCCTTGCGGTACGTAAATGAGGCCTGTCGATATTCCGACCACGTGACGTACTCTTCCTTGGTCATGGCCTTGGTGCGCTCGTCTGCCTTTCGCAGGCGCTGTAGGGTGATATAGTTCATCTCTTCTTCCTCCTCGTCCTCCTCATCCTCGCGCTCTGGAACGTCCTGGCTGTAGTAGCTGCTCGGCTCCCACGGCAGCGCGACCTTCTTCTTCTTGTTCTTCTGGGCGGCCTCGTCGACGGGGCCCGCGCCCGCAGGCCCGCCGGCGAGCGTGGGGTCCTCTGCGCCGCCAATGTCGGCGCCGTCGCCGGCCTTGTCCTCGGAGTCCTTTACGTTCTTTCGCACGTCCTTCCACGACAGGAAGGTGCGCAGGCGCGAGACCTTGGCCGCGTCGTCGCGGATCTGGAAGATCAGGTCATTGATGGTCAGGGACCGTGAGCCGCGGCGGGCGGCCAGCTCGGTGCTCGCGCGCAGCATCTCGATGACCTGCTGCCGTACAATCTCCTCGATGATGCCCATCGTCTCGATGCTGGGCTCGCCCGTCTCGCCTGCGACGTACATCATCTGCTGGATCTCCTGCCGGTACTTGTACTGCTTTCCGTCCTTGTCCGCCATCTTGAAGGTCTGTGGGCAGTGGCCTCGAGAATTCCCATATGGTAGCAATAGAAATTGGATGTTTGGTAGCTATAGCAATGTTGAGCAAGCGACATGGAGATCCCGGGTTGATGGATGATGATGATGGTTGGAATGTGCATCGTGCATTTCACTTTAAGGCTCAGACTGTAGCCAGCATGTGAAAGCTAACGCTGCTGCTGCGGAGTTACTTACTTAGTCAGCACTGTCACCTCCAAGTGCCAGGGGGTGGGGGCCCACCCGTGTATAGCATATATAAAGTAGGTACCTTTTAGGGGTTGAGGGCGCGCCACGGTCACTAACACAGTATTAAAGGAGGTGAGAGGAAAATGAAGTACTGATTTCACTGGCGGCAAAACAACTGTCTTAGCCACCTTCACAATAGACAGATAGATAAATAAACACACAACATAATACGCGTTCTTACCCCAACCTCTGAAGCTGACGGTTGCTAACTTGCGACCTCGTGACTATTGTTTTTATCCTCCGACCTTTTCAACCACTTTCCCTTGAGCCGCCTCTCCCTGCGCCACTATTGACCTCCTGGTCTCAGTCCAAGCCGCGTTGAGGTTCGTCCATTTCTCTTGCTCTCTTCGCGCACGCTCTCTCTGTCTCTCCTTTCCCTCTCCCCTACTTACACTCACACCCACACACACACAGGCCCCACAACAAGGAGCCGTGTGAAGCACTGCACTCAATATGGGTCAGGTGCTCTCAGATCTCCTCCCTGGGCAAGCGGTTCAGCCCAGAAAACCTCCCGCCACTCCGCCTCTGTTGCTGCTGCCAGCAGAACTACAGTATATGATCTTCGACCAAGTGAGGGACAGCACTTCCTCTCTCTGGAGTCTTGCCTCCACGTGCAAGCCTCTTTGGTGGACTCTGATTGCCAGTGGAAAGCTGGCTGGACTGTCAAGGGACGAGTACCAGAAATACCTTTGCCTCATCGAGCGGGATCTCGGCGACACACACTACCTCTGTCCTAGGTGCTTCAGGCTCCGGCCCTTTGACAAGTCATGGACACCCACGCGCCTCAACTGCTTTTTCGATTGTTGCGGCTTGCAGCTGGCGGCCTCGTACCCTGGAGGCTACCGGCTCAGCTACCAGTACGTGCGTCTCGTGATGAATCGCCACCTCCTTGGCGGCACAAAGGGCCTGTCTCTCGAGAATCTCGAGCAGACCATGCTCTCCAGGACGCCTGAGGCCGGACGGGACGGTCAGCCAGGCTCCCACGGGATCTGGCGCCAGCAATGGTTCGCAAAAATCATCGACGACGAGCTGTTCTTGCATGCGCGCCACACGATCTATGCGCGCGATCACCAGGAGATGCGCCTTGTGCTCAGCCGGCATACCTACCGCATCTGCCTCCACGTGGGAATGGAACCACGGGACTGGTGGGCAGGGATGACCCGGCCGCCGCCCCCTCTGCGGTTCACCTTCCTCATAGGGGAGTGCCATGAGGTGCCTTTCTCTTGCGATGTGTGCCTGACGGATTACACCGTGACGGTTGAGATGGTCGGGGCGTCCGACGACGATGAACGACGCGAAGGCTGGTACATTACCATGGATTCATACCACCGGCTAGGCAATGGCAGATCACCACACGACTGGAAATGGAAGACGTTCAGCGGCGATTTTCTTCTTCCCAGGAGACATCTGACACCCTACCCAGAAGGTGCCATCCGAAACGCATGGGATCCTCCCTATGATGACGAATTTGGAGATTCCATCAGTGCGACTTTCTCGGAGGACGACTGGGAGGATATTTCAGACTCGGGCGCTTCTGCCGCCTGACTCCAGTGCTGTCCTTTGGCACGGTCTCAAGCCCATCGTCTTCGTACAGCCCATACACTCAATCATTTCAAGCAGGCACGGCGCCATTGCAGCATCTGAAGAGGCTTCTCCTACTTTGGTCCGGTCTACTACCACAGAACTAAACGACCTCCGGTAAGCCACCCTGTTCGATTGGCCCTTGACAGCTTCTCTCAAGGCGCACTACTGAGACGACTTCTGTTGAAAGGGAAGCCAATGAGGAACCTGGCTGACTTCAACACGCAAAGTTCCCACCATTTCGCATCTCTATGATGCCTCGAATAACTTCTCTCATCAATTTCATAAAGCGCCAAAACTGCGGACTGGCCACGGCGTAAGAAGTGGTGTGCGAGGGCCGGGCGATACTGCAGAAGTCGAGATGATCTGGTCAAGAGGCAAAAGGGGGTTTTCTCCCCCCTTTCATTTTTCTTATCCATATTCCCAAGGAAGGAAAGAAGAAGGGAAAAAAAGAAAGAAAAGAAGGAGGTTGGGGGCGGGAGTGTATTGCATGTGGTTGAAGCAGAATTACAGGGCTCAAGTAACTTGCAGATCAATTCCTGGTAAGCCAGGCCACTTGAACCTCCAACCACGTGCAGATAGTATTGTCAATGCAGGAATCGAAAGACAAATTGATCTTGTAAAAAGGTGCACTGAACAGAATTGCCCTTAAACCAGAGAGAACAGGGAGACTGTGTGACATTGCGTACTTGAGATCTCAAAAAGATGATAGACACCCTTACTCAACTGTAATGTGTGTGTGTGTGTGTGTGTGTGTGTGCCCTTTGACCGTCCGGGGAAGCGGAGAGGGATCAATCTCACAGGGCCAACCAGCCCAAGCCAAACCGCGCTCTCTCTCCCCCGCCAACCCGACCAAGTTTTAATACTCAGACAGACTACCTCGCGCCCTTGAACACAAGGTAAGGTAAACCGTATACTCCTAGGTTTGATTCTCAACGCAGCTGTATTCTTTTTCAGAACCGGTCTCGACACGTGCGAGAGAGCTCTGTTTTGTTTCTGCACGCTGGAGAGAGACGTTGCATGCGATTCAGGAGGACTCTTTTTCAAGGGTCCACTGGTCCAGGTCCACTCGAGGAGTGTCCTTTATTTTTGCATGTGAAGATTACGTCGTGCCACCGTTGTCGGGTGGCCGGAAGTCGGGACAGCTGATGAGCGAGAAAGGGGATGAGGATTGGCTGCTTGTAGGGCTCATGTCGCGTGGTCTCGTCAGCTGAGTTGAAGATGCCAGCAGCACAGGCTTGAGAAGGGAAAAGTTCAAGGCTGTGAACCATCCCATCTGACCATCTGGATAAAAGCATCAACCTGCTTGGACATGGGAGAAACCAGCCCAAAACTCCGCGGGAACGGGTGGGTTGTGCCCCAGTTTTCCCCGGTGACCTCGGCTAGACGGAGCTCTGCACCCCAAGTACAGATTTGCCATAGTACCAATATTAATGGTAGTACATTATACATAGTAGTGCCGGAAAGGGCCTGGGGATGGATGGGGGGAGAAGAAAGAGTCGGGCCCTGGGCTTTGTTGGTTGTGTACTTGCTTAATGTTGTAAATGGCAGGTCTCAAGCTCGGGTCTCAAACTGTCCAGTGGCTGCTTCCCTTGGACCAACGGCTTAGTTGTTCAATATATAGAAATAGAAGAAGGCACGTCTGTCCTCTTTCCTGTGACAAGACCAAGCAAGTTTGCTCATGCATTCAAAATACAATCGTTTCCCCAGAAAAAAACCACCCACCATCGTGAGAAGTCCCAAAACATATTATCATAGTACTACCACAAGTGCATCATCATTGGCTATCCCAAAGAAGTGACGGCGTACTCGGCACCCCCCCCCCCCAAAAGATACCTCGGCATCGGACCTCAAGTTATCCACTCTGGCCGACTCGACTTGTTCAGTTCACCCCGGAAGGCACATCCCACTGCCGAGTTATACCCACACCAAACAGCAGCACCTTGCACCTTGCGACCACCTCCTTGTATCATAGTACATAGTACATACGGACCGACTCCGACCATCCACGAGCTGGTCGCTTGAGGAACGGCCGTTTTCCGTACCACTCACACACCTGTGTACAAGACCTTTCCCTTTTGCCTGTTTCGTTCGGAGTCGTTAGGGATGTTGGCATCGTTTGCGAGGACTGAGTCTCGGTCCCATTTCCTTCGAAGTCTACGGATTGGCAGCAACTTGAACAATACCAACAGCAGGATAATACCGCACCTTAATAGGTCACCTTTGGTACGTGTGTCCAACCATATGCTTTCCACGGGACGGCCTGCTGACTTTCAATGTCTTGTCGGCGTCCAGATAGCAACAGCAGCAGCAGCCATGGCGCCCGCCAGCCGAAGAGCCAACAGCTCGTTGCCCTCGGGTGAGTCTCTATCTTCACGCTCAGGCGTTGTGTGTTGTGTCGACAAATATAATCCCTGGGTGGCTGTTGAACTGACAGTCCAATCTTCTTCTCCTAGGCTACGTCGAGGACAAGTCCAAGGGCCCCATGCTGCGCTTCCAGGAGTCTCTCCCCCGCCTGCCGGTGCCCACCCTCGAGGAGACCGCCGCCCGCTACCTCAAGTCCCTGCACCCGCTGCTGTCGCCCGCCGAATTCGAACAGAGCAAGTCCGCCGTCGCAGACTTCGTCAAGCCTGGCGGCATCGGTGCCCGCCTGCAGGAGAAGCTGATCGCCCGGCGTGAGGACCCAAAACACAAGAACTGGATCTACGAGTGGTGGAACGACGCTGCCTACCTGTCCTACCGCGATCCCGTCGTCCCCTATGTCAGCTACTTTTACTCCCACCGCGACGATCGCAAGAGGCGGGATCCGGCCAAGCGCGCCGCGGCCATCAGCACCGCGGTGCTGAGCTTCAAGAAGATGGTCGACGAGGGCACGCTCGAGCCCGAGTACATGAAGAAGCTCCCCATCTGCATGGACAGCTACCAGTGGATGTTCAACGCCAGCAGGGTCGCCGCCAAACCGGCCGACTTCCCAGTCAAGTATGACCACAAGACGAACAAGCATCTGGTCGTGATCCGCAAGAACAACGTCTACAAGGTCCTCCACGAGGTCGACGGGCAGCAGCTCAGCACGGCCGAGCTGGAGGCGCAGTTCAGGCGGGTGTACGAGCTGGCAGGGTCTCGTGGGCCGGCCCTCGGCGCTCTGACGAGCGAGAACAGGGACATCTGGACTGACGCCCGCGCGGTACTGTTGGATGCCCACCCTGGCAACAAGGCCGCCCTGGAGACGGTCGAGTCGGCCTCCTTTGTGGTGTGTCTCGACGACGCGTCGCCCGTCACGCTCGAGGAGCGCGCACACAGCTACTGGCATGGCGACGGGCAGAACCGGTGGTACGACAAGCCTCTGCAGTTCATTGTCAACGACAACGGCACCTCAGGTTTCATGGGCGAGCACAGTATGATGGACGGCACACCCACCCACCGGCTGAACGACTACGTGAACAATGTCATTTTCAACAACAAGATCGATTTTGGCGGTCCTGAGGTCCGCTCCCACGTCCCCGAACCCTCGCCCGTGCGCTTCACCGTCACAAAGGAGGTCCAGAAGGAGATCGACCGCGCCGTGGCTGATTTCAACTCTGTCATTGGTCAACATGAGCTCGCCGTCCAGGCCTACCAGGGCTACGGCAAGGGCCTGATCAAGAAGTTCAAGTGCTCTCCTGATGCCTACGTCCAGATGATCATCCAGCTGGCCTACCACAAGATGCACGGCAAGAACCGACCCACGTACGAGAGCGCCGCGACTAGACGGTTCCAGCAGGGGCGAACCGAGACCTGCCGCACCGTCTCGGATGCCAGCGTCGCCTGGTGTGATGCTATGGCCGACCATACCGTGGATGACAAGACCAAGGTAGAGCTCTTCCACAAGGCCATCGCCGGCCACCTAGAGTACATCACTGCCGCAAGCGATGGCAAGGGTGTTGACCGGCACCTTTTTGGTCTAAAGAAGCTGCTGGGCCCTAGCGAGGAGCTTCCGGCCATCTACAAGGATCCTGCCTTTGGCTACAGCAGCTCATGGTACCTGTCCACCTCGCAGCTCAGCTCCGAGTACTTCAACGGGTACGGCTGGAGCCAGGTGATCGACCAGGGCTTTGGCATTGCATATATGATCAATGAGAACAGGTACGTTATTGATCCTTCAAACAGGGATATGTAGATGTGGGGAATTATTGAGCTAATTTTGTTACGACACAGCATCAACTTCAACATCGTCTCCAAGGGCCTGGGCAGCCAGAAGATGAGTTTCTACCTGAACGAGGCGGCAGGCGACTTGCGTGACCTGCTTGTGCCCACGATCGAGGCGCCCAAGGCCAAGCTGTAAGAGGGTTAAAAAATGAAATAAAAACTAGATGGGCAAGGAATAAGTCGCTACATGCATGAGCATCAGGTTCGACAGCCTGCATTCAGGATTCATTTCCTTTTTACCGTTCAAATAGACGTGTTTTTACGACACGACGAGCTCAGGGAAGAACAGGGGGAGTTGGATGGACATCTGAGGTAGGCATTTTGCATCATCTGGTCGAAGGACATTTTATTGTACAGTAGAATAGCTCGGTGTAGATGGGCAGATCTATAAAGTAGGATGAAAATAGATGATCACAAGTTTTTTCAGGAGCTTCAACCTGGCTAGTATCAAATTGAAGCCCAGCTGAACAGAACGGTGCGGGAAGATGAGGAGGAATTGAGATGTGACGAGTCCCTCAGTTATGCTATATAACGATGCTACTCCAAAAATAATAATGTGACGCTGGGAAAGAGGGAGCCTCCTAAGAAGTAGCAGGGAATGAGAAAGGATCGACCGTCCAACGCACTGCTGTACGATGCCATAACCACAACACAAGGCTTTCTTCTTTTCTATAGGTTCTTATATGAAAGATTTCTCTTCCGACGAGGTGAGATCAATCAAGCAATTCCATTCCCCCTCCCCGCCACAGGGGTCGGCGTCGTAAACAAAAACCTCTCTCTCTCTCTCGCTCGCTCCCGCTCCCTCGCTCTCTCTTCTTACCTCTTAGCCCGCATGCGATACGATCTCGTCGACGAGGGCCTTCTTCTCCGGGTCGTAGTAGGAACTGATCTGACCCGGCAGGGGCACCTCGATGTAGTCGTCGTCGGGGCCGGCGATGACGTTGAGGTTGATGCCGGCGGACTTGGAGTGGATGATCTTGGTGGCGGTGCTCTCCTTGCTGAAGTAGATCTGGGCGCCGTCGACCGAGTCCATCATGACGGTGGGGATGCTCCCGAGGACCTGGAGGGCAAAGTTCTGGGACTTGACGACGTCGACGGAGGAGACGAGGGTGTCGACGATGAGGTTGAGGCGGTTGGCGTTGTCGATGGAGACGGCGTTGGCCTTGCCCTTGATGACGATGGTCGAGTTGCTGCACTTGCTGATGAGCACCGAGTGCGCCAGGCTGGCCTCGATCTCGATCGGGCCGGCCTCCTTCTCAAAGTTCTCAATCGTCCACTTGTTGCCCTCGAGCACCTTGACCGGCGGCTTCTTGACCCGCATGCTCTCGGGCTTGGGCTTCTTGCCCGGCGCGGGGCTCTTTCCCCGCGCGTCGCTGTCCGGCACCGTGCTGCTCGCCCGGAGCGACGGGTTCTTGTGCGTCATCTCGGACCTGTCCACCTTGCGCAGGCCCTTGGTGACCGCCTCGCCCTTGTTGAGCTCCGAGAAGACGGCGTCCAGGCCGCCCGGCGCCTTGGCCGGCGCGGGCTTCTCCTCGTTGATCTTGAGGACGGGCGGTGGGCCCGGCGGGGGCGGAGGTGGAGGCACGCCGCCTGCTGGTGGTGGGGGTGGGGGAGGTGCTGCTGCTGCTGCTGGTGCTGAGGAGGAGGAGGAGGAGGAGGAGGAGGAGGCGGACAGGGCCTTGATGACCTCCTTGATCGACTGGCCCTCGGGGTTCCACGGGATCCCCGAGGGGAAGTAGTGCTTGATGTACTCGATGAGATCCTTGAAGATCTGATGGAAGCTCTGTATCCAGTCAACCTGCAGCTGGTCCTTGTCCTTGTTGTCCTTGATGACGCGGTTCCCGTAATACTGCGCGGACCCGAGCGAGTCATCGACGTGCTTTTGCGGCTTGGCGTCGACCGTAACCCACGCCAGCACCATGATGCCCTCAGCGATGGCGCTGATCTGGTTGGCGAGGGGAGACCCCCTGTTCTCCTCCTTGACGTTGACGACGGCCATGAGGCTCGCGTTGATGGGCTGCAGCAGCGCCTGGTACGCCTCCAGGTCGTCGCTGGCCTTGAGGTTGGGTTTCTTGGCCTTGGTCGTGATCAGCAGGAACTTGCGCTCCTCGGCGAACCCCTTGGCCACCAGGGCCGCCTGCTCGGCGATCAGGCCGCCCAGCTGCTCGCTGAACTTGACGTACTTGTCGACCGAGGTCTTGAGGAAGGTGTCGAAGTCCTCGATCAGCTCCGGCAGGGATTCGTCCCCTGCCGCCGCCGCCGAGGCTGCTGCTGGCGCACCGGTCACATCGGGGAGGCCCTTGGAGGAATCGGTCACGGGCGAGGCGAGGGTCTCTTGGATGTTGGGAACGGCCTGGGGGATCTCGATGGTGGAGGAGGCGATGTCTTCTAGGCGCGAGGTGGCAGCTTCAAGTCTTCTCAGGAGGTTAGCGGCCCGCTGGCTGGTCTCTGCGGAAGAGAGGACGAGGGGAAGCATTGTGCGTGTGCAGGTATGTAAACAGATAGACGTGTCTGCGTGGTGTTGCTGGTCCAACCACCGCCAGGGGCTCTCGAGACGGATGGACAACGGAACAGGAACAGGAGGAGGAAGAGGAGGAGGAGCTTTGATGCTGGTGATGGTGATGGTCTGGCGTACCGCTTGATCAAGGTTGTGAGGTTGTGCATATTATTCATCTGCGCCATCTTGGCAGCTCCGAAAAAGGGGGGGGGGCGAGGGGGGCAGGTTGTAGTCTGTGGCTTCTGTAGACCAAAGCGGAGAGGCGAAGAGGCTAGTTAAGTCGACAGGTTGGCGTGTACGGGATGGCGACTATGCTGGCGGGGAATGTTGAACGGGAGGATATTCCCACCAAACTGTGGTTCGACTTGGTCAGCAACTGCTTGTATGTCGTAGATGAAGCAGCAGTATTACAATATGTTACATCTCAGTCAAGCCCTCCTCTCTATATCTCTAGTGAGAAAAGTCCAAGGCAAGACAAGGCACTTTTAGTGTGACGATGATGCGACAAGTCGAGGTGAAGACATCGCAGGCAGCATGCAGAAGGAAATCAAAAGGGACATCCGCACTACTCACCTTTATTATAATCCTCACACACTTGCGTGTCCAGGTAACCACGATTACTTTGAGGATAGCTGGTGGGAAGTACACGTCACCAAACAGGCAGCGAGAATCAGCGAGTGCGGGAGCCTGACGGGACTTGGGAAGGAGAACTAGATATGACGAGGAAGCATTGACGAATATCTGAAAGAAGTGTTGCAGATTGTTGTCAAAGTGCCACACAGCAGCGCACGACAACCGTAGCTTTCCCCCTGAGCTTGGCGGTACCCCTGTCCCTAGCATATGGTACCACCCTCAGTTATGTACAATGTGGAGCGGTGGGCCTGTTGGGTTGGTTGCCAGCAGGCTGGCTTTGGTATGGCGAAGAGAAAATTTCCCGAGGAAAGAATAGCCTATATATATACTTTTTTCACTCCTTCTTACAACGATTGGGGGCGCATGGTTTAGTGGTATAATACTCCCTTAGCATCAATCTGATTAAAGTTTGGGAGTGGTCCTGGGTTCGATTCCCAGTGTGTCCAATTTCAGAGGTTCAAGTCCTCAACCACATTTTTAGACTTTTTTTCCTTTCCCGTTTCTCTCTTTCCTTCCCCCACTCCTTTTTTTTTTTTTTTTTTTTTTTTTTTTTTTTTTTTTTTTTTTTTTTTTTTTTTTTTTTTCTTTTTTTCTTTTTTCTTTTTTTTTTTTTTTTGCCTGGAATTTCATGCCGCCTCTCGTTGTTAAGTAATCTTATACCCACCTTACGTTTCTTCTTGGACTTAACTCTTTGTCAGTGCCATATCATCGTCCGGTCTTTTCTATCTTGGCTTTGAACATGATCTGATACGCCCGGCACGTAATCCCTTCCTCGCCCTGCGACGATCATTCCTTGTCTCTCTTTTCCCTCATCTTTCTATGATTCCCATTTCTCCGCCTGCTGGCTCAGGTGGCTCCTCTTTTCCTGTCTCTTTTTTTTTTCCCTTGCCTTTTCTTCCCAACCTTGATTCGGCTACGCCTAGTTACTACCTTGGGTTGTACATAGCGTGCTGGCTCGCGCAGAGCAGGCCTCGATGCTAAATAATTTCCTTCTTTCAATAAGGCTGGGATCCTTATTCTTCTTTTTTCTTCTTTTTTAATCACGGATTTCCCAGGGGGGCACCTCCTTAGTAAATATTCGTTATCAGTCTCAACGGTTGTTGAGCCCATTCCTGGGTGAGCTGGACGACGCATCCATCGGCGTGTACGATTAATTCCAAGAGACTCTGGCGTATGATCGAATCAGGTAGCCCTGGAGATGGTACCTCCTGGGTTCAACACATGGCGGTTAGTCTTCTGGTGGACGGTGTCGTATCTACCCACTCACTCAAGCTTGCTGACTGATTCTCCATTTTTCTTTCTTTCCAGATATCAACGAAGTGATATTTTTCAAGCAGCTTCTGCGATGCGTGATCGAGATGGATCCATTCAGCATGGGGAGGAGCGTGCCGTGTCTGGAGGCGTCATGAAGAGGGATCATGATCACCAGGGTTCCAAGGAGCGTGACGACAAGAATGGAGGCGGAGGAGGAGGAGGCGGCGGTGACAGTGGTGGTGGGAACGGTGGTGACAAGGGCGATGGGAAAAATAACGACAAGGACAACAACAAGGACAAGAAGAAGGAGGAAGACCACACAAGCGCACCAGCTGTCACTGTCCAGGCACAGACAAGCTCGACATCAATCTTGGTCGAGACGACCACGGTCTCGACGACACCATCATCATCATCTTCAGTGTCATCATTAACAGTCTCAACAACATCCACTTCCCTTCCGACGTCCACGCCACCACCTACACCAACAAGCACATCGTCGATTGTGACGACAGAGCCTGTGACTACTACTTCGTCTACATCGAATCCGCCCTCGGAAACCACTGTTTTGCTGACAACCTCTTCCGTCTCCACCGTCACGGTCGACAATACCTCAACTGCCACCGCCCTGGCAGACTCGTCCTTCCCCAGCAGTAGCATCGTCATCGGACAGCAGGACAGAGGAGGCCAGTCTGACGATTATAGCGGCGATAAAAGCAGCAAAAACCATCGGCCGCCGCCACCTATCAACAATACCAAGTTCGCCATCGCCTTTGGGACTTTAGGTAAGGTTTTTCCCCCAAACAAAAAAATCTTCTATTACCAGAATGATAATCTATATTTTTCTTTTCCTTCCCTTTTCTTCGCTTACAATCTAAACCTTGTGTGCTGCTACAGGCGCGGTAGGCTTTATTGTGGGAATCGTCTGGGCCATCATGCTTATCCGCCAGCGCCGTCGACGGAGACACAAACATGGGGGCAACCGGTACAACCAACGTCTATTCACTAAGACGCGCAGCTACTTCAACTTCAACAACCAGCGCCGTGGCGACCCCTCCAGCCCTGACAGAGGTGATGACGAGGACGTCGGCTCCGTTCACTCTGTCCAAGGCTACCTCGTCGAGAAGCGACACGACCATCGCTATCCCATCTCCGTGCTAGAGCCCGCGCCCGTGCACCAGGCCAGCATCCGCAGGAGTCTCGCCAGCTGGTTCCAGCGGTCTAGTGGGCACCACCCTCTGAAGCTGAACGCGATCAGTGAGCGGTGGAGCCGCTGGACCACTCGTGGTGCTGCTCAGAAAGGTGGGAGCCAGGGCTCGGGCCCAGCGGCGGCAGCACGAGATGTGCCACCGCTGCCCAGCATCGCCAACGTGTATCAACAACAGCAGTCTCCTTCTCAGGACGCCATCTCCGAACTAGACGCCACAGGCCCAGAGATCAGCCAACCCGAGTCCGTATTGTTCTCTCGCGAGGATTCAAAAGCATATATTACAAGCCACTGGTCCCACTCGACGGGCACGGCAGAACCCGTATCCTCAGAAAGCTCGTGGACATCTGCCGCTCGGACGACGACGACAACAGCGGTGGGGACGGGCGCCGTGTCCTCCGGCTTGATGCCCGGTGGAGGCCCAGAGAGATCGATGAGCGAGCTGACAAGCCTGCGAGAAGAGCTGCTAGTGCTTTACAGACAGGGCGAACAAGATGCCGCAGGAGGCTTAAGGTGAGGAGAGGTCATGAGGATGGACGTTTTCTCTCTCTTCTTTTACTTTTTTTTGCGTGTACATATGTCGTCGGGTTCTGGCGTCCACCTAGATATAAAATGTGGACGTGATGAAAGCTAGCTTTTCTACTTACTACCTTAGGTATTTTGTTATATTTAATCGCATTTGCCATCGGTTTTCTTCACGCAATCAAGATGCTAGGGATGTAAATGGTGGGTTCAATTTGGAAGTCATTCTTGTCCATGAGGATGAATATTCTCAATGACGAGCTAACAAACTATTATACCGTCAAACAATAACTAATCACAACAGACGAGACCAATCAGTCTTTTTGTAATACATTGTGGAGTTGGGATACGTTGATGTCACTATTTGGCCCTGTTGAGATAAACGAATAGCGTGCAGCAGCAAACATGGAAAGGACTGAAGATTGGACTGCGCTGATGGAACCTTGTCTAGTGACCTTTATGGAGTACTATGCTTCGCGGCGAGGGTATCCAAGCCACTCATGTCAAGAATGTCGGTGGGAGATCCGGTCCTGTCGAGGACGAAATATCAGCATAGGTCTACGAAGATAGCATTATGGTGCGACACAGGAAGGGAAAATGTGGGGGAAAAAAAGAAAAGGAAAAAGGGAGAGAAAAAAGAAAAAGAAAAAAAAAGGAACTCACCCCAGACATGCAAGTTGTCCATGCCCATCGCGCTATGCTGAGTGGGATAGTCCTGATCCAGCAGGTCCCCGTCGACATAGTGCTCGAGGATGAACTTGCTGGGGTCGAACCAGTAGTCAAAGATCTGGCTCCCCATGATATGCCTCCCGACGCCCCAGCAATTCTCATAGCCCTTGTGGCGGAGCCAGTCGTGGCCCAAGACCTGGGCGTCGAAGTCGTGCGTCTCGAAACTGCTGTGGTGGACATGCGGGGCGCGGGGGCCCTCGAAGAAGAAGAAACAGTGGTGATCGACCCGCTCCTTGCCCTTGCCGAGGCGGAAGAAGACGGTGACGTCCTCGCCGGCGTCGTTGTGGATCAGCTCGGAGGGGTAGAAATTGAAGTAGGTCGAGTAGAACTCGAAGCACTTCTTGTAGTTGGTCACGCACAGGCCAAAGTGGCCGAGCTTGTGAACGGGCGCAGGGCGCTTCTGAAAGCGTTGGGTCTGGTTGACGTCTCGGTACTGCTTCTCGGGCTGTGTGCATGCGGGTGCGTTGTCAGAAGATGATGAGAGACATACATCGAAGGGGGGCCGCCACTACTCACATAGTTGGGCTTCGGCTCGGGAAGCTCGAGGCTCAAGGGCTCGACCATCTGCTGGCCCCAGACCAGGTGGAAGGGGAAACCATCGACGGGGTCGTACAAGGTCACACACTTGCCGCCGCCTGGGGCGCCCTCCAGCTCATACACATCGGTAGCCTTGGCCTCCTTTGGCAAAATCTTGCTCGCCCTCTCCAGTTCCTCCAAAGAGTCGACGGCAAACGCAGGGCCGCCGAACTTGCTCTCGTCCGAGGCCTCGACGCACAGCACAAAGGGCTCGACGCCGTAGCCGCGGTAGTATGTGCGAGGCCCCTCGCGCTTCACCTCAAAGAAGCCAAAGTCCACCATGAAGGCGCGTGCAGCGTCGACATCTTCAGGCTTGTATCTGTAGTATATATGGCTAATGCGGCTCAGCTGGATCTTCTTGGGGCCTTCAGCCGCCATGAGGGGCAACAATCAATGAGAAGTCGAACTTGTTTGTTGAAGTTTACTCGAAGAAAGCTGAGAGCCTGTTGGTGCTGACGAGTCCTTTTTTAAGGATACTTGATTAACCTGCCATTCGCGTATTCGAGGGACGGAGGGATCGGTCTCTAACGCTCAAAGAAGTAAGAGTTTATGTGGGTAATATATGTGTTTCCCAAAAGGAAAAGGCAATAGTCACATTGGATTACCAGCCTCGGGGGCCAGATATAATAATTAATCTGTCTCTTCCAGGCTCAACTTCAAAAGCTTCATCCAGCCCGCGAGGGGTAAATGATGTCTAGTGGCACATCACACAAGGATGGCAGCGGGGAAGCATGTGGAGATCTCTCCACGCCCAAATAGCTGGTTTGGAACGATGAGTGGCCATCTTGGATCGATGTGATAGTCGAACTTTGGTAGTAGGGGTGGTGACGGCAGTTGTGTTCTGCTTTCCAAGGCGAGCTCGTCGTGAACTTGTAAATCCGTGCGAGCCGATTGAATAGAACTCGGGTCGACTGGAGAAATATTTCAGCCGGGCCAAGAGCGAGATGGAGAAGGAATAAATCCGTACATCCGTCTGCGCCTCCCAGATTCTCCAACATTTCTCCTCGAAGATGGAGGAGACGAGATGGAGAACAGAGTCGAAATGGGGCTCGGCAAATGTGTAGGACATCATTCGTTGGTACCGTGCCAGGTACATCCATCAGGGTTAGGGTCTATCACTGTGACAAGCTAAGGATCGATAAGATAAGACCTGCTAAGAGTGCGAGGGGTCGCGGGGCGGCACCTTCTAGGCTTCGCATTCTGACATTGGCGAATCAACCCTCTTACGCATTTTTTTCTTCTTTCTTCTTTCTTCTTCCTTTTTTCGTCTTCTTCTTCTTCTTTTTCTCGCTCTCTGTTCTTCCCTAGCCATCCTCTCTCGATATTTTTGCTCAGCGCTGAAGTCCACTGCACCTCCCCGGACCCTACCAACTCGACGGCGGCCTCTCGAACCCCTACAACCCCCCCTACTCCTCCTGCCCCTCCCCCTCTTCGAGCTTGTACTCCTCGCCGTCGACGATGCCCAAGAAGCTCGTCAAGTCCGCGACCTTCTCCTCCATCTCCTCCGCCTCGACCTCGACCTCGGCTCCCACCCCCGTATCCATCCCCCTGCCGCGCATCCTGACCGATGGCGGCCCCCTCCCCAAGCTCGTCGTCTTCGACCTCGACTATACCCTCTGGCCCTTCTGGGTCGACACCCACGTCAACGGCAGCCTAAAGACCATCCCCGGCAGCAACAACACCGCCTGCGTCGACAGGACAGGCGAGGAGTTCGCCTTCTACAGGGACGTGCCGGGGGTGCTGTACGCCCTGCCGCAGCTGGGCATGCGGGTGGGCGTGGCCAGCCGGACCAGCGCGCCCGACCTGGCGAGGGACATGCTCAAGCTGCTGTACATCCACCCGCCGGCGCCCGAGGACGGCAAGAAGGCCGGCAAGGCGAGGAAGGCCATCGACCTGTTCGACGCGGGGCTGCAGATCTACCCTGGGTCCAAGCTCACGCACATGCAGAGGCTGCAGAAGGAGACGGGTCTGCCGTACGAGGACTTTCTGTTCTTTGACGACGAGAGCAGGAACAGGGAGACGGAGAGCCTCGGTGTCACCATGTGTCTGGTCCGGGACGGGGTGACGTGGGGCGAGCTGGAACGTGGGGTGAGGGAGTGGAGGAAAAGGAGGGGGTATACGACGCCGAGGGATGGCGGCGCCGTAGCAACAGCAGCAGCCGGGGACGATGGCCAGTGAGAGCTGAGGTGGTGGTGATGGTGGCGGTGGTGGTACATACCGGCAGGCTTGTCATAATGCATGTTTGGGCCACCATCGGGGGCCGGACGACAACCAAACATACTGCGCCTGTCATTCTGGTCTTTTGTGTGCCGAGTCGACTCTGGTGCAAACCCTTCTGCTCGCACATGTAACTTTTGGTATGTTTGTGTTTCTTTTTGAGCATGCAATGCAAATAGAATAGGGTCATGCTGTCATATGATTCACGACAGACAGACAGACAGACAGACAGACAGACAGACTCCAACACATAGAGAAGGGATTGGAATTGGAATAGAAGAGAGAGTAGTAGATATATATGTACACCTAATAGAAGGAGGTAGATCAAGAATTCAGCCTGTCCACCTTGAGCCGTGCTGGCTCCCCTTCCATCCCAGTCCATCTATAACATGGCATCATGAGTTAATAACAAGTACGAGACGTGCCTCTGAACTGGCTCCTGACTGGAAACTCTTTCAGTGAGACCATAAACATGCTGTGCCAGAGAGGAGGTTTATCAATTTGGGGTGAATTGCTGAGTACTTGAGTAAGAAGTATGTATACAGCAAATCGAAATATACCCCGTCCCCCCCCCCCCTCTTCTCTTCTCCCCTTCCCCCACCCCACCCACACTACAAGATCCCGTGGTCCCGGGTCCGGGCCGGTTTGACGTCATGAAGGATTTTTTCTAATTACACAAGATAACTTTGACTCCCATTATCTCTCTTAGTCACCAAGAATGTGGGCTGAGGAGACGAAAAGGAAGGGGAAAGAAGGAAAAGAAATAGAAGAAGAAAGGAAAGAGAGGGAAAAGCCTTCATGAGAATAAAAACAATAAAGGAAGAAAAAAGAGAGGGACATATTTGGATGTACATAAACCATGACGTTTTCGGCCCCTTGCATAATATCTCATCATCAAATCTTGGTCACCTGCAGAGCATGTCTAACTATCCATCTGCACGAGCATGCAAGGCGCGCATCTGACCTCTCTCCCTAGGGACCCTCTCTTCCCCTCCATCCTCCGTCTTTCGGTGCCACGGGGTGGGAATGTTTTTGTCCCCACAGGCGGGAAAAGTTGGCGGCGTCAGAGTGTGTCAAAGTTGCGCGCAGCCTTCGCACTCAGCCCAAACTCCGAAAGTCCCCTTTTCTGAAATTTCTTGGCCGATCTAGCTTCTCTCGTCAAAAATCCTCAGCTCAGTCTTACCTTTTTATCACATACATTCTTTTGTGTATGTACCATAGTAGTAAATCCCTGTCTCTCTCTCTCTCTCTTCTGTTGTTGATGGCCTCGTGCGCAAAGTTGTCCAAACGCGACTCTGCTCTCGTATATCTGTAAAATCCGAGATCGACAGGCAAACCCCTTCCTCTTGTTCCCCCAATCTCCAACTGTAAAACTCAATTGTTCCCCTCCTCCTCCTCCTCCTTCTTCCTCCCCTCCTCCAATGACACGTCCTTCGATCGAGGCCGCAACCTCCGGCCATGCCACGAGGACGCAATCCAAGGCCTCGGTGAAGAGCAGCAGCGGTGGCCATGTCAAGGGCGCCATCGAGTATGGCTACCCCCATGGGCACATAGGGCACCTCACTGCCGAGGAGGAGGCTTCCTTTGCCGAGTTCAAGGCCCTCCTGACCTCCAAGGGCCTGTACGAGCCCGGCCCGCCGCCGTCGCACGATGACACGGTGCTGCTGCGGTTCCTGCGCGCCCGGCGCTGGGTCGTGGCCGACGCGCACAAGCAGTTCAAGGATACCGAGGACTGGCGCGCCGCCCTCCAGCTCGACGTGTTGTACGACACCATCGACGTCGACGCGTACGAGCAGAGCCGCCGCCTGTACCCGCAGTGGACGGGCCGGCGCGACCGCCGCGGCATCCCCATCTACCTGTTCGAGATCCGCCACCTCGACCCAAAGACCGTCAGCGCCTACGAGAAGTCCGTCGCCTCCACCTACTCGCGCGCCGCCCACGACGGCAAGACCCCCGCCAAGCTCATCCGCCTCTTCGCCCTGTACGAGAACCTGACGCGCTTCGCCCAGCCCCTGTGCACCCAGCTCACCGACCGCGACCACGCCCGCACCCCAATCACCCTCAGCACCAACATTGTCGATGTCAGCGGCGTCAGCCTGAGGGGGTACTGGAACCTGAAGGGCCACATGCAGGCTGCCAGCGAGCTCGCGACGGCGCACTACCCCGAGACCCTGGACAGGATATTTGTAAGTTTGAACATGTGCATACTTCTTTTTGAGATCCAAATGCCGTTCTTGCATGGTTGACAGAGGGACACCTGTGTTCTGTTTTTCTCTTCCCTTGTCTAGATCATCGGCGCGCCCATCTTCTTTACCACCGTGTGGGGCTGGATCAAGCGCTGGTTCGACCCCGTCACCGTCTCCAAGATCTTCGTCCTCTCCCACGCCGAGGTCCTCCCCACCCTCACCTCCTTCATCGACATCGAGAACATCCCCAAGCAGTACGGCGGCAAGCTCGACTTCAACTGGTGCGAGATGCCCAACCTCGACCCCAAGATCAAAGAGCTGGCCACCTGGGAGAACGGCTACACCGAATTTCCCCAGGGCCCCGTCTACTGGGTGCCCATCGACGGCGGCAAGAGGCTCGAGTGCCTCGCCAGGGGCAGCGTAAATAAGCAGCAGAGGAACGAGCGCATCTGCACGATACCGGTCGCCTTCCCAGACGGGGAGGAGGAGAAGGCGGAGGGAGCGCCCCTGACCAACGGGACCGCCGTGAGGCCTGCCCCTGTCGAGTCAAGCGAGAACACGCTCGAGCAGGCCCCGGCCGACGTCCCTGCCCAAGACGAAACAGTAAAGCCGACCGAGGCACCAGTTGTGACGGATGGTGTGAAGGCGGTGGCAGTGCCCGAGGTCAGCTCGCCCACGGACGACGAGTTCCAGGACGCTCCCGAGCAGCCACTGGTCACGGAGGTCCAGGGCGTCCAGAACCTATCCCTACAAGATCCAAGCGAGAAGACAAATCATGTCGATACCGCGGTCTTGGACAAGACTGGAGAGGCGGAGGCTAATGGGAAGCCTGTGGTCGCATCATGATGATAAACGAGAGAGGATCAGGGCATGAGTTGTGGAGAGATGTTGTACATACAAGCATTTTTTTTCCTTCTTCCTCTTTCTTCCTTGGATAGACAGACGCATTTGCGCTGGAGGCCTTGAATATGCATGGCGATGTCGGACTGATGATCATCTTCTTTTTGAAGTCAGAACATGTTTCTGTCCCTTTTTCCGTCTGTGTGTTGATGCTGAGATAGGCGAGGACCGGCAGCTGGATCAAGATCTGACCAAAACTCCTCATATTAACTTGATCATCTAAAGGCAGGCGTTGTGGTCAATATAGAATGGAACAGAAACACCCCAAGGACACAACAGACAACGGGTCTCACTCTGGCCAGTGCTGGAAGGAGGTCTGGGCCCGAAGTCACTGACCACTCTCTGCCTTCTCACCTCCCAGTAACCTCTGTTTGGATAAGCATCTGAGGACATTGGACGAAGTCTTACACATGTGCAAATGGTTCGCCTTGTAACAAGGCAGGTATCAATGGTGGTTCCCCCTTGACCACTCCATTTCAAGGCACCAAGACTCAGTGGCGTAGAGGCTGTTTTCGGGGCGAGAATACCCAGTCATCAGAGATCTTCAAGCACGAACAAGGGAATTTCTTGGTCTTTTAAGCAAGTTGAAAACTCTGAATTGGTCGTATGATAACCCCGAAACGGTGGGCCACGCCTCTTACCTGACGGGACACGATCTGAGTGGGCTGACTTTGTACGATTTACCATACGAGCATACCCTCACCTCCACCCGAGGCTAGTTGGGTCATTTTGGCAAGCATCGTGGACCATGGACATTTAACATTGAGAAAAGCAGCGAGCAGTGTCAGCGAAAATGCGGACTTGGCTGAACGTCTTTCAAAGTGCAGCAAATAGGAAACATTTGTCTTATATTAGCAAGTCAGAAACCAGACGTTTCCCGAGGATTAAAGCTTGGAGAGCACAGCAAACGACCTTTCAGACCTCCAGTGAGCCTGCAGCCTGGAATTCCTACGTCTTCATAATGTGTCCTGGAATCCAACGTTCTATGCCAACCTATCAGGTGCATCTTATTCTGTTCCCTATCGGGGACTAAATATACTCAAGTATATAAAGATGATTGCCTTTCTACTGATCTCGTTGTATGGAAATGACTGGATTGATGCGCTACAGAAAGCAAGGAAAGAGAAGAAAAACGGAGGGAAAGAACATCTAGCTAGGTGAGGCTATCTAAGCAGAAGGTGCCTGGCGATAGTGGGGGTCAGTTGACTCCCTTGGCCTCGCACACATGGTTTCTGGCTGGGAAGGCACTGGAGGCTTTGACTAAGGAGTCCAGTCTAGATTTGGTGGCATTTTGGGCTTTAGAGTCTCACTGTAGGCGCTGAAATTGTTTTAGACAATTACTAGAGAAGGACGGGCATCCCCAGCGTGGGCTGGAAATGTGTGTTCTACATAAAACGTTGCAAGCCGACAATTTCTTAGCTACAAGTGAATCTTGTGGGATTTTCGTGCAAGACTTCATCGCTCAAGTATTGTCACAGGACAGCCTCGTACCCCACGACGTTCACAATATACACCGCATTCGAAGCTTCGAAATGGGTGCCGCCGACCTCCTGCCAGCCCTCCCATCAAGCCGCGACCAGACTAAGTCCTTCCACACCTTGAGCCGACTTTCTCTCTGAAGGGTTGAGCTACTTTATCTTGCTGCTGCTATATTTGTTTTTCGCGTATAAAAGTCTCAGAGGTAATGGATGGAAGACACTGGTGTACTTTTGGCGACCAGCTGTGCGATCCCAAACAATGCCGTTGCCAAACTCGACAAATTTCACGAGAAGCTCATCCTCACTTAGGTGAATTGATGGCCCCGCAGACCACAGGCTGACCCCAGGCGCGAGTGCGTGTCAACGGGCTAAATGAGAATCAGCGCCTCGATATTCATCAGACATGCTTGGGCGCATGAATTTCAATAGGGCTTTAGAAGTAGGCACCCCAGGCAACCTAACCCCTCCATATAATACAGTCACCATCGAGTCCTGAGATAAGACTCTCTCGCACTCTATTTGGTTTTGGATAGAAATACTCTCAGCACTGGGCCTTACACTATTCCGGACTCAAAAGGCTGCTTGTTTCATCGTGGTTAGATATAATATTTAAAAGGGTTTCCACGACGAGCAGTGAGCTATGACCTCGAGTGAAGCCTAAAGTATGCAGATGCCGATGCAACATCAGGTCTCGACTACGGGCATAAGCCCGAAACCGCGTAGCAAGGCTAGGTAAGGGTGCATATGATGCGAGTACCTTTTAGTATGGCACTTTGCCAGACTCGGAGCCCTCTCCCCGGCCACAGATCCTTCATGCTATCCGTAGGATCGCTCGCAAATCACGGTCTCATGATTGGAGGGGCAATGCGAGCCGAAGTTGGAGGGGACCTGTTCTGTATGTAAGACCTGAAGCAAGGTAGATGTGCAGAGGAGAAGTATTGATTCGAAGTCATGTGCGAACTGCCCTGCACAGGTATCCTCAAGCGAAGACCCGCGAGCCCAGCCTGTTCATGGTCCCCTCTTGTGCGAGATCAATAATGGTGGTGTGAGTGGATCGTCCGGGTGTCGCTACCGAGGGAACATATAATACTATGCACGCTATAGTAAGTGGTCATCTTTTACGATTCTAATTCCGCATCTGCACTGGGGATGTACTTGAGCTCCCACTATCATGGAGGAAGCATGAAGTCGCAAGAGAGAGCCATGACGAACAACACCATCGTTTGCCTCCCTCCCCACCAGACCGCACTTGTTCCTGGACGGCGTCGACGGTGTCTGGATAAGCTTTCGTAAGCTTTTGCCAAGGGGGCGACGCCTTCGCCAAGGGCGGATCGTTGTTGGTTTTCCCGCTTGCTTGGCAACTTGGCAGACGATCATCCTTTGGCAGGTTGGGTCTTTTCAGCACCCAAGTTCTTGGTTGCCAAGAAGCTACTCTGCCTGACTGGCGGAACACAGGACGGACTATTCGTGTTCATATGGTTTTGTGACGAAGCTGAGGGGAGGGGATATCAGCGGCTGGTCGCATTTGTACGACAGTACCTTCTGAAGGGGGCAGCGGCGAGGAAACAATACAAGCATCTGGAGGTGGAGTCCACTGAAGATCATGAGAGAGGGACAAGGGCACCATCTCACAAGGATGGGATATTTCCCAAGCCACAGAGGATACTAGATCCTCGAATAAACACAAGAAGCGGGGGGGAAGAGCGTACCAACAACTTTTGCAACCCCCCCCCCCTATTGGAACACGGGACATAATGCATAATCACCTTTAGTAGTCTAAAAGCCTCCATCCCTACAGAGCATCGTTGCCGAGGCTAGGGTGTTCTCGCCAACGAGTGGCTTGCCAAAACTTGCGCTCCAGGACGATCCAATGTAGCCCCATATATTCCGAGATTCCCGTTTGCCCTTGAATAAATCGCAAGAGAAACCAATTTGTCACATTGACCATTCACTGGACAATATGGCCCCCCTTGTCCAATGTGGAGAAGGGGGACACGCGCCTCTTTCTTATCACGCTCATCAATATGGGGGCCAATGCTGATAACGCCATTCGGCGCTGTAACGTTGTCAACTTCCGACCTTCCTGGTTCGGCAAAATTCTCGAGTGCCCTTCTTTTTGGCTCTTCTCGCTTGCGTGGAGGCGGCTTGAGTCGGTCCTTTCCTTCCTCCTCAGTTCTCAGCACTGCTGCTACTGCTGTTCCGCTTTCTCGCTTCTGCTTCTGCTTCTGCTTTTGCTGCTTGCCTTGCTTCTGAGTCCGAGGTCGTGTGTGCAAGCTCAGGACACGCTGTGGGCAAGACGGACTGGCACAGCATCATCCATGGACCCGGGTCCTTGGGTTCCAGCATCTCGTTTTGTGTGGAGCCTTATCATTGAAACAGTTCAGCGAAGATGGACTTGACCGCGTATAGTAATTATTTAGTAAACGGGAAGAAACACCGGGTCTCGTTTGAGACACAGTCGTGGACCTCGGAGACCTCCGCCAGATCGCTCGAGGTGGCTTCCTGGTCACAACATCCGCCGCCATTCTCCCGTGCTTTTTCTCCATCTCTCTTTGTTTGTCTCTAGCCCTGAGCCTCGATCGGGCCAGTTCGACCTGGGGATGCCTCAACAGAACTAAACAAGACCAAAATCTCTCTCCATGTGGGCAGCGAGGAGTCCAGGTCCTTCCACCTAGGTAATAGTAGGTTAGAAATTACCGTCTCTGGACATTGTTTCGTACTGAGGCGATCGGCCTCTCCGTAGAAGGATGTGTCGTGCGAGCTCGCAGCCGCCTCCTCGTCTTGGGAGGCGGTTGGTCCTTCTACGGTCCTTCTAGAATGTTGGCGCAGGGATATCTTGTCCCAGCTGGGCCATGTATCACCACACTACTTCGCTATAGTCTGGTGGCTTCAGCCTATCACAGGTGGTGAAGTGACCAGTCGAGCCTAGTCTAAGAGGAAGGCAAAAAAAAGAGGCCTGACGGGCTGCATGTTGGCATATTATGGTATTCTTGAGGATGGGTGGGATCGTCCACGGATTGGTCAATGGGCCACGAGAACACCATCCCATGGGAGGGGGGGTGTGGGGGACGATATTTTTCAAGCCGATACGACCGATCCTCTGGTCTCTCTTATCAACCACACACCACACTAGATTCACTGTTTTACCAGCAGGGCCGCCTCGACAATAAGGTCAAAGGCCTGCCGAATCTGTGTGAGTAGGTGACAAGGGCAGGGCTCTTAGCTGCATCCTGCCGATATCTCTTCGCATGGTTCCATTGGGGCGACCACCCTGGTTCCTGGCAACCTTTTTTTGTGGACGGTCCAACTTGCAACGTCCCGTTCCCCTTCAAGTCCAGCCGTGTGCATGGCCAGGGTGCATCGCGGAAGATCACGCCTGCATGGATGCTACTGTGGATCTGCAGAGTAATGTATGTTGAGAGGAGAAGAGGAGGAGGAGGAGGCGACTCGTCACCAATATAACCTCTCTTATCCCATTTCTTTCCCTTCCCCGTTCTTCCTCTTCCTCTTTTTTCTTTCTGCTCCTTTGTCCTACCTCTCTGTTTTCCAGATCGACCCTTCAAGACTGGTCTGTTTTTCCTCAGTCCAGTCCTACTTGACTGTCTTTCGTTCTTTTCATAAAGAGTCGAGGAAGTCTTGACAGACAAGATGAGTAAGTCAAAAGCATTCGTCCATTTCATACACATACACACATGATGATTTCCCCCCCTTCCCTTGGGCCCCTCGCAATTGTTTTTCCTCTCCCTACTTGTATGCCCTCTTGAGTGAGCACCACTAATAAAAGGTAAATTAATTAGCGAGCGCCGAAGGTGTCGAGAAGAAATTCGTCACCACCCAGGGCGAGGCTGTTATCATCCCTGCGCCTGCCCACGGAGATGGACCCCCAGCGGTTCATCCTGAGGTCGGCACAAAGCCCGAAAAGGCTGTTGGTAGTCTCGACATCGAGGTAGCCTCTAGACCCGACACGTCTGCAGGCGAGGTCTGGGATTTTGAGAAATTTCCTCTGCCCACAGATGAGGAGCGCGCGACCCTCCGCAAGGTCCCTGACAAGATTCCCAAGATCGCCTACCTCCTCTGCGTGGCAGAGCTTGCCGAGCGTGCCTCGTACTACGCCACCACCGGTGTCTTCAGTGACTTCCTCGAGTACCCTCTCCCAACAGGTGGCAATGGTGCCGGTGCGCCCAACCCGAACGACCCCCAGGGCGTGGCTGGTGCCCTGGGGAAGGGCGTGCAGTTCGCCTCTGCCTTCGTGCTCCTCTTCACCTTCATGGCCTACGTCTTCCCCGTCTTTGGTGCCTGGATCGCCGACACGAGGCTGGGTCGCTACAACACCATCATGCTGGGCGCTGGCATCGGCGCCGTGGCCCACGTCATCATGACTGGTGGAGCTGCCCCCAGCGTGCTGCAGAAGGGCGATGGCATTGCGCCTTTTATGATCTCCTTCTTCATGCTGGCTATCGGTGCTGGTATCTTCAAGCCCAACGTCGCCCCCACCGTGCTCGACCAGTACACGCACCAGCGCGAGTACGTCAAGACGCTCAAGTCGGGCGAGAGGGTCATTGTCGACCCGGAGACCACCATCCAGCGCATCATGGTGATCTATTATGGCTTCATCAACATTGGTGCCTTCTTCGCTCTCGCCTCTACCTACGCAGAGAAGTATGTTGGCTACTGGCTGGCCTTCTTGCTGCCCACCATCATGTACACCCTCGTGGTCGTCGTCTTTGTCAGCGTGCGCACCAGGATCGTCAAGAAGCCGCCCATGGGCTCTGAGCTCAACGACTTCTTCAAGATCACCAGCATCTGCTGCAAGGAGAACAAATTCCAGGTCTGGAAGAAGGGGTTCTGGGATGCCGCCAGGCCCGAGGTCCTGGCCAAGAAGGGCAGGGCCGTCACCTGGAACAACAAGCTCGTCAAGGACGTCGGCCGCACCTGGGCCGCCTGCCAGATCTTCCTGTACATCCCCATCTGGTATCTCAACGACGGTGGTATTGGTGCCGCCCCGACCAACCTGGCTGCGTCCACCGTGCTGAACCACGCCCCCAACGACCTCCTGTCCAACTTCAACTCCCTCACCATTATCATCTTCACCCCGATCTTCGCCTACGGCATCTACCCGACCCTCAACCGCTTCGGCATCCACTTTGGCCGCATCAAGCGCATGACGTTTGGCATGATCCTCGCCGCCATCTCGGGCCTGTGCGGCGGTATTCTTCAGCTCTACGTCTACCGCTGGAGCCCTTGCGGCTACTACGCCTCCACCTGCGACAGCCCTGCGCCCATCTCCGTCTGGTGGGAGCTGCCCATGGTCTGCCTGGGCGCCATCTCCGAGATTCTTGTCAATGTCACCTGCTACGAGATGGCCTATGCCCGTGCACCCCCCAACATGAAGGCCTGTGTCTTTTCCATCTGCCTGTTCATGACTGCGCTGTATGCCGCTATTGGTGAGATCCTGACGCCTGCGATTGAGGACCCGTACCTGGTGGTAAGTGAAACTGAAAAGCATTTTCCCCTCCTCTCCACTTTATGTGTGACACAACAGTGCGCTGACATTTATACTTCTTTCAGTGGATTTGGTTCGGTCCCGCCATCGCCCTCTTCGTCCAGACAGCCGTCTTCTGGTTCCGCCACCGCAACATTGACGAGGATGCCTACATGACCTACGAGGACGAGGAGGACCAGACCAGCGTCACCCCTCTGCATGGCAACAGCGAGGTCCTCACGGAGAAGGAGACCAGTACATAAAGAAACATCAACGCCAAGATCCTCAAAAGAAAAAAGAAACGAAAAGAAAGAGAAAGAAAAAAAAACCATACGACAACAATGTTAGGATGGCATCAGATGTAACAGTAAGGTCGAGGTCACAGATGAGTAGATTTCAGATTAATGAGATACCCTGAGACATTGAATTGCTCTTTTGAAAAGGAAAACCACTTCTCATGGACACGAGGGATCTTTGAATGTCCACATGGAAATCTATCTTCCTATAACCCTGCCAGTCCGTCCCTCTGTACCGGCTGGACGTTGTTCCCGTCGAACTAATTACAGCACTGGTAATGATCATCATCTTTTTACCTCGCCGCCGTCTTGGCGTTCATTTGAGTTTCCGTTTTCCTCATCCATCGCGTCTCTCGCGTGCCAACAGGTTCCCCCCTTTCTAGAGTCCCAATTCGCCTCCGACGAATACATAGCTCACAGTCTTACAGCTTGTCAATTCCCGGCACCACCTAAGCTTTCAGTATGGCTTCATCGAAGGTCGAGAGGCCCGTGGGTATCCTCATAAATCTTAAAATGACGCCAGTGAACACGCATAACCCTATAAGTGAACCAGCGTGTCTTTTGCAATCGGCATATATTTGAAAAGCATGCCCCCTCGATGCTCGTGTCATATTTCATAGCACAATACACTTGACATGGTGCGATACGTCGACAGAATCTAGCAAAGCCACGCCAGAGAATCGTCACCCACTAACTGTCACATGTGACCAGTCCATAGTGTATTTCCTTCCCTACACGATTCGGCACGTGAGGATAGAACACTCTACTAATATTGATCGAGATTGTAGCCGGCAGTGAAGGAGATGGGGAAGAATAAACGCAAGGGTTGGGGTTACTCGGCTTAATTTTCCACCATCAGTAAGTGCTTGATACTTCTAAGTAGTCCGTCATCACATGCGTCTTCCCTCCTCCGAGATGCAGACGAGAACCTGTACACTCATGCACAGAACGCAAGACCTTGGCGGAAAGAAGGCAGTATGCAAGTGTACAACAGAGCAGCATCTTTCAGCCCACCACGATGCTGCGAAGCTAGCATTAGTCATTTCTGAGATGGTGTGGGGTTTGAGTTGATGTTATCATTTGGCAGAATGATGGCATAAGGTGATGATGCGATTCGAAACCCTGCATAGGCGGGAAGCGATCAGTCTATAGAGTGTGGGACGGAGGCTACGATTACATCACGCAAAAGATCGATTCAAAACTCTTTTTTAATTCATTATGTGTTTGGTGTCATTAAAAGGGTAGCAAATTATCTGAGCATTCACACCCGCCAGAGACAACTTACAACCTCACCTCGCCTTCCCCAAAGTTTGACCCCTCAACTCGACATGGCCGCAGCAGCCAATACGCACCCATCCACCGACCCAGAGGTATACGCCGAGTATGCCTCCAAATGGTCGTCCCTCCCAGACAATGAGGAGACATGGCTCCAGCGGGCCAAGGATGTCGCCGCCGTCCTCGCCAAAGATGCCAGCATCCGCGAGCGCGAGAGCAAATCCCCCCGGGCAGAGGTTGCCCTGCTGAAGCACTCGAACCTGACCAAGCTGCTTGGGCCCAAGAAGTATGGCGGTGGTGGACAGCCGTGGAGCATAGCATACAAGGCAATTCGCGAGGTAGCCAAAGCTGACGGGTTAGTTGGTTGCATTTCGTCTTCTTTCTTCTTTTTTCCCACTCCTCTACTCATCCACTGAAGGTGATGCTTAGTTCCATCGGGATGCTCCTTGGTTATCACCTTCTGTGGTCCACAACGGCCAACGTGGTCGGCACACCCGAGCAGGCAGACCGCTTCCAGGAGCTCATCATCTCCAACAACTACTTCCTGGGAGGGGCAGTCAACCCAAGGGACAGTGACCTCAAGGTGACCGACATAGGAGACAGGCTCGTGTTCAACGGTGCCAAGCACTTCAACACCGGCGGAGTCATCTCCGACCTGACAGTGCTTGAGGGCGTCCTCGAGGGCACCGAGAACCACGTGTTTGCCATCGTGCCGACCAGACAGGAGGGGATCAGATTCAAGTATAACTGGGACAACGTGGGCCTCAGGCTGAGCGAGAGCGGCGGTGTGACTATCGAGAACGTGCCTGCACCGTGGACTGATGCCTTGGGCTGGGATGGCGAGAAGAAGCAGCCCATCTCCGACATTGTCAATGTCCCGTTCGGTTCACTGCTGCTTCCCACGTATGTTTACATCCACTTTCGATTGCGGGCCTGTTCCACTTGTTTGATATCTACATTATTTTCTTTTACTGACTGACATGTGGCACTGTCTAGTATTCAGCTTGTCTTTAGCAATTTCTACCTAGGAATCGCGCTGGGGGCCCTCGACTTCGCATCCAAGTACACAGTGTCCAACACCAGGCCTTGGCCATTCGGTGGTGACGTGAGTAGTTCGTCCATTTAAAAGGGAAAATTAGAGCTAACAAAAGCTCCCACCCGAACAGAACAAAGAGAAGGCAACCGACGAGTTTTATATCCTCTCCAAATACGGCAACTTCCTAGCCCACCTCCGGGCAGCTGAGAGCCTCACAGACAAGGCTGGCCTGATCGTGGCCTCCGTCTACGAAAAATACTCGACAAGGCGCAGCGAGCTCTCTGCCCGCGAGCGCGGCGAGCTCGCCGAGTGGGTGGCCAGCGTCAAAGTGGTGACCACGGACACGGGCCTGCGGGTGACCTCAGGCGTGTTCGAAGTGACAGGAGCCAAGGCGACGGCCGCGAAGGTGGGACTGGACCGTTTCTGGCGCGACATCAGGACGCACACGCTTCATGACCCCGTGGCGTACAAGGAGAGGGAGCTCGGTCGATATCAGCTTCTTGACGAGGTGCCGGCGCCCACATGGTATACTTGATGCAAAAGAGAAAGGATCGAGAAGAGAAGAATCTGGCACATCATACACACGTGACAAATTGTAGTTAATCCAATTAGTCTGATGCCTTCTAGTTGTTCAGACGAATTTTTTAATTATCATGGGGGGAAAAAATGAGGAAAAAAGAAGAACTCCGGCCGATGATGCATTGTCTAAAAACCCCCCGCTATCTGTTTGAGAACCTTGGACTCCACCACCCCGACCAGCTATATCACTCGAAGGTAAAGGAAGAAGACATCGAACTAGATTAGCAAAAGAGTTTTTTCGCCTCTTTTTATTTTTATTCTTTTTTATTTTCCTTTTTCGTTTTTTTCATTCTTGTCTTCTGTCTCTTTCTTTTCCCTTGTGAGTTTCCCCCCCTCCTTTTTATTTATATTATTCCAGTCGGGTGCTGCCTCAGTGGCCAAGAGTCATTCTCCGCGAGCGTAAAAGCATCGGAGAGCCGTTTTCTGTAGACACAAAGAAAAAGAATCAGAATACTATGCTGAGCAGTCACTGACGTTTGTTGAGGCCTCCAACCCTTTAGAGTCGAGATCCTTGAGGTGCACCTGGCTCGACGTCTCGGCGTCGTGGAACTGCACCGTGTAGGACCGCTGGTACGTGATACCTTTCCCTGCGCCCCATCCTCCTCCCCCACCAGCACTACTTCCTCCACCAGATTTCGACGTGGTGCCAGTCTCGATCCCTACCCTGGCCTGGCTGCGGAGCGTCCTCGAGGCACCTGTGGCGTAGTTGTCGGCGCCCCACGAGGGATTGGTGCCGTAGCCGCGGCGGGTCGACGTCAGGCGTGGGAACATCTTGACGAGGATGAGGCGAAGGGCAGGCATGCAGGCACACATGATGCCCACGTTGACTTCGATCGTGCTCCACTGCGACACGCGGAGGTTGTCCCAGGTCGGGTTGCTGGAGTTGGCGAACGTGATGAGGGTCTGGAGGCGAACGATAGAGATGACGGTGACGCTGTAATGCAGAGAAGAGAAACCATGTTACTTGAAATATTCCCCCTTTTTTTCCTTTCCAAAAGAATGAACGACAAAAGACTGTTTTTGATTCACTTACAAGGTTCCTGTGCAGAACATAATGCCGACCCCAACCTTCTTCTTAAAGTGCAGCTGAAGATCCTTGAGCTGAAAGAGCGGGATGGCAACCATCCAGATGTCGAGGGCGATGGAGGTTATGGCATTGGCCCAGCCAAGACCGTTGGCGTTGATGCATGTGCCGGTGTGCTCGCCATCCCAGTTCGTCCAGTAATAGTCGATGGGCTGGCACTGAAACACGGCGATGAGGATAAAGGCCACGCCCCAGATGGCATTATAACCAATCGTGGCCCAGAGCAGCAGGCGCACCGTCCTTTTTGGGAAGATTCTGAGGTAGAAGAACAGGAGTGACATCTTGAGTAGGACCAGGTTGAGGAAGTAGACCCACTCCATCCAGTAGAACCAGTACACAAACGAGGTGATCTCGTGCGGCGTGAGGGTCCAGATGTCGCGCCCCAGCCCGTTGGCGATGACCCCGAGCGAGGTCATGATCGTGCTGGCAGTTCCAGAGAGGATGGTGGCAACGATGAACCAGTCGTCGATACCGAGCTGCATGCGAACCACAAGCAACCTGTAGCCGATCCGGAGGAGAAAGATAAAGGCTGAGATGGAGCCCATGGTGATGCTCAGGACGTTGTATGCCGGGCCTGCATCGCGCACGGGGGCGCCGCAGCCCGTCTCGGTGATATTTTTGACGGCTGTGTGTTGGAAGAAGATTGATCATGTTAGTCGCCAGCCAGCAAGGGGGAAAAAGCACACCCTCGTTCTTTTTCTCCCTCTTCCTCTAACACACAAAAGGGACAAGGAAAAAGAACTGACATAGTGTCTCGATTACGGTGCAATTATATGTTACGCAAAGGGTGATCTCGTCTTGCAGTGCTGTGTTTGTGCACATGCATGTGAGGTCGGTACATGTTGGATATGTCTGGAGGCCTGCTAGGAAGCAGTCGAGCTAGAATACATATGTGAGTATGCCAGAATACTTGGGCTACACTGGGCCACCGTTGTTGGATTGTCGTGGGAAGCAGCGAGAGTGAGACAGGACTTACCCCACAAACCGGCAGCTCAGCCGCGAGCGTAGTGAGATCTGATGATGACGAGGAGGAATCTGCTCTTCTGGTCGAGCCTAGGGCCGCCGGGAGGAGGGCCCCTAGCACCAGTAGGAACCGTAATGATGAAAACATCGGGACACCAAGGCCGTGTTGTTCGGTCGGCTCACCGCGTCAGAAAGAACATTACTGGTTGTCAAGGAGCGTGTATGAGACAACAGACTGGGGGAAACAAAAGAGGAGAGTGGAGAGAGAGGGAAGCAGGAGAAGGAGTGAAGAGGAGGCAAGCAAAGCAGAAATATGATCGACGTGGGGAGTTTTTGTCAAAAGAAGAGAAGGGCAAAAAATAAAAGAGGGAATACAAACTCTTTCATGGGGAATAGATTTGACACGTGCGGAGCCAAGACGGATACTACACAGTACGTAGATCAAATCAATCAATCAATCAATCGATCAAGCAATCTAGGCCCGTCAAAAGCTGCGTACCAGAGTACGAGGGTAATTCCGGAGTGCCTACCTCGATACATGAGAACCGTCCGCCGGCCCGCCTCTTACTATTGCTAAGGAGATACTATGGCACTATGTACACTATGCACGCTGCAGTACCCTACCAGAGTAATCACAGCCGCGAACCACTCAGATGGTGAAGCATCATCCTTGTGTCGAGCCGAGTCGAGCCCTGCATATCATCACCGACGTATCGCGGCCTCCAGCGCGGTCAAATTCCTACAGGACACAGTGGGGTCCAACCCTCCCCAGGCTCCACACCACCCTAAAGAAGTTCCAGAGTCCACAGGGACGTTGACGAGGGGAGCCACACGAGAGGGGAACCCTCCCACGCCTCCCAGTTGCCCTCCCCAAGGCAACTTCGGTGGCGTGAGTGGGCCGTTCTACTCATGCAGGCACAAGGGGCACGAAACCCCTCCAGGTATAGCATATTACCCCTGGTTGAAGTTATACCGTCATGGTTTGCATCGCCCAAGGATCTGGAGACTTGCATGGCTCATTATGCACGTGTTGCAAGTTCACAGAATAGTTTCGTGGTTGTGATGATGGACTAGAGAGAAGAAACCCAGCCGGAAAGAGGTGTACCCGTCATCTTCCCTTTTGGGGGGGGGGGGGCCTTTTTTCTTTTTCTTTCCCTTTTCTTTCACTTTTTACCCTGGTGATATCTTTCTCAGACTGGCGGGTTGAGACAGGGTGAACCTTAAAAAGGAAACTGTTCTGTCATGCATAAAGGCTGGGCACCAATCACTGCGGTGCTGCTGCATAGTACTTAGATTAAGTACTACAGAAACAATACAACGTAGTATGTAAGATCTTCAGAGTAGCTCCAGTGGGTGGTGCACCATGTGGTGCGGCTGATGTGACCAGACACGCCAGGTAAGGAGTATCCCAGCAGCATCTTAGGTACATATAAGAATTCCACGACACTCGCGTACAATTAAAAAAAATAAATAAAAATTATACCATGGTACAAAAAAACACAAAACAAAAAAATCGACAGCAGGGTCCCACATACTATCGTATGCATCCACTCCTTGGCTCAGCAAGACCAAGGAACGACGGTATCTCCTGAGAACAAAAAACAAGAAATCACTAGATTACACATATCAATAATACGTACTACTACCATAGTATGGTTCAAATGTTTCCATGGTACTGGGCCATTGTGCAATAGTGCCATAGTGCCATAGTACAAGTAAAATGGAACAGCCATCGGAGAATTCCATCGCCCCTCCTCCAGGGACGGAAATAAGATTCGAGTTTGCACCAGGAGCTTGCGCCATCCCCACGCAATCGAAGTTTGAAAGCTTTCTCTCCACTGTCTGGGCTAGCTGCTAGTTAAGTCTAGTGATTCTTCTTGAGCTTCTTTAGCCGTCTTCGAAAGCGAATGCGATACACACAGACAAGAACTAACTAAAGGGAATCCAACCTGCCAGCTAATCAACTTTAGAGGACGCACAGGCGGGACTACGTAGAGGAGAGATGCAGTTGGTCGTCATGGCGCTGGAGATCAACGTTGGGAGACTACTAGAGTGGCAAGTCGGAATCTGACGATCTGATTTGCCCAATGGTCAAGAGGTCCGAGATTGAAGGCGGCTGGGCGGGAGTGCCGACTAGATTGGGGTGGCAAAAATCGATTGTTGTGTGGGATAATTATCATCCCTGCCTGCATGTGCTTGTATGCACAGTCATTGCAGTGCAGCGTGCGTATGTATGTGGTGTGCGTGGGTGAGAGAGGGGAGAAAGAGGGGCCTAGAAATCACAATGGAACCCACCCTGGAGAGAGGAGAGACGAAACCCCCCCCCCCCCTCTCTCTTTTTTCCATCTTCCGATCCTCGTTCGAGATGAGGGTCCTTGGTGTCTACCAGCTACATGGTAAAATCAATAAATACTAGCATGTCCCATGAAGCTGTCCATGGTACCCTGGCTTTCAGCCTTATGGTTCCTTTGACGAGAAAGAAGGAGGGAGGGCGGTTCCGGAGAATACCCATCAAACCATTTTCCTTCAAGAAATTACAGGCCAGCAGAGACGGGAAGAAAAAAAAAGAAAAAAAAAGGCTGTGTGGCGCCGGAAAATCCCCCTCCCTCCGTGGGAGGGCATCCACCAAGGCGCAGGGGCCGTGACCAGGGGGCCCCCGAGCTGTCACCAGCGTGGTTCGTTCGGAAGTATCCGTTCTGATCAACGCCAGGGGAAAGAAGACGCTGTGTGTGTGTGGGCTTTGGGGGTTAATGTTGGGGGGTTTCAAGCCAGTCAGCCATTTCTGCTAGACCTTGTTTTTTTTATTTTAATCTTTTCTCGCGCCATCACATTTCCCATCTCTCTCGGCTCTCGCTCATTCTTTCCGCCCGCCTCTTTCATTGTGTTACCGTAACGTAGTAAGGGAAGTAGATATCGTCCCGTGTATTTGATTTCTTCAGTACTTAGACATTGAAACTCGACATACTGCTATAGACGCGACACCAAGAGAAAGTTAATCCAAAGTTGTTGGCCAAACCAGCGCAGGAAGCGAACGAAATACATGCAGACAAAAAAGAAAGACATCATCATCTCAACTCGCTCGAACGGTTTACCTCTCTGGTGCTAGCAAACTGCATTGATCAGCTTCCCTATGACACGAGCCCACCCACCTTCACTGACTGATCTGTAACCGATGCAACCCTCTTCGCTTCTCAACCCCCCCCCCCCCCTCTTTCCCGGCTTTGTTTGTCTTCCTTCCTATCAAGGACAGGCGGTCAATGCAAGGGGTTTTAATCTTGCAGAATGTGAGACCCTGTTCTTGCTCTGTCGCTTCTCGCTTTCACGGATCCTTCGGCTCGAGGCGATTCTCGGCCGGCTCTACGGACAATCCTGAACCATACTATTTGATATGTAGTAGCAACTATAGTACAGACTTAGAGGCCATGGGGAAGGAGGCCTGGCACACTGGAGGCTAGACTTGTAGGCGACAGAACAAGAGAAAGCGAACTAACAACCGAACGAACCAGTCCCCACCTGTCTGCGGCTCGGGTTTACGGACCCGGGCCCGTGAAACGACCTTCCTGTATGGGTGTGCGCCATGGCGGACCCTATAACCAAGGTAAGGGTTCCTCCGCGGACGCGTAGAGGAGCCGAGAAGCCCACCTTGCACCGCAGCCTCGGATTGTGCTAAAAAACTTACTTGGCAGTAATGCTGTGGGCACTTTCGTTCTTTCTTCTTCTTCTTCTTCTTTCTCCCTCTCTCTTTTTTTTCCCTTGCGATAGTGTGTGCCATATAAACAGATCTTTCCTACCGGGGGCACGCGTAGTGCCGACGCATCCATCCCGCATACGTACGGCGAATGAGATGTACTAGTAGTACTACCCTCTCTTTTTTCTTTTTTGACCCTCTTCCCGTGTGGGCAGCGTCGTATTCCACCTCGCGACATCCACAATGTAACATCACCATCGAAACTTTTTCCCGTGGTTGCGTAGTGATGAAGTGCAAGGGAATACATAATAATCCATGGCCTGATGCTTTGGACTCTTTCACAACAAGGAAAGAAGGGGGGAAGGGGGGGGGGGGAGGGCAAGTGGAAGAAGAGAGACTCGACAACGCCCAGACTGGCATGTGCTCTGTCGTCGTCCACAACTGAAGACCAACAGAATGTCCTACTGTTGAGGGACCACCAAATCAATGACGGTGAGAAGACCAAAAAATTAACCTAGTGGGCTTCCTTACTAGTGTTTTTTTTTTGCTCTCTCTGCGCAGGCCGGCCTCCACGATCCAAACCTCGTCGCTGTCATGACCTAGACGCGATCTGACCAGGGCCCCTGTATCTCGAAGAAGATCGACACAGCATGAATCGCTCACTGCACCAGACTGCCTGTGCCCTTCGATCGATATCGATCCACGCGTCCCCATCTTCGTCGCGATGTCCCACTCCCGATTTGCCCTTCCCTTCTCATACACTTATATATTCATAGTACCACTTGCTTGCTATGGTAGTTGGCTATTTTTTTTTTATTTTTTTATTTTTTTGATCTCTTCGCCGCTCGGACCCAGCCGGTCTCTGTGTTCGATAATCTTTGTGGGCCGCCTTCCAGCAAGACCCCGTCTGGCTGCCACCTCGACCCTCTTTCTCTTTCTCTTTCTCTCTACCACGACTGCCGACATTGGCGCCCTCCGCTGGTGATGGTGGCGTCTACACTAAAGAGGTGTAGAGAGACCGCCTCTGGGGGGCAGCTAACAATCATTGGCGCTCATTTAGTCTCGACGGGTCAAACAGCTTTTCCCTTCTTTTTTCCTACTTATTCTGATTCTCCTCTTTGCGGGTGCTGCAGCACTTAATACTGCCAGGGCAGTTAGTCGACTCATCTCTAAAACCGTGCGAACTCACGTCAGCTCGAATAAGGGGGGGGAAGGGGGGAGCGGCCTCTTCCGTTGGACTCCTTTTCGCTCCTCGCCCTCGGCGCTTTGCAATTGCGTCGGTGGCTGTTGAACGGAAGGTTCCTTCGTCATTTAGACTTTCCCCCTCTTTTTTCCTTTCCCTTTTTTTCCCTTTTTCTTTTTCTTTTTCCTTTTTCCCCTTCCGTCTTTCCCTACTGATCGGCAATCGCATGTCCGAGCGTTAGTAAAGTAACGATGGAGCACGCACTCAAGCAGCGCACGCACACACATGTTCACTGGAAACGGGGGGTCTAAGGATCGTGGGTGAGTGCAAATCACCGTCGGCAGTTGGCCTACCGTACCCAGATCTTGTCCTACTGGGTCTTGTTGTCGATCACAGGATACCCAAAGGGAGGGAGGGGGAGTTTTGGCCTTGATTTTATTACGGTGATTGTCCAGTTCGGGGGAACCTCGTCGTGTAGCATCGACACGTGTTGCTGGTAGGCTGGTAGGGTCCAGCAACCTTGGAGCGCTACGCTAAGGGGGCTATATTGCACCAAGCCACTTGTCCCGGAGTACATACTTGGCATTCCGGGCTGACCACGGACTCCGATATCCATGCTGTAGGTCCACTCGATTTTTTCCTGAAATTTTTCTTCACATGATCTGGGCCTTGGCCTGAGCTTTGGCGCGATCGCCCCAGGGGAGGAGAGCATGGGTGCGCCTCGTGGTGTCGGATGTCGGGCGGGGTATTCCTAGCAAGTATCAGGAGTTTCAAGGACGCCGCCTCGACAGGAGACGGTAATGTATGTGCGCAGAGAAAAAAAAAGGGGGGGGAAGACTGAGAGCAAAAGGTATTAAGGGGACCACAGACCGCTCTCTTCACTGACACACATCCCGGAGCTGGCCGTCTTTCAGCCCCTAAAGCGCCTTGGACGCGGAGGACAGGCTGGACAGCCCACACATCTTTCTTGGTGCCTAGCTCATGGACCCCTAAGTGCTAGTCTCCGCGTGTCTTGAGTCGTGAATTCCATGGTCAGTGCCTGGCAGCCGTCTTTGGCACCACGGATGATGCTGTTTGCTGCTGCAGCTGCATCAGACATCTCACTCGTCTCTCATCCTGTCCCCTCCCAGATTGAGCATGTGGAAAGTGGCTCAAGCTATCCACTTCTCGCAGATCCAGAGTCCGCATATATGACGCTTCAGGAAAGCTCTTTGTGCTGATCCCCTCCCATCGTGTTGATCTTTACCATTTTGGCGCTGCTTCCTTGGTCTGCTGGATCATCTGACCTGCTCTTTCGGGGACGGCAACACATGACAATCGGTGGGGGGATTTAATTATCCTGGCTGATCCGTCGACTTTGTTATCGTCTATGCGAGACAACCGTGCTGCCTATCATCATCAACATCATCATCATCATCGAGCATAGCGTCTGTACTCAACTCATTGTTCTGTTTTCTCCTTCTGCTCCTCCTCCTCTCTGCGAATGTCCTCAACCAGGGGCACCCCCGAGTCATATCGGACCTAGAAGAATGCGCCTTTTACTGAGCGATGCTTGGCATGAACTGCGAGATTAAACTTGCTCGATAATCGTACCAGAAAAGCTCCTACAGTGCCAGAGCTGAATCTTGGATTGCGTGTGCTATAAGTAAAAAGGGGATACTATAAGTAAGCAGGGGAGCGATGCCGGCCCAGACATGCTGCGGCGCCGCACAGTGGGTGGACTTTTGCTGTCAGTTCCGGCAGGCTGTCTACAGTATGGGGATAATAGAACGCGCCTGGCTTTGGAAGACTGTCATCACAATTGACGCGGTGATTGTTGTTACGACGACCCTATCGATATAGCCTTTATCATCCCAAGAAGCCATGATCCTGCACCTCGTCCTGGAGCTCGAGATCGTAGCGAACACCAACACAATGCGCGATTCAAAGGAAAAAGTTGACCATGGTAGAAACGGTGATGAGATTACTGTCTATGCGAAACCTTCAAAACGATAGTCATCCCATCTCAGCGCAGGCTGGAAATGTCCGGTTCGTATCAAGTATCGTAGGCCGAAGATGCCGCATAGTACCAAGAATCTTCATGTGGAAGATGATACCGCCCTCTTGACGGGTATGCCCCCAGTTCTGGAGAGGCCGAGAACTATCGAATGTATCCGCTCTTCCAATCCTGCCGATGTCCTCCAGACTCTATGCTCAATACTGAGTACTAACTTAGTTCGAAATGGCCAAGTCAGCCCCTGACGTTGTTCTGAATACCAATATCGCTTGTACCTTTTCGTCTGCACGATCCATGAGGATATTGGAAGTACTATTGATATCCACGTCTGATCTGAGGTAAAATTTCTGGCACACTTGAGGGCCAGCATGCCCCTAACTCAGTGTCAGCGCCGCCGTACATTGATTTCTCGGAGTAGAGACATACCTGACGAGCTGGTGGCGTAAAGTCCTCTTCCAGAATTGTAGGAGTACACATCATTGCCACGAACCACTCCTAACATGAACCCATGCGTGGGTTCCTGAACCACGCGTATATCTAGTTACTTCTTGTTTCCATGATTCCCCATACGCAGACCTCGGGTGGTTTGTTATCAATGTTGTCAACGGATACAGGCACCGTGAAAAGATGGGCCAGGTGCCGGTTGCTCATGGAAAGCGAGCATCTCAGCCAACAAGACAGGAACTTGAGACCGATCGCAGGTGGTCTGCTGGTATTTCTGGGCTTCGACGGATGGTTTTCTAGCCGTGGACAGCCGCATTTCTTTTGCACCCCTAGCTCTGGTCAGCAAGGACGATAGTTGTGGGTGATCTGCTCTCGGCACATGTTGAACTTATGGGATGAGCCTATATTGATGGCTGCACTACAGAAGAAAAGAAAGGAAGGAAAAGTATGCGAGGAACAGACTCTATTGCGCGGCACTGAGGAAAGGAAAGAGAGAAGTAACGAACAGCCAGATGGCTGAACTTCATGAGACTTGCTAGGGCCCTGGCCGGCAAGCTGGCCGGCAAGCTGTGCACGGCCTTGGGCCAGTGACTCACTGGCCCTCGCACACAAGAAGCCATTTAGGCCTGCCCGCAATTTTCTGAAGCTGTCTAGGAAAGGCAGGGCGGGTGCCTCCCAGGTTCACACGAGCCAGTGACTCACTGAGAGCCAGTGACTTACAAGCCTTCGCACACCACTGTTCAGATAGCTGCCCTGAAAAGTGTGCCGTGTCTATTGCCCCAAAGGGAAAACTCGACGATTCTCCTGGTGTTTCCTGCGTGCCTGTGATCCCTGTTCCAACCCGCCTGTCGCTACTCATAGATCGAGCATCGAAACAAGGTCCCTTTGCCTGTACGAATTTGGTATGCTTGTTGGTCTTGAGAAGCTTGAATATGCCGTCTGCAGCCATGTCGCCAGTGCTGCTGTGGCTGCTGCCACAATCGCTTTTGCTGGTGCACGACGATCCATTTGTATCAGATATCAATATGACACGTTTTAGTCGGATAGTAGTTGTTGAGTACGTTGTGCCTGGCGTTCAGGGAATCGATAAACACAAACTGGGAATTATTCGATCTCGTGGCCGAACTCCTCTATGCATAGACCAGACCAAGATGAGTTTCTGACCGGCCGGGGCCAGGTTGACGCTGTGGCCAGTGACAATGGAAGCGGCGTGCCGAGTCATCAATCTGCTTCCTCGCATGGCCAATGTGGACAATAAGGCACCAGTCCAGCTGCTGGGAGAGAGCCATTGGAAGCGACGTGTGACACCTTAGTCCACGCTCTCGCAGAGAAGGCTGTGGCTGTTTCAGTAGAGACTTGCCGTTCCTCTGCTGTTCAGGCTGACGAGGAAAGTTGTCCTCTCCTCGAATGTCCTTCGGTTTCCCTGGTGGAAAAACTGGCGAGGGTTTGCAACTTCGACTTTTCTACAGAACAGCCTCTCCAGCCCTGACACAACCTATCCATCCGTAGAACGGCGTGTCCAGGTCGTCTGCCCAGGAGATGCTCTCCCTCCCTCCCTCTCTCTCTCTCTCTTTTCTTTTCTCTATCGTGACTGATGATGTTGGAAGCCCGTTGGTTGGCAAGGGCAGAGTATTGTTTGCATAGGACTCAAGAAGGCTTGAAGTCTCCCGCCGCAGCATCTTCCAGGTTGCTCGCAGATTGATCTTGGTTCAGCGACCGAGGGACGGTAGGTTGTCGAGGACGAATGCGGTTTCTTGTAAGGTCGGTCGGCCCTCTTTGGGTTCAGAAGCAGCGTGTCTGTATATGAACAACGAGTTAGACACGTTGACTTTGTAGGCAATGATTTCGGACTCGAGAGGCGGAGGGGGGAGGAACATCGTGGTATTGGACGTGATGCGAGCTGGGCAGGCGTGTTGCGCGTTGTGGACGCGATGCACCAGCAGGAGCCCGTACACAGAGGTAAATTCCAACACAAGGCACCATGAGCAGAGATAGACAAACATTTCCTACTACTGGGAATCTATGGAAGTGGACCATGAAGGGCAAAGTTCATGGCAGCAATGTGAAGGAACTGTAGAGCTTCACTTGCGAGGCTACTCATCTCGCATTATGATTGGCCGAGTAATACGGGAGGTCTTGCCTACAAGGTTTCAGCAACATGAAGAGCCACATTCATTGATTTACTGCTCAGGTAAAGCTTGTACTGTTATTACTTCAAGCAGAAATACCATTCACCATTGTGGTGTACAATACTGGTGTTGATTGGAGGGGGGAGAGGGGGGAGGGGGCAGGCCTATTGTGCAGGGGGCAGGGAAGGGGGCAGGGAAGGGGAGCGAGGCTGTTGTGACGAGGCTGCTGCTAGAAGCTGCCTGTCACTACTGTGAAGGGCAGCGAAAAAAAGAAAAAAAGGAAGAAAAAAAAGACAATAAATTCGATCCATTCACAGGAAAGAGTGGGTACCGCCAGTACCAGTTACTATATAATTCTGCTGCTGTTGAGGCTGCAAAACAAACTCGAGATCTTTTTTCTTTCTACCACAACGCGAACAGTCCTTTCTGCTTTTGTTACCATCCAGTACAAACGCACTTCTTCAGAGAACTGTTCTCTTGATTTGTTTTGACCAACACACGGCATCAGAGAAATAGACTCGTCTTTTCTCTGTTTTACATTCTTGATCATTGCAAATCGACCTTCTACCACCATCAACGCGTCCATCTTTGACGACCTCGTCCAGAGACGAGTCAAGGCACATTCAGTCACCCGCTCGTTCTCGCAATAGGAAGTCAAGACGATTGCCATTTCCATCCCCTCATAATCACATCTTCTATCTCTTTCCCCTTTCTTCCCTTGTCGTTGCCATCGCCAACGACAGAAGCGAGTCAAGGCACCCAACGGTCACCCGCTCGTCTTCTCTTAACCCATCTTTCCCTTCACTCTCATCCTCATCATCGCATCTCCCCCTTCTTTACCCTTTCTTCCCTTGTCGTTGCCATCGCCAACGACAGAAGCGAGTCAAGGCACCAAAAGGTCACCCACTCGTCTTTCTCTGACCAACCTTTCCCTTTTCCTCCCCACGTTGCCTTCAGCAATTCTTCACAATGGAGTCTGTCTTGCTCGCCTTCCTTCTCGGCATCTTCTCCATGGCGGCTTTGGCCATCGCGGTTTGCATGCAGTACCCTAGCTTGGTCTCTTCCTTTGGCCAAGTCCCTGCCACCCTCGTTGAGATGAACGGCAAGCTGGACAAGATGAAGGAGGCCAAGGAATCCGACGGCGATAACAAGAGCGCCTTCGAGCTGCTTCAGTCTTCGGTAAGTACAGCAGAAATTTTATCCTCCAGGCTGTTTGATCGAAGTCGGGCAGGACCACTGACGCGTCTTTTCTAGCTGGAGAGCTTCTGCCAGAACCAGCTCACCCAGGAGCTGAGCTCCATCAACCAGAAGCTGCGCGTCCAGGACCGCCAGGGAGAGAGCCTTCACACCAGTATCGCCAACATCACCCGCCGTCATGACCTCGACATCTCCAACGTGAACCGCAACAACCTCCTGCTGCAGCAACGCCTGGAGAGGCTCGAGAACATCAAGAAGGATGACACCAGCGACCTGATCGAGGCGCTGCGCAAGACACACAGCCAGCAATTGGCCCACGTCACCAAGCAGATGAACGAGGAGACCAGGCGGCGCGAGAAGCTGGCCTCGAGGCACGAGGAGCTGACGGCCCGCCAGAGCCAGCGCCTGCGCGACGCCCTCGAGCAGCGGGACGAGAACGCCAAGGACGCGAAGAAGGTCCTGGCCCAGCGAGACGAGATGTCCGAGAAGCTGAGGGAGGCCGTCCAGCAGCGCGACGATCTCGCCCAGCAGAAGCTGCAGCTGCAGGGTGTCGTCGAGCACCGCGACGAGATCGCCCTGCAGCTGGAGCACGCTGCAGGCGAGATTGCCAAGCAGCAGAAGATGCTCGCCCACCAGGACGAGGAGATTGAGAATCTCGTGAAGCAACGCTACGAGGTCGCCAGGGCCAACTTGGCCCTGAAGGCCGAGCTTGAGAAGACCAAGAAGCAGTTGCAGGAGACCAAGGACGGTGGGGCCGACAAGGAGCCCGACACTGTCTTGCAGGATACCAAGGCCGCCCTCGCAAAGACAGAGGGCGAGCTGGAGGAGCTGCAGCAGTGGAAGGTCGCCGCCTCCAAGGAGTACTGGGAGGCGGTCGAGTACACTAAGTACATCCTCAAGGAGGGCCGAAGCCTCAATGAGCAGCACGAGAGCCTCCAGGAGGAGTGCGCCGAGCTCAAGAAGAAGGCTAATGACGCCCTGGTGAAGAGCAAGAACCGCTGGGACATGTACAAGAACCTGAGCCGCGATATGAGCCAGGTCAAGCGCGCCACCCTTCGAGCCAAGTCTGAGCTGGAGTCGCTGCAGGGCAAGTACAATAAGCTTGTCCAATCGACCTCCAGCTCGACTGACGCCGATGACGACAAGGCCGCTGCCGCCGCCGCCACCGCCGCCACCGCCTCCTCCCCCGAGAGCCAGACCCAGAAGGATGACAGCAGCCTGAAGACAGTCGCAGTGGGAGGTTCAGACGGAAAGGTTGTGGTCTCGAATGAGACTGGTCGTCGCGAGCAAGAAGAGGTTGAGGAGGGCGATGTGGCGAGCGCAGTGACTGGGGACGCTCTCACGAGCGTCACCCAAGAGCAGCAGAAGCCGCAGAGCCCTCCCTCTTCTTCGAGCAAGCAGCCGGCTCAGCAAGAGACCACCACCCTGGATGTCGAGAACCAGGGTCAATCTGCCTCGTCCTCGGCAGACAGTGAGGACCTGCCTGTCGTCGCGGCCAACATTAGGCCCGACGACGATGGTCCTCACGAGAACCCCGAGGCCACAGTTGTGGCTCCCACTGTTGACGTGTCGGGTTCGCCCGCTCAGGCTGCTGAAGACTCCCAGCAGCCAATCCAACTGGGCCTTGGCCCCTCAACCACCCACCCCGAAATTCCCCCTTCCCCCCCACGCACTCCAGAGGGCCAGGAGAGCCCAGAGCAGACGAAGGAGGACAAGAAGGAGCCAGAGACGGCGGGTACGCTTCACTTCGGGGACGACATATATAATTCTTCTCCGATCAAGGAGAAGAAATCATCCCCGAAGGCTGATGAGTCCAAGCCGAGCCCTCCCAAGGAGGAGGGCGGACCATTGGTGGTCAATGTTGAGGAGAACATCAAGGATGTTTCTCCCAACAGAGACCAGAAGTCGTGCCCAAAGTCGGATGAGACGGAGGGTGCGGATGACTTTGAGGCAGACACCTATAATGATGCTGCCGTCAAAGAGCTGGTGTCGCCGCCGAAGCCAAATGTTTCCGGCGTTGTAAGTATTCCCCAGGAACAGGGCAGATATTCCATCACCGACGAGAAGATGACAACTAATCAAGATCTCTTCAGCAGGAATCCGTCGCTCAGTCTACCAGCTATGAGCGCGTCGAGGTGGCCCATGTCGACCGAGTCCAGCAGCCCGGGGCCGATCTCTTCAACTATAGAGACGTGGCCACGGACCACGCTGAAGAAGAGATCCAGCCGGGGGTCCTTCCTGCGCACCAAGACTGGCGCCAGAAAGTTCCTCACAATGAGGACGCGGCGATGGAGGGAGTTCAGATTGAGAACTACCCGTCCCCCAGCAGCCAGGAGGACCAGGGCGAGATGATTGCGCCTCTCGCGGAAGCCTTTCGCTCGCTCTCTGTGAAGGATGAGGACGTCGACATGGAGGACCATGCCGACGATATTGACGACGCGGAGACCCGCCCTTCCCGTCTCGACAAGGGCGAGGGCGACATGACAGACGGCCCAGAGACTGTCCAGAATGAGGACGTCGATATGGAGCCTGTCGAGTCGGCCCTACCAGCTGAAGACCCTGCTGGCAGTTATTATACGGGCAACGAGAACGTGAACCAGGGCCATAATATTCAGGCCCATGTCACCACCACGGAGGAGGACGTCGACATGGCGATGAATGTCGACCCGGTCGAGCAGGCCCCAGGCTCTGCCAGCACCAGAGATGAGGCGACAGCTCCCGGTCCCATCTTCCCTTCGTCCTCCCTCCCAGCGCCTCCAACAACAGAGGCCTCTACGAGCACCACCACCGCAGGTCACAGCGGTGGAATCAACTTCGACGGGTTCCGGTTCGACATCACGGGCTTCCGATTCGGCACCAGTGCTCCGCCCTCCCTCGTCTCGTTGCCCGCGACCAGGCCGAGCCCAGGGTACCAGGGGATCCTGGACCGGATGACCGCGGCAAGGAACAAGGCCGTCGTCGACACAGGTGCTCAGAGCACCGCAGAGAGCAGCGCCGGCCCCAGCACGGCGCCTGCCAGTGGTGAGGGAGCAACGGCTACGGCGCTCCCAAGTGACGAGCCAGGCACCCACGGGATGTCTGACGAGGAGGTGAGGCTCCTCGACTCGGAAATTCGGGGAATCGAGGTCGGCGTCTATCGCTCCCGTGCCCAGGAGATCATCAGGCAGGGTGTAGGGTCTGCGGAGGTAAGAAAACCCAGCCCTATTATTATTATGTTTACAGAATCTCAAAAAAACATTAGTGCATAACTGACCATCCCTTTCTACCACAGGACGTCGACCTCAACAACTTCACCGTCCGGTCGGTCGGTCGGCTGACCGCCCTCAGGCTGCAGGACCTCGCCAATGCAGCCTACTGCACCAACGAGTGGGCCGGAGGGGAGAGGTCGTCGGAGGACGCGCCCACCGAGCGCAAGGTCCTCACACCCAAGGGGCCGCGAGCCAAGTCGCCAGAAGCAGGGCCGCAGGTCACAGCGGTCCCTCCTGCAGAGGCAGCCGAGCCGGCTCCTACTGAGCCTGTGGCAGAGACCCAGGCCAGGGAGGCGGGGAGGAACTTGCTCGCGGCCTTCGCCGCCATATCGACGCCGGCCACGGAGGCCAAGGTAGAGGAAGACGGCGAGGGTGCGGACGAGTTCGGGGAGAAGACCGAATACACTCCCACCCTCGCCGGCCCCTCCACGCGTGCCATCATCAAGAAGCCGCGTGGGAGGCTGGGCAACTTCTCTAAGGAGGCCCTTCGGGAGATGAAGGAGGCTGAAGAGAAGAAGGCCCAGGAGCTGAGGGAGGCCGAGAAGAACACGGGTCGCAAGACCCTCTACAGCTCGGACTACTTCCTCTACCTCCGAGAGCACATGTCCAAGCCATCCACGATGGCCAAGCTCTGGAGGCTCCTGGTGGACCAGGAATCCCTCTGGGCGCGGGAGGTCTCGAACCACCAGCACACTCGCGGGGAGGAGGGCTTCCGCGACTGGCTACCGGCCGATCGTGCCAACACCGCCCTCTTCACCGAGAATGATCTCCGGATCATGATCGGTAAGTTCTTTGACGACGCGGTGTGGGTCGAGATCGAGGACATCTTCGAAGTCGACGACGACGATATGCGGGTGTACCGCGAGATGTACATGAACGAGTTCGCCACGTACCTCAACTACAATGAGCCCGATGCAGGGCCGCGCAGGTAGAAGCGAAGAGCCGTTCATGTGCATCTCGCGGTAAGGAGGAGGGATGGGGAGGAATGGGTGGGGGGCGGTGGAATAAATCGAAGAAAAAAAAGGAAAAAAAGAGCAAGGGGGGCCGAGAGCCAAGAACAGGCCAGGCCAATTATTATTACCCCTGCGTGTATAACAAATGCGGTATGATTGTGGGATTATTAGCTGGTGGTATTATGAAGGAATGATCCAGTCCGCAGCAGCCATTTGCACCCCTCAAACGAAAAGGGGCTGGCTACTTTATGATTAATGACGAGGCACTGGTATGCCTAAATCAGTTTGAGAGAACTTTATAAATCAATAATGCTTCTTCTCTCTCATGAATGATCCCTACTATGTACTATGTAGTTACAACCTGACTGCTGTTGTAGCTAAGATTATGTGGTTCGATGCTTTGAACTGAAGGTTTCTTGTCCCTTTTTCCTGCCACCTCTCTTCTTTATTTGCTCCTTTATATACCTATATACAGCCACATCAGCTTATTGTTTCTAAACTTCTAGCTGGCAGTTTGAAAGCAGACCTGAATGTTTGCTGGAATGTTCATGCTATTATCTGATCTGTTTCCCGTTTGATGAACCTGATGTTGGATTTGAAGAAAGGTTTCATATGGTTTGCATGCTCTGTTGCCAACTCAAGGGCCTGCAATTCTCTCTTTGATATTGCTCCATGTATCAAGTCCATTTGAGCTGATCTTCTTGCTGCTTGATTCCAAGACAAAGATTTTCATCATCGATCGCTCTTCCAAAGACAGCATGAGCATCCTCATGTGGACATTTACCTTGACATCTTTTGACAACTTGGGTCAATAGAATTTGAAAGATAGCTGAGACACAGGGCCTTCTACAAGATTCTTTCTAGAAAACGTCCATCCTGATAGTAAGAGCAAAGAAGCCGGTTCTACAGGCTGTCCAACAACGGCTCAAAGCGTATATCGCCAATAGCTGGTCATTGAAGCAGGACTTTTTGAACCATTACCACAGTTCATATTAGATATGTGTTGGTGGTTCCAAGCCTCCAACCATGATGTCAAGGTTGTCATACTGTCAAGTTCGAGCGCGATCGAGGCACAACCGTTCTTGAGAGGTATGACCGAGCTCGTGCACCTTCATGGTTGTGACTATTGATTCTCTGATATGGTAGCTACGCCTCAATTTCCTACCGAAACAAGGCAGTTTCTGCTCAGCAACACCCCGGAAAGCACGAAAACAACAAGAGAACCCATCGTGAATATCAAACATACGCGTCTGTGCCAGTGTCACCGCGCCATCGGCGGTTTCCTTGTTCTTGACGATTCTTCTGACGACGCCTACCTCCCGTGCTGGAATCGTCTCATGGATTCTGGCCACTCCGACTGCGAACAAGGCCGAGGTGAAGCCTGTCTTCGTTGCCGGAACTCCCATGCTCGCTGCGAGTAGTTGTCGCGCCGCGAGCTCGAAGGTTCTGCGTCGTGGCGGGGCCGCCCTGCGTGCCCTCACCCAAATTGGAGGACACATCGTGTCCCATGCGGTCCCGTGTCGATGGCGTCCCGGGAAAGAAGGCCATCTTTACTTCTGGAATATCAGGTTGGTCGGCTGAAGACCTTAGGGTCGTCTCAACGGACTTGACTTCTTGGGAGCCTGCTTGAATCACATCTTAATCTCACCTGTAGTTTTTTAAGGCTTGGTCTTCTCCCTGTTGGGCTCACAGCCTCCAAGGCTGTTCTTATCGGAGGCGGCATTCGTTTCTTGACATTCTCATCAGCCTCATACCATTTCTCAGTCTTGGCCGGAATCCAACACTACCATCGCCTCATCTGGCAACTTCAGCGGCAGTCATCACACAATCTTCAGCCCGTGAGATCCTCGAGGTGTGGCTCTTGAATGCCTGACATCACATCCTCAAGATGGTTCAATGAGAACCCAGGCTTCAGCAGCACCATCTCAAGCATTGGCAACGTTGGAACACTGCCGACATATAACGTTGCTAGGGGCGTGTGACTGCTGAACTTCACACTTCCCCTTTTAGAGATCCGGGTCCAGGGGAGGGAGACGTCGCGTTGTGCATTTCAAAACTACAAGACTCACGCAACCCACATGAATCTGCTTGCTTGCATATAAAGGCATGGAAGAGACACTGGAGTGTTTTGATGATATGTTGAGTGTTGACAACACGTTGAATTGGCAGCGAATGGAGTAGGAGCCACCGAACGTAGATTTTAACGTTTTGTGCCAAAGAGATTCCTCATAAACTTTAATTAGAATGCCTATAGCCATCTTCATGTTGAGATATACCTTGATGACTGAGACATGTTAGCAGTATTCACTTGATCATAGTGCTGGCCTCAAGTAGAATTGATGTCCTCTATTCAACCTCTGCTAATCCTCATACCAGAACTTCAGTTGTGCCAATGTGCGTACTTGCTGTGAACCCAGTGTGTGTCCGTTTTGTAGACTCTGAATTTAGATCTTGATGAGATTTGTTTTATTTGGATCAAAACCTTTCGCAACGATGGCTCCGTCAGGATAATGCAAGTGTCAAACCTAAAAGAGTTATTATCAATGGCTGGAAGAGGTCATACTATCATGCCGATTGAGGCCTTTTGGAGAAGGTGGGATGCATGAAGGGGCACGTGAGGCCAAGGAAAAGGAATCCACTCTAATCTTTGGGATGCTGTACAACTCCTTTTCTCCATTGTTACAGACCAGGATTCAAGTTAATCAAAAACCTCTCTCGTACTGGGGTGTTATGTGACGATTGTACCCTGCATACACCTCTGAGGAAGGCGGAGTTCTAGAATGCCAGGTTGTAAGTACCAGAGACGTGTCTGCAAGCCTGGTAATGGATTTGTGTCCTGTTTGAAACGTCCCTGAACGGGGCGTCCCTTGTCCTTGTTTTAACCTCGTAGGCACTACTCAAACACATTCATCATCGTGTATCCTTACTCGACTTGAGCTGTTACCTTGCTGGTATATATATATGTAGGATAGGCAAAGTAGAACAGCAATGCAGACAGCAATAAATATTGATTGGCCTGTGGATAATGAGCCTATTTGTTTGATGATGCATGTTCTTCTCTCAATCACCATCCAACCTACGGCCCCAATTCTTCTTCATCCATAATCCCTTCCTCGCCCCCCGTCCTCCCAGGCCCGACAACATCCCTCCCGCCATGCTCGGTCCTCACCCCAGCCCTCCCAATAACTCCTGTACCCCTAAACGCCACAGCAACCACAAACAGACTAGTTGCCCCAAGCGCAAAGTTCAGGTACTGCGCGGCCTGCAAACCCTTGAGAGTAGGACGGTCCCACGTCTCAAGGGAGCCCGAGTGAGCAACAGAGGTGTGTCTTTCGCGGGCGATCACAGCAGTCTGCACAGCCGTGGCAACAGCAAGACCAATCGCACGGCCAAACTGGCCAACGGCATTGACGAGGGCGCCACCCATGGCTTGGTCGGCTTGCGGAAGAGAATGCGAGGTGAAGAGGGTCAGACACGGCCAGGCTGTGTCTGCACCAAAGACCGCGAGGACCATGGCGGGGAAGCCGTAGGCAAAGTAAGTAGTAGTGGCGGCGGGGATGGGCACGGCGAAGAGGAGGCACGAGACGGAACAGCAGAGGTTGCCGAAGAGGAGGAGGGCCTGGGTGGGGAGGACGGCGATGAGCTTGCCTGTGATGCCGGCGGTGAGGACGCCGACGACGCCCGTGGGGATGAAGCGCAGGGTGGTCTGGATGGGGCTGAGACCTTGGTAGTCTTGAAAATAATACGTGGCGAAGATGAGATAGCCGTTGAAGCAGGCGAAGAACAGACCCATGATGAGCATGGCAGCGCTGAAGCGGTGATTGTGGAAGATGGACACCTTCATGAGCGGCGTCTGGGTGCCCTTCTTCTCGAGATGTCTCTGCCACAGGACAAAAACGACCACGAGGATGAGAGATACGACAATAAGCACGGGCACCCAGGGCGTCGACCAGCCCACCACATTGCCCTCGGTGAGCGCAAACAACAGAATCATCAGCCCTGCCGTGATGATCAGGGCGCCGATCCAATCGACGGTGGCTTTGGCCGTGATACCCTGCGCGTGGGGCGTGGTGGCGGGCGGCGGGATGATAAAATAGCCAGCGACGGTGACGGCCAAGGCAAGCATGGCCAGCGCCCAGAACACCCAGGTCCAGTGCGCAAACGAAGCAATCAGGCCGCCCAGCAGGTTTCCAAAAATAGACCCCATGGGCGCACCAGCAGCATACGTCGAAAAGGCATAGTTCTTGGCCTTGCCGGGCGGGAACGTCGTGCCGAGGATGCCGATGGCCGTGGGGACGTTGGCGGCGGCCCCGAGCCCTTGGAGGCCGCGAAAGAGGTTAAAGGCGATCTCGTTGGGGATGACGGGGTTGACGGCCGTGGTGATGGCGACCCATGCGGAGCCGAGGACAAAGATGGTGCGCTTGCCGTAGACGTCGGCGATGCGGCCCCAGAGGAGGAGGAAGCAGCCAAAGGTGAGAGAGTAGGCAGAGACGATCCACTGCTGGCGAGAGTCGGGTATGGAGAGATCTCTTCCTATGGTGGGGAGAATAATCACGACGGCCTGGATGGAGAGGGTCTGTTTGAGAAGGATATCTTAGCAGGGAACTACTCACTTGGGCGGAGAGAAGGAAGAAGAAAATGAAGAGGCAAACTTGCATTGAGGAAACTGGCGCCGGTGACGGTGGCAACCAGAGCAATAGCCTTAATTTTCGATACTGCCAGAAAAGGGGGCGGCCTCTGGCTGAGTGCATCATTGTTATCGCCATCGTTGTCGTTGTTGTCGTCATCGTCTTCCGTCGAGGTTCCATTGCCAGATTCATCCGAGGTCGGCGCCAACTTCTTTTCTCCTCGTCCCGATGACAGCAGCTGCGACTCATTCTTTTCCACGAGACCTCCTCGCCCACATGCAAGTTTCTCCTCGCACGACATTGTGAATTGCCTGACGAGCAAGCAAGTGTTGGCGTTGAGGAAGAAAGAGAGAAAGAGAGGGGAGGTGGAGAGGGATCCAGGATGCTGGCTCGAATTTATTACCAGGTTAAAAAGTCACCAAGTAAGTGCCTCGACGGAGTTATCACGGAGGTGAAAGTTTGAACCCGGCGATTTATGTATTTAGTGGATAATGATCGGAGAGCTCCGAGCATTGAATCTATCGCTTAACGGCTTTTGTCTTGTTTTGGCCTCCACTTTTCTTGTCCTTCTCTCTTTTTGATGCCTGGGTTTTGGTCCTGCTGTTCGCTCGTCAATTTATGATGACCGTGACGAGACGGGTTCTTATTATGTAGCATTGGGCCTCGTAGATCAGAGTCTTTTGTCTTCACTGACCATCCATCAGAATAAATCAAATGAATAGATTGAGACTTCTGGTGTCGACCGACAGCACCTTGAATCGGAGCTGCCAATTACACCACTCTATTAATATCGGATAGATAAGGACAGCAGCACGCAATCACTCAGTCGATCCCCCCAGGCACAGCAGTCTTCTCGTCCCTCCCAAGCTCCCTGATCTCAATCTCACCATCACTCCTCCTCCTCCTGGTAGCATCGTCCAGCGCTCGCCTGCTACACCGAGCCGTATAGCTACACCGGACCCCCTCGCCGTCCCCAAACAGGCTCGTGTCCCGGCACGACCGCCCAAACAGCTCCATCCCGAGCACCCACGCCGACAGGCTCGTCGCCAGCCCCACCAGCTGCAGGCTGTTCAGCCTGTCCCCCGCGGCTGGCAGGCAGCAGAGCACGACGCACACGGCGCTCCTGTTGGCGCACCGCAGCCAGAGCGGGATGCGACAGGTCAGGGAGGGAACTTTGTGTATGTGGGTGAGGTTGATGATCAGCATGCACGCGAGGGCGACGCCGAGGCCCACGCAGTAGAAGAGGCGGAGGCCGAGCGGGATGTCGGCCTCAGACTTGTCGGCGTACAGCTCCGTCAGTGTAGCATCGCTAGCGTCAGGACAGTCGTGTGCCACGACGAGCTTGGAGAGGGCAGCGCTCGAGATGATGTACGACATGATGAAGATGAGATGGGTGTACTGCCAGAGAAAAGCTGCAGGGTGGTTGCAAAGTAATTATGCTCCCAAGTCAGCAGACCGTTCGTACCATATCATAACCAGCAGCAGCAGCAGCAGCAGCAGCAGCAGCATGGGCAGATATTTATTAATAATCAAGACTCACCTGTATGTGCGTGGCGTCGGATGGCGTGGGTATGCAGCTGGCCGTTGTCGATTTCAAAATACAGCCAGTTGAAGATATAACCCTGTGCCAGACCCAGAACCGCCTTTCCCAGGAATGCGTTCAGTCCATAGCCTCGATTCTGGTAGAGTACCCCGACGACGCCGTATCCGATCACCAGACAGACAAAGGCGTTGGTCCTCTCGACCTTGTGCTCGATGTTTACGGCCGGGTAGAACTCAAAGAACCGCTCGAGACGGCGTGCCACCCTCGACTGATGCGATTTTGCATACCGGAAGAGGCTGACGTACGTGGCGCTGCCACAGATGTCGACAACGAGCGCCGTGATGACCAGGCCCAGGCTGCCGGGGTACTCGACCTGCGTGCTACCGATCCAGAGGGCCATTCCGGTGAGAAAGTGTACGACCTGCGAGTACATCATGCCCCTGATCATCGGCACCAGATATGCTGTCGAGGCTGCCCAGAGTGACAAGAACAGGCGAGCCGTGATGTAATATCCTGCGAGCTGGACATATGTGTCGTTCTCTTGGCTAAAGGCCGAGACTATATTGGTGGTCAACCTGCAACCCAAAGGGAGAAAAAGCTGATTAGATTTTGTTTTTCTTCTTGTTCCTCTTTTTCGTTATCATTCGACAAGGACAACTTACCCGAGGAGACAGGTAAAGAGGAAGAGGAGCCCAAGCTGGTTCAAAACATCGCCCGTGTCGAACCACTCGATGAGCTGCGTAACGTCGGTCCAGATCTTCCAGCTCATGCAGAACGTGATGGCAAACCGCAGAAGCTCGCGACCTGTAGGCTCCTCTGATGCGTGGTCACCGTTCACAGCGATGATGCCGACAAACAGGAGGTCAAAAAACAGCTCGAACGGCATGACCTCGCTGTCCCGAGAGGATCTCCACAGCAAGCCCCTGTGGAAATACTGCTTGACTACGGGCGTCTTGAACAGCCGAACAGCCTCGCCGCTGCGGTCATTCCAATCCGTCTGTCCCGTACCCGTACTGATACTACGCCCTCCATCATCAAACATGCTTGTGCCAGAACTGCCAGCCCTTCCCCCCTCCTCGTCCTCCTCCTCGTCCTCCTCTCCCCCTCCATACGTCCGCAGCCGCGCATCATACCCAAACTTGCTAAAGTTCTCCCTCAGTGCGGCCGAGTGGTCCACCAGCCCCTCCAGCTGCGCCGTGACCCCATCCAGCTGCCTCCCCACGCTCTCCCACTCCTCCAGCGCCTCCACCCCATGCCTCGCCCGCAGCGCCTCCCGCCGCGCCTCGTGGTGCCGCAGCGACTCGTGCAGCAGGCGTTGGTGCTCAGCTGACCCGTGCACCACAACCTCGACCTGCGTCGCGCCCGACGCGTGTCTCTGCCGCAGCCTCTCTGCTTCCTCGGGAAGCGCGACGAGCATCCTGCGCCCGTCGGGGTGGAGAAACTCGGTGGGTTTGCGCCGTGCGTAGGCACCGGCTGCCGCCCTTGTGCCGCCAGGTGTCGTCGTTCCGCTTCTCGTGCGGATTCGTGTGGCAGACATTTTTGTTTGGTTTGGTTCTTACCGTGTTGGAAGAGAGGGAAGAGAAAGGAGGAAAGTGGAAAGATAAATTTACGGTATCTTTGACGGTCTAACAAGCTCAGCGCCATTCCATTTTAGGGCATAGACACCGCTGTATTCGATCAACGACGGGTTTTCAGCCAAGCAAGTCAAATTGCGAGCACCTCAGGAGTCTGTTCGCGTGCGATACTTTTCGAAAGTAGAATAAAACAGTCTCATAGTCAATATCAACTCGCTCCTTTGTTGAGATTCTCGGCTCTAAAGCGAATAATTACCATCTCAATCCTTGACCGTGCATGACATGCGTGCATGTTTACTTATTCATCGCCATGTTTCTTTTGAACTTGACATAGTCTCACGCATTCTCTATACCTGCTGTGGTGGCATGAAAGTCCAATATGCTTATCATCTCGTAAATTGCACATGCGAGGCCGTATTACAAAGTCCGTATACTGTCGAATTCTGGTTCACGACCAATGCAGGTACATGCACTCAGCCATGTCTTATTAAATACAACGTACTTTACGCTTGCACGGCACCAATCGTCTTGGCTTCACATCTACTTCTTGATCAAGTCAAACAGAGACAATACGCCTTCCTTGGACCTTATATTATATGAACGGAACAACCGCGACACCTGCCCTAAACAGCCTGTCCTCTACTGTCACAAACTCCATTTGGACTATTAGGCAGCTCTTCACACTACCAACATATCCATAAACGCTACTGAGCGATGAAATATATTAATTACTCGTGTGACACAGCTTTTGCCTAATACCGAGACCCAAAGATCGCGACCTTGGAACTGAAGCCTCACATCAGTAAGCACCTCAAATATCATTTATGTCCCTGATCTTCAATCGGTGCACTCCGGATCAACGGATGCAACAAACCTCTCGGTACCAAGCAGATCACAAGTCACTCTTCCATATCCAGCCACTTGGATGTTTGCCCCTAAACTACGATCCACACACATACCATAATAGACACGGACGTGGTTGTCCTCAAGATTTAAAGTACTTAGCTAAGACTAGTCATCCTATGAGAGGCTTGCTGCTTTGGGAAGTGAAATGGACAAGATGGCAATGCACAATCCAATCGACAAAAGTAATATAAAATGGAGCATTTCTCATCTGCCAGTGTGCTTCTTGTGTTTCATCAACATTTGTTTATTTTGCTGTCTTGATACAGTCGGCGTGAACTTCCTTCCTATTATCTGATTCTTTTTTTCTTCGTACGTTCAAATTACAGCGCAATGCGGTGGCCGACTCATTTACTAATAATTGCTGTAACTGTGTGGTTTCTTGGAAACGCTTATTGCTCCACGCATTTTAACAATAAAGAACATGCACATTTGCCCATTCAAACCGACGTGCCTTTCCCCTCTCCAAAACAATTAGAGACCTTATTCCGACTTCAAGATGCATACACAGCAGCAGCAGAAGCAGCATCCAACCAACTCCTCGGAGACTCTTATTCCCCCCAAAAGCGACAGTCCTCTCCAGACTGTGGCCCCTCAGCCAACGGCGCCAGCTGCACCAACAACCAATGCTGCTCGCAGTTTGGCTACTGCGGCACAGGCGACATCTACTGCTCCCCCGCAGACGGGTGCCAGCCCGCCTACGGATCTTGCGAGGGCTCGTCCACATCCACGACAACAACAATCACCACGACCTCGACGTCGTCCTCCTCTTCCAGCATCACCACCACCAGCACGTCGCCGGCCCCCTCTGGCACACTGACCGTTTCGACCAACGGAATGTGCGGCAACTCGACCACCTGCGCCGGGTTCGGCGGCGGAGAGTGTTGCTCTGAATACTGGTACTGCGGCGACGGGCCTGCGTGGTGTGGAACGGGGTGCAACTCGGCCTTTGGAGTCTGCGGGTCTTCAAATACCACGACTACTTCCTCGACAATGACGACGACGACAACAGTGACAACGACAACATCGACAACATCGACCAGCTCGAGCACGAGTCCGACTTCTCCGCTGCCTCCAGGACAGACTGCGACCACTGACGGCACATGCGGGAACGGAAAGTCTTGTTTGGGCTGGTCGGGTGGACAGTGCTGCTCGCAGTATGGGTACTGTGGCAATTCGAGCTTGTACTGCTCGTCTATTGCTGGGTGTCAGCCGACTTTTGGGATATGTACTTCCAGTTGAGCAGGATTGGTCTAGTTGTTCACCACTTTGAGGTGCTACGGTGGAAGAATTAGAGGCAGAGCTGGGGAAAAGAGAGAGGGGAGGGGGTGATGATGAAGAGTCAACTTATATACTTATCTCAAAATTTCAGTTTGCCTTCTGCAGCAGATCAACATCTGCTAGTAACATTTTATAATCATAGGATGGAATTTCACTAATTACATCAAGAAATGTTGCCTCTCAAAATTTACAATCATCTCGAAGAACTTGAGAGAGAGTGTGTGTGTGACGGCAAGGATGAGACAACGGCGCCCACTCAGGTCGGCGTGTAGGAAGCAAAAGAACGCAACCATACTATGGTTGAAAGAAGGAGAGTGAGATTAGTACACGAAGCCCACACCATTCGAACCATGTAACTTCATTCTTCACCACGCAAAGATCGCAGAGAGAGTTAATGCATGTTTCAAAGAAGACAGCTTCATAATCGTTATTGAACGTGGATGAACTTGGATATCAAAAAGGTGACGAATAAGAGATGGTAAGTAGTATGAGTATCCTAGAAAAAAATACTCGACCTCAGGCCATCTCATTCACCTCGACAAGCCCCTCTAAACAGTCTTTCTCGTTTGTGTCAATACTCTAGTCGTAATGACTCCCAACCATTCATTGTTGACGAAACAGTAGCGACCAGAAAGAAACATTCGAAACGAGCGAGCCAAGGCTGCTGAGACAGATATTAATATAGGCCTTTTTTCTTGCACACGCACACAGAGCGGCAAAATTCTATGCGGCAGGGGTAATGTTCTCCTCCTCCCTGACGGTGGCGCGGCCGTCCTTCTCGGCAACATGATGGGCACCGCTCTGGGCCTCGGGGATCCCCAGCATCTGGGCGCCCTTGTCGACGTGGTTGGCACCACCAAAGAGCACATCGATCTCCTCGAGCGGCACTTGCTTGGTCTCGGGGACGAGGAAGTAGACAAAGATGGCGAGGAGGATGTTGACGGCCATGAAGAAGAAGAAACACTTGAAGCCCGTGTTGGCGAGGAACAGCGGGAAGAACTGGTTGAAGATGGCCTGCGCGACGTTCTGCGTCTGCGAGCACATGCCCACGGCCTGCGCGCGCACGTTCATGCTAAAGACCTCCGAAGTCCAGATCCAGGTCGTGGCGCCCCAGGTGGGCTTGTAGAAGAAGATGAAGAGGAAGAGGAGGAAGACGATGGAGATGCCCACGGGCTCGGACTTTTGTGTGGTACCAGGGGTGCCGAGGCCGACGGCGGCAACGATCAGCATACAGGTAGCCATGCCCAGGGCGCCCACGATAAACATCCAGCGGCGCCCAAAGCGGTCGACGGTCCAGGTGGCGTTCAGGGTGAAGAGGATGCCAAAGGTTGCGTTGAGAGCATTGATCAGGTTGATAGTGGTGCTCGAGGTCCAGATCTTCTTGTAGATCTCGGTCGAGAACGAGTTCAGCGAGCCCTGGCCGGTGAGCTGCTGGCCGATGTTGAGGACAAAGGCCAGGTACAGCCGCTTGCGGACCGAAGGATCCTTAAACAGCGCGGAGTAGCTGGAGCTGATGGCCTCCTTCTCGTACTCGAGGGCCTCGCGGATGACAATAAGCTCTTCCTCGACCTCGGCCTCCGTCTCACGGATGCGCTGGAGGGACTTGCGCGCGCCCTCGAGGTTGCCCTTCTTCTGTATGTACCAGCGAGGCGTCTCGGGCATGAAGGGTAGCAGGATGATGATGATGAGGGGAACGAGGATCTGGAAGATGACAACCATCTTCCAGTCCCACTCGCCCAGCTTTTTCTTGTGCAGGCTGCAGGCGTAGTTGATCCAGTAGGCAATGAAAGAACCGACAGAGTAGAAGGTCTGCCAGAAAGCCATGATGAATCCACGAATCTCGGGCGGTGCCATCTCGCCAATGTAGACAGGGCCGGCAGCTAATTACGTACACACAGGGTTGACTTGGTCAGCAATGCATGAATAACAAAACAAAGGTAGATCGATGAATGTTCTTGGGGAGTTTGTTCACTTACTCAAAGCCATGCCCTGTCCGAAACCGACAAAGAAGCGGCCGGCCATGAAGCAGGCGAGGTTACCCTTGGGCGCAAAGGTCTGCATCATTGTAGCAAAGATGGTAAACAAACAGCCCAGGCCCATGCCCGCGCGACGTCCAGCAAAATCAGCCTATTGTGGTGGTAATTTGATGATTAGCTGATGTAGCAGGGGTTATAATCGTATTATTCATTGTGCGCAACGAGGGAGTGACACTTACGACGGGGCCGCCAACAAACCAGCCAGATATGATGGCACCAATGGAGTAGATGGTGTTGATGAGACCGAGGAGATATACACTATCCTGTAGATGGAAAAGAAACAAAGTCAGCGAGGGTCATGCGCCATTATCATTGTCTTGATTGTTCCAAGTCGTCAAAAGAGGGATGAACATACCAATGTCAACCCGAACCATGCCAGCCAGTTATCCGAGCCTTGAACCGAATTATAAGTCGATGCATCGTATCCATAAAGCACCATACACATCGCCGCAATGATGGAGATGTACCTAACAACAACAAATATTTAGCAAATCCATTATAGCCAAAAGGAGGCTGAGTGCCTAGTGTTTCTCTAATCCCATAAAAGGACTTACCAGTTGTACGCCCGCTTTGAGGACACCATCTTGACTGTGGCTGCAGGCGGTGAGCCGACCTGCGTGCTGGGAGAAATGGGGGAATAAGGACACACAAAGTTCCGGGTAGAACCCAAGGGCGGGAAACGACACAGGAATTAGGAGAAAAGAATTCCGTGGGGCCCGACACAGAGTGGTAGTAAAGAAGAAGAAGAAGAAAAAGGGGAAAGGCAAAGAAGGGGCCGGTGTGTGAAGGCTGGCCAAGCCTTTTATCTAAAAGAAATTCAACCCGGAGGGAATGAGTACTCCTCCTCCTTCTCCTCAGACGCGGTCAGGCGGAAGGATAAGACATAGCTTTTTTGTCGAGGAGTTCTCCCAGCTATCTCGACACCCCTGTCGGCGCATGCATGCATGCAAGCTCGCTCGCTCGCTCACCTCCTGAAGGTGAAGGAACCCCAGGTCGAAATGGTCCCCAATTTTCTGGTGCGGCGGCGACCATTCACGATGGTGGTCTGGCACGAGGGGGGGTGCCAGGATGCCACATGCAGACCATGCCAGATTGGGAGGGGGACCGTTCACAATCTTGTGGAGGGCATATACATTGTACATCTCCGAAGGTGTGGCCCTTGAATACGACAACAAGAACCCCAGATTCTTTTTTCCCCAGTCTCCTCCTCCTCCTCTTTCCCCCGCTCTTATTCCTGAACTCACTAACTTACCCCGTGGAGAGAGAGCAGGCGAGATTCACTAGATTCCTATCCTTGGCCCCCGGAGTAGGCCCAATAGAAAAGAAGGGTTTTGTTTCCCCGGCCGTTTCTTCCCACGGGGCTGGGCACGGCCTGAAGGTGGCGTCGGCGGAGAAACTCGCAGGGGTAAAATTCCACCAATGACAGAGTCGTCTTATGTATATACGGGGCGTCCTCGAACGTATCGGCTCGCTGCCAGGCGGGGCTAGGCTTTTGGGCCCCTGAGGGCAGCAAGCAGTGAGGCGTTGGCTTGGTTTCTCCCCTCCCCTGTCGGAAAAAGAAACGGAAAAACCCCATGCAAGACATGGACAGCAAGTCTACATATTCACCGGGTCCAGACAGCTGGAGAAAGTGTTCCAGTGACACATGACAGACGCGAGGACGAGAGCATGGATGAGCATGGATGGATGGATGGGTGGGTGGTAGCGTCCCGTCGAGGTTTGCTAGACAGGTTTCTCACAGCTGATGGGAAGAAGACCACTGTCGTCTGCCACCAGAACTCTTCGCATATCAGAGAGAGAGAGAGAGGGGGTGGGGGGGCATTCCTGGGCCACGAGCCAAGGAGTACTGTAGTACGTCGCAGAACCTGCAAAGTGCATACAGGTCCGGGTGCGGGAACCATTCTGCTGTACCTCTGTTGCAGAGAGCCCCTTTCCCTCCCGATCGAATCGTTGTCGTCGTTATTAGGTCTCGTCACTCCCTTCCAGCCGCAGAATGGATGGAGCCAGTGGGACATTGGGGTGGAAAACTTTGCATCCTTGCAGCCGTACTGTAAATTGGCACAAACACGACAGCCACTCTTCGGGCGGTCCACACAGAAGAAGCGGCCCATGTCCGTTGCCTGTGCTGCAGCAGAGAGTCCAAAGTTTGCCAACAAGCTGTTCCCCATACCCGTCGTCGTAACGCAAGGGCCCGGCGAACGACCCATCTATCCGGCCTAGTGCCTGGCCACAAAGGTTCCATGCCGTCGCAAAGGAGAAGCTGGGTTTCCGCCTTCTTTGTGCCTCATGACAGGGCCATTGACTTCAGCTGACAAGAGCTGACAGAGATGGCCCCCCTTCACCCCTCCTGAGGATAAGCAACGCGTGTCCCTCTCCTCCTCCTCCTGGCATCCCAACACCACACACCTCGGCCCTAGGTTCAATAGTCGAGAGAGAGGCTGAACAAGACAAGGGCGGGCGAGTTATGCAGTGAACGTGTCGTCTGCTCATGTTTCCCTTCAACCCCCTTCCCCCCACCCTCTTCTTTCTTTTCGATCCCAACAGACTGGGTCAGACACACGATGTCACGCTGATCCAGCGACTGGCGGACGCCTTTTTCTTTGCCTGCCATGCCTGCCTAGCCTGCCATCAAGTGTGTGCGTGTGTGTGTGTGTGTGTGTGTGTGTGTCCATGTACATTAGCACGTGTGATTAGTCGACACACCCTGACACCGTAGATAGCTAGGGTCGAATCATCCAGAACTTCGAAGGATCGTTGGTCGAATTTGAGGTTGACAAGAAGGAGAAATGTTCCATCAATGGGAAGCCGACGTGGGGGGAGAGAGAGAGTGAAAGAGGTTGGTGACTAAAAACTTCTTCCAAGAAACAGGCCTTTTACAGTGGCTCTTAACTCTAGCAGTACGTCGAGACTCTGACCAGTGCCCCCCCCCCCACCCCCCCACGAACCCCTGGCTCTCCTGGCTTGGCCCTAAGTGCCCTAAATGCACCCCTGTGGGAATCTGGGGTAGCCTCTGCCCACCACCAAAACACCCCTCCTATACACTCGCTGTAAGTAGACCCTCAATCCCTCGATTCTGACCAACAAGAGGAAAATCAAAAAGGGTCCCATACATACTATACTTACATTGTTTGTCACATGCATAGTATTACCGCATGAAAACCGGAGAATTTGCTGAATTGGTTCAGTCATGCTTCCTGTTTGTTTCTTTCCTTGTGTTTTTGTTTCTCCAACTTCTCTGGAGGTAGTCAAACTATGCTCGAATTTTATTCTAGGTTTTCGGTATGTAATTAAAACAGATATTCTCCTTCCTTCGAATGGATGAATATCGGCCTGATTACTAGATCCCTATGTAGTTTCAAGGCTGACGCGAATTTGACCGCTTACGTAGAGAGACAGGAGGACGTTGCATACTCCTCTCCTCTCTCTCTCTCTCTTCTTTCTTTTTCCTTCTCCCTCCTGCTCCTCGGAATTACAACGGATCTCACCAGCCTTGTGTACTCATCAGGCTCCAGTCCATTGTCGTCCAGAAATCGTCCATATCGATGTCGATCAGGACGTTCCCTGCCAGATCGTAGCTCTCTTCATGATACGATTCGGAAGGGTCCTGGCCGCCACCAGCACCAGAGCCGCCACTTGGTAACGCCAATGGCTCTTCTGGTGTGGCCAAAGGTAATGACTTGTTGTTGTCGTTGTTAATGGTGTTCACATCCACAAGACCAGCGCTATCATTATTATGGCGCCCCATCTCCTTTTGTCCCTGGCTCATCATTTGGTTCTTCTGCTGCAACCTGTCTCGAATATCCGACACGAGCAGCGGAGGCGTCATCACCTCCTTCGGCCCCCCATATGCGTTCACATAAGCGCCCCAGGCTTCGAGGACGAGCCGCGAAAACGTAGAAAACGCTCCTTTTGCCTCTGACTTGGGCATGATGGCACGCAAAGCCGCTCGGGCCTCCCAGTTCTCGCTCATCACGCTCCAGGCCTCGTCGGCCTGCGCCTCCACCGGCCACCTCCTGAGGTGGTGCAGGATGTGAAAGTAGGCCAGGATGGGGATGCAGAAGTCGACCAGCCAGAGGAAGCCCTGGGTGAGGCGGGACGTCCTGAGCTTCGTGTCGCACTCGAGCATCCTCACCGCGTGGGACAGGGCTGTCAGGCGCTGTGTCTCTGTTTGCTGGGAAGGGTTGGTCGCGTGTCTCGAGTAGTGTTCCAGCAGGCGGTGCCTGGCCATGTAGCCGCGTGCTGTCCAGATTGTCATGAAATGTAGCGGCTGGTTGAGGTCACAATGTGCAAAGTAGCGTCCCTCGGTGATCCTCTCTAGTGACATGAGAGTATCATGTCCTTTCATCATATTATGACGACGATTTTTCTCCCCTCTCGGATAAGCCAAATCCATCAAGGCTGGATTGACGAAGCCAAGATGAAAGGGGGAATGCCGAATACAGTCCGCCATTTCACTCAGAACAACAACGAAAAGGGCCTCGGTCGGTCTCTCATGAACTGCTGATGAGACGACAGAGCCTGGCCGCATCTCAAAGTCGCTGACGTTCGCCGGTCTCTTACAGTCCCAAGTAGGAATCAGCGTTGTCGTCCCGTATTCGGTCATCTCGCAGATGCGCTGGTCAAAGACGACCAGGGACCACCACAACCTTCGACGCATCTCCGCCTCGAGGGCATCGTATCCAGAATTGGTGGACTCGTCATGCAAGCCCATACGTTGCGCTGTACGAAGGACAGCAGATATGGCCGGTGCCAGGGACCGAGGATCGCTTTGCGGTCGAACGGATACCTAGAGGATCGTCTGCTCAGTACAAACACTTCTCACTTCCTTGCATGGTAAACACACCCGTCAACGCCTCTTGGTTTGTCACGTTTCTTCATACCTACTTACCAGATAGAGGTAAGACGCAATCATGGCGTCAAGGTTCTCGCAGCGCCAAAACCTGCATCTCCTCAAGGCTTGTCGACAGGCTGGCTGATAGCTTTCCAAGAGATCCCTCCTCGACGAGCCAAAGAGAGAACGACACTTGTCATCCGAGAGACTCATAATGGACATGCAGTAGATGCTTAAAAGCAGAGCTTCGAAATCGGGACGGATGCTTTTAGCCTGGCTCGCCACATCGATAATGCGAGCTTGCAGGGTCGGTGTGTGCGTGACTCTGAGCAGCGGGCTTACATTCTCGAGATAAACTTGCCACATACTAAAGATTCGACCTTGCTCCGCGTGCAAAGCAGGTAGATCACCAACTGGCGGACATGGCCCGAAGAGGAGATGATCGTTGCCGTCGTCGTCTATCTCAGGCAGACTGGATGGTTGGTCAAGCTCCTTTTTGGAACGTGTATCGTGAGCTTGGTTGTTGCTATTGTCTCGAGGCCTGCGATGGTCATCTTTGCTTCTCTGCTCGTCTACACTCATCTTTTCTCCTGGTAGGCGTTCACTTCTGTCATCCTCCAAGTCTCGCCCCTACGTAAGTATAAATTAGCAAAACGTTCACTCATGCAAAAAGCAATTGATCGTATTAATTAATCATACCATCTGCATCACAGCATGCCGGAAGTTGCTGCAGCCCAAGCTGGGTTGTTCGCGACCATCATCATCAAGACCTGAGAGCCGACCTTTGTACACTGCTTCACGTCTTGACCCAACACCCGCCTCCCTGCTCGACGCATCCAGATCCCCACCGTCAACAATCTCACCATCATTGCCATCATCAGTCGATGACACAAACCCTGCAGTCACACTGGGCGAAGTCACCTGTGGATAATGCAAAGCCTCAAAATCAATCTTGTGCCGCCGAAGTAGCTCCTCATACCGACCCAGCCTATTCAACAGTTCTCGCTCCGGGAAACGAGGGCGCCGCGGCCGGGGCCCGGACGGAGCCACGCAGTGCGTTCCCGACTTGACGCAGGCCGCGCAGGGGGACTTGCGGTCACACTTAATTTTGCGCTGTTGGCACGAGCTGCACGCGAGCAGCCGCTGCTGCTGTTTCGTGGTCCCGCTGGGGGCTGGCGCGGGTGAAGACGCCGGTGTGACAGTTTGTGTTTCCTTTTCGCCCGTCGGCTGTGATGTGGGATTGGGCATTGTGTGCAGAGCAGACGAGGAGCGAACGGATGTGGGCGAACAATGGTTGAGAGTGGTAATGGAAACTTTGATGGACGGGAGAAGTTCGGGACCTAACTGCTGCTTCTTTTTTCTTCTTCTTTTTTTCGTCTTTTTTCCCTTCTCAAACTGGCCTCCGGTTGATGGCTACGTTGAGGAGAGAGGAAATAGGCCAGCCAGCTCGGATGCTAGAAATATCCTGGCTGGTGAGATCCGAAGTGTCGGCTTGGGCTAATTCCCGAATATGTGACCCTGATCGGGTGTTAGTAAAGTCCGAATGCTATCATCCTTACGCCTTGTCGCAGCATATTTTGTTCTTGGGCATCGCATCGTGCTTTTCTAACGCCCGTTCGATTCAAGGAAATGTCCTTTTCTGGCCAGGTTTTGTGGGCTCTTCGCCTGTAGCTTGGTTCTGTCTCCTTTCCTCTTCCCTGATATTGATAAATAATAGATTTCTCAAGAAGTTTGGGCAGACTTAGGAAGACATCCTGGGTGTTAGTTGTCAGGATCTCCTATTAATTACATCGGCCTCGCTGAGGGCTGAAAAATTATTCAATAATCTATATATTTCAAGTCAACATTTTCAGGGAGTGTCAAACTCTCATGCGTCCTGCTCAAAGCATAAATACTTAAGCACATAACTTGCTAGGCTCTTGGTGTCCTCAACTACCTAGATCGAAGCACATCTCTCTGCCATCTATCAAACACCAAAGGAAATTATCGACTTCGTCTCACTGAACTCGTCAATAGACTTGGTCTACACTTCGGCTATTCCTCACACCTCGTCTCGTCACCATGGCTTCATTACACTCGAATCATTCCAAAAAATTCCCAAATGGCTCAACCGCAGAGCCGTCCCAGGCTGACGAGACCAGCACTCGTTCTGTCACCGCACCGGAGACCAGTAACAACAACATCGCCGCTGCAGAACAACCAAAGATGTCTTCCCCCAAGATGGTAGCCTTGCTGGCTGCAACGATAATGAGCGTGTTTCTTCCTAGTCTGGACCGGACTATTGTCTCGACTGTACGTCCGAACAATTACACCTAATTACCTCTGGTTTGGTCCTAGATATTCCTCCCATCAAGACAGTTCATTAATTCGTGCATGGAGATCACAAGCTGATTCATTACCACCTCCTATACACAGGCCATACCACAAATCACCAACGAGTTCGACTCCCTCTCCGACGTTGGCTGGTACGGCAGTGCGTACCTGCTGACATTCTGCGCATGCCAACTGCTGTATGGCAAGATATATTCCTTCTTTCCGGTCAAAGCAGTTCTCCTGGCGAGCATCTTCGTCTTCGAAGCCGCCTCTGCCCTCTGTGGAGCCGCACCCAGCTCGAAAGCCTTCATTGTGGGCAGGGCCATTGCTGGGATCGGTGCTGCCGGCATCACAACTGGAGCAGTACGCATAACTCTCAAGAGCCCCTCCCTATCCTGGCTCTTATCAATTTCTCTGCTCGCCCAGCCTGATACTGAGACCAGATCCTTTTTAGATGGTCTCCATCGTCTTCATCGTCCCTCTCGAGAAGAGACCTATGATCCAGGGCCTCATGGGTTCCATCTTCGGCATCGCGACAATCATCGGGCCTCTTGTCGGCGGCGTCTTTACCTCGGACGTGACATGGCGGTGGTGCTTCTACCTCAACCTTCCCATCGGCGCGGCAGCCACTGCGGTCATCATCCTGTTTCTCCACGCGGCTGACCGGGACACCATGCATCTCCCGCTACAGACGAAGCTCAAACAGCTCGACCTGCCAGGGACCTTCTTCTTCGTCCCTGGGATTGTCTGTCTCATACTGGCCCTCCAATGGGGCGGCCAGACCTACGCTGTAAGAAACGACGACATATTCATCTGTATATAGGAAGAGAGGCGGGGAAAACGCTGAGGCTAACATCACGCAGTGGAATAATGGGCGCATTATAGCCTTGCTCACTCTGTCGGGCGTCCTCCTGGTTGCTTTCGCCATAGTTCAGGCCAAGCTGCCCGCGACCGCAACCCTGCCGCCTCGCATCCTCAAGCAGAGGACCACCATCTCTGCTGCCTTCTCTGGTATCTGGCTGGGTGCTGGTAACTACATCTTCGGTAAGAGGAACTCGAGGCGACCAGAATAAATGAAAGCTGTGCCAGGGGCTAACCTGCAGAATGGTAATCAGTCTACTTCCTGCCCATCTGGTTCCAGTCCATCAAGGGCGTATCCGCACAAGAATCCGGGATCCATCTACTCGCTCTGATGCTTCCCGTAGTGGTCGGCAGCATCTCGGGCGGCTTCATCAACGGGAAGATTGGTTACTACAGCCCTCTCGCGATAACTGGGTCCTGCATCATGACCATCGGAGCCGGCCTCCTCACGACCCTCAACACCGAAACGAGCACGGGCCAGTGGATCGGCTACCAGCTCCTCTACGGCCTCGGCTACGGATGGTCCTTCCAGGTGCCCAACCTAGCGACCCAGATCGTCCTGCCAAAGAAGGACATCCCGACGGGCCTCTCCTTCATGGTCTTCTCGCAGCTCCTAGGCTCGACCGTCTTCGTGTCGGTGGGCGAGAACGTGCTGAGCACGCAGCTCCTCGACCGGCTGTCCGGGGTGGCGGGGATCGACGCGTCACTGATCACGACGAGCGGCGCGACAGGTCTGCTCGACTCGGTCCCTGCGAGCCTGAGGGAGACGGTGCTGGTGTCGTATAATGAGGCGCTCCGGGTGGTATTTTTGATTGGGCTGGTGGTGTGCTGCCTGGCTGTTCTCGGGCTCGCCGCGATGGAATGGAGGAGTGTGAAGCAACCACAGGGTGGGAATGCGAAGCCGCAGGGGGCAGAAGGGGCCGCGGCGGGAGGAGGTGACTCGAAGGCGGACGAGGAAAGGAAAGTGAACTAAAAAGATGGGAACCTTCTTGACAGGAAACATACAGGCAGGAGGGAAGATGCGTTCAAGGTGTGTGTGATGGATTGAAAAGTAATTCGCTAGGACAGACAGCTCCACTCCTTTTTTTTTCTTTTTCTTTTTCTCGTGCATATGTCTTTGAATAATTATAGAGCATAGAACTAGCAAATAGACAGGTTATCTTCAGAAATGGTCAGATCAGCAAAGAGGCAGTCAGCCAGGTGGTGTCACTTTGATCCTCCGGTTAATTATCATGAATAAACGCGCTCACGAGGTCTCTTCAGCACTCGTCCAGGCACCGTCCTGGTCTCCACACACAGCCCGTTATTTCCCGTCGTCGTTGACCACGCCGCGATCTGCACTGCTTACTTATATAGTAGTTGCTCAGTTTAAGAGGTTGTTGCTGAACCGGGGCCTAGAGGCGATCATTAAATCAGATGGAGCCGCGACTCGGGACTACCCCCATACAGCGCGACGACGAGGTGGTCTGATGGCGGGCCCTCAGACAACAAGCTAGCTACCCCGTGTTGGAGGGTATTGCGGCCTGGTTTGTCTCCTGACTGGCATGCAGTCTTGAGTCTAAATTAAATTTTTACACATGGCTTTTCTTACATATCAGGCCTTGACTCCCTCCTCACCCTCCTCCTCGTCCTCCCTTGCTTCCCAACCTCATTTTCTGGGTTTCACTACAGCCCTCAAGTTCAAGTACTGCTTCCTTGACACAACCATCTCGACTCGATGAGACTTCCCAGTCAATCGTCACAATGCCCACCGGCAAGACCTCATCCCCGCCGCCCTCCAGGCCCAGGACGCTAGAAATCGTCACACGCGGCGTCAAGCAGCCAAGCCCCGTCGGCACGACAACCCTGGTCGGCCTGCGCGCCCTCGACCCGTTTCTCCAGTACCAAATTCTCGCCCATGGCCTCGGCGCCGGTGTCCTGGCCAGGCTGGGCCTCTCGACCGTCCCGCTGAGCGCCACAGTCATCACAGGCACGGGTATCAGGCTCACTTACCGGCTTGGCCTGCCCCTCGAACGGCTTATCCTCCTGGGAATGGCCGTCGGATCGGCAGCTGAGCAGATCCTGTGGGCGACCTATCTGTCGCAGGAGCAGCTGCCCACGGAATCTGCACTGGTGGTCTCGGCCTGCAACACGTTTTGCAACAGCATCAACTCCCTCCTGCTCATCGCGTCCGCAACCTCTGCATACCGCACGCGGATCTCGCTCCCTGTCGCCGCCGGCGCGCTGCTCTACGTCACCGGCATGGCCCTGGAGAAGGTGGCAGAGTTCCAGCGCAAACAGTTCAAAGACAGGCCCGAGAACAAAGGCAGGCTGTGTCGCGAGGGCCTGTGGGCCTGGGCAAGACACATCAACTACGGCGGGCACACGCTGTGGAGGGCGGGCTATGCGCTCGCGGCTGGTGGGTGGGTGGCAGGTGTGGCAGCTGCCTCGCTCCAGGGCTGGTTCTTTGCTCGGAACGGGATGGTGTCCCTCGACTACTATATGTCGCGGAGGTATAAAGACCAGTGGGGTCGATACAAGGAGGATGTCCGGTGGAGGCTTCTTCCTGGCGTGTTCTGATCAAAAGGAAGCTGGCCTGGGGAATATCTACAGTATTATTGCATATCAGCCTGCTATCCTAAGACATGAGGGAATGGTGATGAATATGGCATAGCCATTGTGTACTACTTAACTCGGGAACAGTGCTGTGAGAGTCGCTATGAAAAGAAAAGAGAGACAGAAATCAAAAATTGGTTCGCACCATGTGATATCAACCGCAAGGCGCCGAGTCCGGTGGCAGTAAATACTTCGCTATACCCCCTACGTCATAGCCCTGGCTGTCAAAAGAATTTAGCGGGTCGCCCATCATAAATCTGACGGCCGAGGGCGGTGCTTGCGTGCTGGGCCGGGTCGAGGCGGGTTTCGCGGGTTCGCCTCGGGATCTCGACTTCAACCTTTCTCTTCCCTAGATCACGATTCGCCGCCTTTCTTCCTCCTCCTCCTCCTCCTCCTCTTCCTATCTCGCTCACCACCTTCTCTTGAGCCTCATCTTTTTTTGGTTTTTTTGCTTCACTTCTTTTTCTTCTTCTTCGATGAATGAACATAAATACGACGATGCCATCATAGCCCGCGAATAGACCATAAGACAAAGACGAAAGAGACAACCCATTATAAACATAGACTCCGCCGCCGCGCCTCTTTGCTCGGACCCCAAACCTCTGAAACGACAACGACGATGCGTACATGCGCCCTCCGCGCTGTCCCTTCTCGAAGAAGACCATGCTTCGCGCCTCGGATACACGTGGCATCTAGCGGCCAAAGGCAGCGCACCATAGCTGCGAGGAGGCTGTTGCAGACAAGTGCCTCGCCCAGGAAGAGGCTGGCGGGGACAAAGGATACCTTATCATCGAGTCCGGCAGCGCGCATCGCATTCCCGGCTGTCTTTGCGGCCGGGCAGAGGAGACCGGCATCGGTGGCCTCGGCGACGATTGAGAATGGTGCGCCTCAGTCCCGGGAGCAGAATACTCGAAGAAGGTAGTTGCCATGGCTCCTTTGCTGACATTGTCGACACAGTCAACCGTGACAATTATGGGCCCATCCAGGAGTACGACCACAGGGTTGCCGAGGGTCGTCTGAAGAACGATCCCCACCAGCGAGGCAAGTTCAAGAAGAAAGAGGGCAAAGAGACCCTCTGCCATGGGCGCTTTTAGACTGACAACTTCCTGTCATACCAGGTATCATACAGAACCTGCAGCACCTGCACAATGAGCTTAGGCACTACAACGCCCCACCTGTCGTCCACCCCAGCGTCGAGGACCTCCAGCCGTCGAAATCACTCTTCTCCTTCTTCGGCGGTGGCAAGGCCAAAAAGGCAACCCTCGGAGAGATACCGACAAACCTCCCTCGCGGCCTCTACCTGTACGGCGATGTGGGCAGTGGCAAGACAATGCTAATGGATCTCTTCTACGATACCCTGCCCAGCACTGTTCGCTCCAAGACAAGGATACACTTCCACAACTTCATGCAGGATGTACATAGGCGGTTGCACCGCATGAAGCTGGCGCATGGGAATGACATAGATGCTGTGCCCCTTGTCGCAGCAGATATTGCTGAGCATGGCAATGTTTTGTGTTTTGATGAGTTCCAGTGCACAGATGTGGCAGATGCCATGATTCTGCGGAGGTAGGCAAAGCCCCTATCTCTTTTTTCTTTCCTTTTTTCATTGTTTTCTTCTTTCTACTCTCTTCCTAGGTCATTATGAAAAAGACTGTACTCGTCGACTGACTCTTGGGAAATTCACAGGCTACTCGAGGCACTCATGTCGCACGGTGTGGTTCTCGTCACCACTTCCAACAGACATCCAGATGAGCTTTACAAGAATGGCATCCAGCGCGAATCCTTTGTGCCAGCCATCCATCTCCTGAAGAGCAGGCTCCATGTCATCAACCTCGACTCGCCAACAGACTATCGGAAGATCCCAAGGCCACCATCCGGTGTCTACCATACCCCTCTCGACGCTCATGCTGCCGACCACGCAGAGAAATGGTTCCGCTTCCTAGGCGATCCCGACACCACCGAACCACACTCCGAAGTCCAGCACGTATGGGGTCGCGAGATCTTTGTCCCACGGGTTAGCGGGCGGTGCGCCTGGTTCACCTTCGACGAGCTCATAAGGAAGCCAAAGTCGGCAGCCGATTTCATCGAGCTGACCCGCTCCTACGATGCCTTTGTCGTCACCGAGGTCCCGGGCATGACACTGCGGGAGAGGGACCTGGCCCGGCGCTTCATCACCTTCATCGACGCCGTGTACGAGTCGCACGCCAAGCTGGTCCTCACCACCGCCAAGCCGCTCACCGAGCTGTTCACATCCAAGGACGAGGTTGCCGAGTCCCTGCTCCAGGGCTCCGCCCACGAGTCGAACAGCGCCGAGGTCACGCAGGTCATCAAGGACCTGATGGAGGACCCTGAGAAGCAGGCCCTGAAACTCAAGGGGTCCGCGCTCTTCGCCAACGACGAGGAGGCCTTCGCCTTCTTCCGAGCCCTGTCCCGGCTTACGGAGATGGGCTCGAAGGAGTGGGTAGAGAGGGGCATGGGCCTCGAGCAGCGCGGCGGCAAGCCCGAGCGGGACAGCTTCCTTAAAGCCCGCTCGAGACAGATGGAGGATTCCATGTAAATTCAAGGGTGAGCAAGCTGTTTGTGTTTGTGTGTGTATGTGTGTGTGTGTGTGTGTGTGTTTATGATTGATGAGTTGGATTATCTGCGTTGTGTTTTTGATTCTGCGGATACCTCAATTGCATAGAGCGACGCAACAATCTCTGGGATGGCATTTTCGAATTCTTCTTAGACAACATGACGAGAAATTACATCGACACAGGAGGGATGATTATTCACACAGAACACCCAGTTAGAGCCTCTAGTTGTGCCCAAGTGTGCTTGAATGTCAATACTTTGTGACTATTATATGTTGTGTGGCATCAATGAGTGAGATACATAGCTGTCGAATGCAGATATATAAACCCCTACTTCCTGTCTTCTGTTGATGGTTCAGATTAATTACTCACACTCCATACCGTCACTATGCTCTTCTCCGAGCTGCCTTTGAAGCCTTGACTGACTAGCAACCATTCCTTGCAGACCTATCGCATCCATGGAAACAACAAGGTCATCCGGGAACGGTCGACTTGCTTCCTCGCAGGTCCTTGTCGGGCTAGTGACAAGAACCTTGATTGCCGCATGTGTACTTTGCTCCGACGACAACCGCAAGACGATGACCAGGACATGTTCCATACTCCCGAGAAACTCGGGCCGCTCATAGTACAGAATGCCATCAATGAGACACACCAACACGACATGACTCGGCAGCAGGTGCACCAACCACTCAAACAACCTGCACAGCGCGTGGATATCGCCATTCTGAACCAGCTCCCTCGTCACAATGGAGGTGGACAACTTCTCGCCAAAGTCGAACTGGCATACCAGCTGACAGATAAAGCTCCGAATCATCGCGAACCCCCCAGTGTACCGATCCGTGGTGGTGTCCACGTGAAGCCCGCAGAAGAACTCAACATGGAGGAACCGAGGGGCCATCTCGGCCAGAGACTGCACGAGAGTCACGCAGAAGAGCGAGAGTCCCGATACGTACCTCTTCTTGTCGTAGTTGCCTTGGGTCAACAACTGCGAGGACGACGGGGAGCGCAGCCACTCTTGTATCTGCCTGGTCTGGACGAGCTGCTCGGCCCCCGCGCGCTCGTGGGATGGCACTCGGACCTGCCTCGCCTCTTGCATTTTCTCCATATCGTGGCTTACGAGATCGGGGATGTCGATCCAGTCGAGGAGGTGCTGTGGGTCTACATGCCAGTCGATGGATGTCGGCGTGGACACAGGAAGCGCTGGTGAAGGCGAGCGGGAGAGCGGGTACATATGGATATTGACTCGATCGTGTTCCTGACGCCACCCTTTCAAACACGTTAGAAGCGCGTTATAATCATGATCTCCACGTTCTGGAGTGACTCTCACCTATGTTCAGTAGAGCCGCCCTCTGCATAGCACACTCATCCAAAAGCCTCATCACGAGATTCCTGTGTTCCTGAAAGTGTATCTGTTGATCCTGGCGCATCTGCTGAAGTTCAGATTTGTATGTCGCCGTCCCTTAAATGAGTGAGTGCATTGTTTCAACAAAACGTCCCAATGGTTGACAGATAAATGACCGACACAAGATCGTGACTAGAACGGAAAGAAATCACCTACTGTTTAAATTTTTTCTCATCGCCATACTGATCTCGTACTTCCCAGAATCGTCTGCCTCGCGAATAAGCCCCTGGCTCTGAGTCTTGACGGCATTAAGGCTGGTAGTGATCTCTTGCTGGTAATCCACTCCTTTGAGTGTAGCAGAAATTCCATGATTCAGGTGATCCTTAGCAAGACGTTTTCAAGGAGACTGCATCCGGAGACTAGATATGCATCATGGAGAAGGGAACTAGAGGAACAAAAAAAAAAACTTCACAAAAAGTTTTGGCAAAGAATCCAATCACACACTCTATGGCATAGAATGTAGCAGAGATTAAGCTGACAGAAGCTTTCTCAATATTCTCATCTCCTACGAACATATGGAGAAAAAGCTCGATTTGCGAAAACATGGTGTCAATATCGTCGAAACCCCCTAAAATCGCATCTCGTACTTTTGCGGCCTTTTTCGCTGCCTAAAAATAGCAAGAGCCAAACTCAGCAGATGGATTAGTCTCGGTATCCAAGTGGGAGGTATTCATAATCAGGACGAGAATACTCACCTCTAGAAGAACCTGAACAACTCCCAGAATCGGCGTGACATAGTCAATGTCCGGAACGAACTTCACTGCTTTGGATAACGGCAGTGCCACATTGTCGGCAAACTTCCTATACACCTTTCGAAATCCGCCTTTGAAGCCTTTGTCCACATTGCTGTACCTCTGCTTGGCAGCTTCCAGCTGGTCGTAGACACCCAACCAGTTCTTCTGGTCCCGGATCCTATAGCTAGCCTTGATGAGAGCGTCAGATTCGACCGGGTGCGCCTCCCTGAAGGCCTCCATGGCGTGCGGAAACAGCAAGTCCCAGAAGTCCAGAGTCTCTGTCGGCTTCGGCAATGGTCTTGGAGGGATGTACTCGTCCACGGCCAGTGGAGCCTCCTCTGTGCTGATTGTCATAATCGCGTTTTGTGTGGAAATGATCATGGTCGTTGAAGATGGGAGCAACTGTGGTGGAGGAGGAGACACAACAAAGCCACCAAGAGATGAATCATATCGAGACGGTGGTGTCGCAAACGCCGGGTGATACTTATCCCCACCAGATGATACAAAAGCTATACAGGAGGAGAATGCTGTCGCCGATCCCATGGGCCACACCAAGCCTGAGGCGGCATTAGAACATATGCAGTGCTTGGTCGATTTCATTGACAAGTACATTACCCCGAAACGCAATTATCTGCAGAGCACAAGCTGCGAAACTGTCTACTTCTCAGACATTTGGCACCTGTTCAATATTGGAGATATCGTCCTCGAATCGGACGTCAAACAGACATACCAGGTCGTCCGTGTGAAGTGTCCACCTCACAGAGGCAACGATCGTTGGACGTCTTACCAGGGCACCTTCAAGCATGACTTCATCTCCATACATTGTGTCTATGTCGACTTTGATGGCAGCCTTCTCGGTCCAGTCTCCAAATGTTTCACCATCCGAAAATTTGATGGTGAAAGAAACGTCACAGCATTGCCTATTCATCCTCTCCGATTTCATGTGCAAAACGACTTGAACTTACAGGCCTTCAAGCCCAAGGGTGACAATGCTGCATCAGAGGACACGCTCTCCAGTGGGGTAGCCAAATTCGAGCAAAGCCTCATCAAGAGAGGGAAGCTGTTCGTTGATGTGGCCAATGTGAAGCACATGTACTATGCTGGTCCTACGGGTAAGTTGGTCAAGGGCTTACTGATACATCTGAATTAAGGAAGTGCTAATCTTGACTGTCGTTTCAGTTGACACCCGCGACGAGGTCGAAAGCCAAGTGGTAATTGACACCGAGGAGGGAATCATCAACATGGATGACAAGTGGCGCCCGGAAATCACACGACTTCTAGGAGCGCCCAGCGATAACGATAGCAATTCTGAAACATATGAAGAAGAGTGTATAGCTGAGTGCTGCAGGGGAGAACATGTCTATTACGACACCGACGTGGAAGACACACGCCATGAGGAGTTCATCAACAATGCTATGGCCGAAATTCAAGACACTCCCCACAAATTGCCACCCGTGGCTATCTTTCCGAGGAATCTCGCCGAGATCCAGACGGAGGATAATGAACTGAAGGACAAGGAACTGCTCATCATGGCTTCTTGTGTGCCCGGTTACGTGCTTCGAGGCCGCAAATGGGGTATGTGGTCCAGACACCCGCTTTGTTCCACATTAAATTATGCGAACCCGAAACTGGTGATATCTTCTCCAGCGATCCTTAGTCTTGATTACCTCTCCGAAATCAAAAATTCTGCCGAGAAATCTATTGCCCCTGATGATGGCGACTCAGATGATGAAGACCGTAGTGCGTTTGGTCGACTTGTTCTTCCTAAGGGCCACAAAGAAATGGTTCTTTCGCTCATCTCCCAGCACTTCCGGAATAAGGTATCACAAAAGTATTAAGATGAGCAAGTCGACATTGTTCGTGGCAAAGGTAAGTCGAAACCTTTATGGTTGACGGTGCTCTAAATTTTGTTTTTGTGCCTTTGCGTTTATCTTTTCTTTTTCTTCCTCTCTTTTCCAAATTACTTATCTGATCGGGAATCTTTGCAGGAAAGGGCTTGATCATTCTCCTTCACGGAGCCCCAGGTGTTGGAAAGACAACTACGGCTGGTATGTTGGCCAGTGATTACATCTCATTCCACCGCAATAGGAAGTGTGCTCACCAGCGAAGTACAGAGAGAGTTGCTGAGAGGTTCCAAAAACTACTTTTTCAGATCACTTGTGGTGAGCAAAAATACACTTGATACTTTGGCACCAGGGCCGTCATCCAAGACTAATCAAATTTTCCTCGATACAGGTGACCTTGGATCAGACGCTGCAGCTGTCGAATCGACTTTACAGACAAACTTTGCTCTAGCCAACAGGTGGGGCTGTATTCTTCTGTTGGACGAGGCAGATGTCTTCCTCACAGAGAGACGGCGGGAGGATTTCACAAGAAATGGACTCGTTGCAGGTCAGCCCCAACCTTTCCAGCTGATGATGACATATACTTTGATTTCTAGAAGTTGACAGTACTCATACCACCAATCCCAAAAACAGTTTTCCTTCGAGTCCTGGAGTACTACAGTGGAAATTTGTTCCTGACAACCAACCGGATTGGAGATTTCGACGAGGCATTTGCATCGAGAATCCACATGAGCTTGTACTATCCGCCCTTAGACGAGATATCCACCAGCAAAGTCTTCAAGCTGAACCTTGGCATGATCCGCGCACGCTATGAGAGAGAGGACGAAAGATCAAAGTCGACGACCTTGAGATCATGCAGCTAGTTGGCCACTACTGGCGGCAGAACAGCAAGGCGAGATGGAACGGCCGCCAGACCCGCAATGTTTGCCAGACGGCACTGGCGCTCGCCAAGTTCGACGCCCAGCCAAAGGAACGCAAGTACGACCTCAAGCCTGCCAGCCCGGGGATCAAGGTCCACCTGACTGTCGGTCACCTGGACACAGTCTCCAAGGCGTACCTGAAGTTTATCCAGTGCCTCAAGGCGGTGCATGGCGCCGACGCGGATACTCATGCCAAAGAGTCAGGCCTTCGGGCTTTGGAGGCAGCCGTTGCCACTCTGAAGGCCGAAAAGGGCACCACAGAAGGGAACAACCCTCTTAGCCACGTTAATACTGGAAGAGACGAAAGACCTCTGCAATCTCTTAAGATCAAACCGGCCTCACGAAGCAGCCATCTGGCCCCGGCAACTCCCTCCCAAGCCGACCCAATGCACCACTACCAACAACAACAACAACAACAACAACAACAACAACATCGCGAAACGCAGTACACTTCACTAAGACAGAGTCCATATGGCCATAGTAGACCTGTCATGGCCACTCAACAAGCACTTGATCCGCGATCCGGCATGCCACCAGGTGCATACCTCCCACCTAGCGCAGATCAGACCTACCTGCAGCCAGCCTACCGGCCCTCATCCTCGCCGTCGGGACAATTCCATGAGCCTCAAACGGAATCACAATTCCCTCCACCGCAGCAACAACAAGACACATATTACGACAACATGTCACCCTCACGGCCGACGACGACGGTGGGCCCACCGCAACACGCCGTCGGCTCAGGATTCACTGCAGCAGGGAGGGATCCTCGTGCAGGAAATGACACGCCGGGTGAGTAAGGTGCCTCTCAGGGGAGTCAAAAGTGGCCTGCCAAATATGCTGGGATGGATCCTTAACACGAGTTCCGCCAGTCTTGAAGTTTATGCATCTGGGGGGGGAGGGGAGTGTCTATGGACAGGGCGATGAGAGCTTTCAGTTTCAAACCTTTCTTGAGACTGTGGCCTGTAGAGTGTTCGCTCGCGGATTCAAGATATTGCAAGGGTTCATATAGATAGTGTCAAGTTGTTTCTGCCTTATCGAGACTTTTGCCCTTTCAGACAGCGAATTGCATTACCGACCGAGTCACAATATGCTTCTTTTACATCCCTCAGCTAAGAGATGAGATTGCGCTGTAGATGCGGATAAAGAGTCTGTCTAGTCTAGTCTACTACAATACAAGCTGTTCCCAACGTATTCAACATCCTGCCCGAGGATCTGCTCCTGACGCCGACCATATCCACAGACGGGAGCACAGTGCATATGCGCATTCCTCCCATTCACAGCAACCATGATCCTCCACACTTGACCACGCCTGAATCCACCACACGTGTGTGCAGCTATTATTCATTAGGTGGGCTTGTCCGCACCTTCTCACTGCCCTGCGTGCCTTGCCCGCTGACCTTCTCTGACTTCGGTCCTGACTTCGGTCTCCTTGCAACTCTCTGAGAAGAGAGCTCCCCATTTAACGAGCGGGAGAGCAAATGGTTGTGCATAATCATTAGAAGGCCCAAGGCCCTGTTTTGTCTGGAGAGGACCGCCTCGGCCTTGACCCGCTCCGTCATCAGCCCAAGCGCCGCTGCCTGTGCGTACGGCCCGTACTCTCTGTCATGATCGACAGGGAGCAGCGCAAAGGACGTGTCCTCTTTTTTCTGCCCATGCTCCCTGGCCACGAGGTAGCCAGTCCGCCACCACACTGCCAACCTGGTCGGAAACATGGAGGCGTCGCGGCCGACCATGCCCGCCTGCCTGGCTCTCTTCTTTGCCATTTTGCTTCCCCTGATGAAGGGTGTAGGGGTCCACTTCGGCTCCACGTTGGCGAGCGGCCTCGTTCCTGCTGGCCTCAGTCTCGCACTGAACCTTATCCCTGACCACGCCTTGAGAGCGGCCCAGTACGTCCTGGACTCGAGCGCCGCGATCTGGCAGACGTAGAGCCTCTCCGTGACCCTGTCGGCCTGGTCTATGCACTTCTCAACCTCGACGGTCTTGCGTTCTCTCGGCAACGAGCTTATGTAGGCCCGGGACATCATCTTGCGTATGGTGTCCAGGGTGTCCCTGATATCTGACAGCTCGATCGTGATGTGATTGCACAGCCTCCAGACGTGGCGTTGCCTGACCATCTGGCCAAGTCTTTTGTCGGCTTGGCGAGTAAATCCCGGCTTTCTGGGTTTCCGTGCCTGGATAGCCTCGCCTGGTTCTTGTCGGTGCATAACATTATTGAGGCTGAGTATACTCGGGAACTTCTGCTCCATATGCGGCCTCGCTGTGGTGGGAGGTGGAGAAAGATGCCCCTCGCTGTGCAGTCCGTCCCTCAAGAGCGACGGTTTCCTCATCTTAGATAGCTTGTTCATCTGGTGGGCCGAATCATTCCGTTTCTCTGCCCGTCCTGTCAGCCTCCCTAGAAACCCGTGGGTTATGCCACCGCTCGAGGCGCCATTCCCCCGGTCATTGACGACATTCCGTGGCCATGTTCCCCTCCTTACTGCCTCAGTAGAGTCCAGACTGAAGGGGGTCTTCTCAGTCAGTTGCGTACTGGCGCTCTCGATGGTGTTGTGCGTGAGTGGGCTATGGCGAGCTGCCGGGCTGGTTTTGAGCCGCGCGCGAGAAGTGCTTTTGGGAGGACCTTGCTTGCTGGACCCTCTGGAGAGCAAACGAAGAGTGGGATTCATTTTCACGGTACCATCCCATGAGAGGGCGATCGAGTAGGAAAAAATGATGTGGTGAGGATGCGTCGAGACCTGTGATTGCTTCGGGCTTGACGAAATTTCGCATAGGATATATTTGAGTTGGGGTTAGGGTTAGGGTCGCACCCCTCATTAGCGCGCCTTCACTCAGTCGTGGTGGCCTACCGTGCGTAAGGGAAGGGACCACCACTACGACGTTTGACATCATCAGAACACGAATTCGGGAGATATAATATTTTATGTATCCAAAGGTCACACTCCTAAAGACCACACTCGTTATATGATGTGCGCCACAAAGGCCCATAGGCAAAACCCAGATCATACAACAAAGAACTCACACGGCTGCGTATCCTCAGGGAACCACAAGTGATCCTTCTCCTCCCCCCAAGCAGCCCAGTCGCCCGGCTTCTTCATGCTCAGATACTGCAGCGGATCGCCACGGTCAATCTCGAAGGTCCCAACGCGGATGAAGACCCGCCGCCCAGAGCACTTGTCACAGGAGGTCCTCTTCCTCTTCGCCCGACCATCGTCCTTCTCGTCCTCGTCTGCCACCCCCTCTTTTCCAGCCGCCTCTTGGTACGTGCTCAGGACCAGGCCCATGAGGTAGTTCCCGCTCACGTCCCCGTCGTTGATGCGCTCCCGCAGCGGCCAGCAGAAGAAGACGTCCCCCTCCAGCGCCTCTGTGTCCGGGTAGAACTGCCCAAAGGACCCTAGCGCGTTGCGGTCGCGCACAGGCGGGCGGCGCGTCCTGATGAGGTACCCGCGCGCGCGCAGGCATGCGTGGCTCAGCTCCCCAGCCGGCGGGCCAGGGGCCCCACTACCACCCTCCTGGTCCTCCTCCTGGGGCACCAGGTTGACCTCGTCGATGGCGGCATAGCCGCTGTCGTCGTAGGTGAGGTGCGCCGGGCTCTGGACGCGCACGTGAGGCGAGTCGACGGACGCCCAGCTCCACGATGGCGCGCGGTACGGCTCGACGCGGGCCGCTGGGACGTACAGTCCCGTCAGCTCTTCTTCCCGGATGTGCCAGAGCAGGCCGTCGATGAGATTCTTCCTCCACAGGCCGGCCAGGTACTCGTCGCCGACGACGTCTGCAAAGTCCTTGACGACCCCTGAGATGGCGACAAATTTGTCTTCAGGCTTGGTGAGCCCGCATCGGACGTACGAGTGGAGGATATCGTTCCACACCTGATACGGGCTCTCGTAGAACCGCTCGACGTCTGTCTCGTGAAGCTCTGCATCTTGGTCGGCCGTGGGGTTCACCAGAGACCCAGCGGTTCGTAAGAATGCCTTGACGGGGACCACATCGATCGCTTCGACGTCTGCAATCTCGGAGACGAAAGCCAGCGGCACGCCGTCCGGAAAGACCTCGCAGGCGAAAGCCTCCTGACACTCCCAATAGAGCTGGCTCTGGCCGAAATACAGGCTTCGCGGCGCCAGGAGCCGCTCCTGCACCACCCACGCCCGCTTACTCAAGGGCGCATGGAGCACCTCCGTCTCCCAAAAGTCCGACTTGACCACGAGACAATCCAAGACGCCTGCGTTGTCAGTGTTGACTCGGAACGGACACGGCCTAACCTTGTCCGGGTCTCGGCTCCGGAAGAAGCCACCCTCCGCCTCCGCTGAGGCCACAGCCCCCAGGGTGAGAGCCGCGTTCTTGTAGACCTTGTTCATCAGCGGCGCCTGCTCCGCCCAGTCTTTTCTGGACCCCTGCAGAATGCACAGCGAGTCGATCCAGATGTACCGGTAGCCCAGCCGATGCGTCGTGAAGATCGCGTCCTGGAAGTTTTGCGCGAGGGACGAGATGGCGACACCGCTCTCGAAGTCGGCCTTGGTATCTTCGTTGAAGACCAAAAACCTCTTCTTGCCCCAGCAGTGGCTGAGGGCTAGATACGGATCGCTCTGCGGCTGCGGGAGGTCGGACGTCGTGACGACACACACGTAACCCTTGCCGAACTGCGACACGTCCACGAGTCTGATCGGTACCCAGCCTGTCTTATACGACTCATTGCAAGTCTTGTGCTCAGAGCGACAGCGCTTGATCCATGTTGACACGACACTCCAGCAACGGGAGTGATTCGTGTTATCTGATAACTCAACCACCTTATGTACCGGGAACACTGGTCTCAATCATTAGCGCTCCTATCTATGTAAGTAACTCTCTCCCGGAGAGAGAGAGTGTGTGTGTGTGTGGTAAAAGAAAGAGAAAAAAGAAAAAAGAGCGTACAAGACGAGCATTGTTCAGTCCCTCTGTACGCAACCACGGCACATAAAGCCATGCCTCGGATTAGGCCACATCGAACAAGTACGTACTCGAGGGATCCAGCGCAGCAAAGGCACCCGCTTCGTTCCTCCACCAACCACCCACTTCATTGTAATCTTCACAGTCATACAGGTCATCTTTGGCAGGCTGACAGAGCAGTTGTGCCAAGATGGGACGTGCATCTGGTCCTCCGTAGGAATGATCTCGCATGTACATCTTATACACGATTCCCTCAAACGTGGGACGCTTGGACACGGCCTTCTGCTCCTCGCTAAGGGTGTTCCATACTCGGGCGCATATGTAACAGCGGTCTTGCACAGACTTCTGGATGCTCACAGAGTCGTGCTGCACCACGACGCGGTGCTCGCCGCTGCAAATGCGAGTATCTGGGATGGACTGACATTTCTGGCAGAGACTCATTATTATTTTTTGCTGCCGGATTCCGATCGCCAGAGAATTTCGAAGGCCTTTCAAGCAACATCGGAGCTCGTGCAGAGGGAACTCAACAAAATCCTTGCGTACCTCCATAAAAGTTTTCGAGATTTCGAATACTTACGCGCCGAGTGCTGGGCGTGCCTGGGACAACCCCATACTCAATCGACCCACCGAACCATAGCGTGTGGCGCAGACCCTTGCCAATTTGACGGATGGTTCAGCGATTGGACCAGATGACTCCCCAACAAGTTTTCTTTTTTGTCAATCACCGCCGCAGTTGAAATCGGGCTGTCAAGTTGCGAAATGCAGTGTGTGACTTGTGGCATTGAGAAGCGGTATATGAGCAGAGGCCCAATTATGTGGTAGAACCACGGTGGTACCGAAGCCGGTCGTCCACCACTGGTAGATCTCGGACACAGGCAAACAACGGGCATCATTGGAGATTGATTGTATCCAAAAATGGTCAGGCTGAAATGTATCCTGCTTGAAACGAGACTTGGCTGGGTTCTTCCACGAATTCAAGACGGCCTGACTCTCCTAAGCTGGTCTATCAGCCCTGTAAGTCGCGCCTCTGAGGATTAGGACTCTAGGCGCCTCTCTTCGTGCCGAGTCGTTCCTCGACCTTCCTCTTCTCCTCAGCCTGGATAGCCTGCAGCTCCTCCCTTGTAGCATTGTACTTAGCTGAGACCTGCTTCATGGGGTTATCGGGCGACTCCAGGAATTCCTGGTATAGCACGTCTTGTCGCTTGTTGTAGGCAAAACCCTGTTTCTGAAGCTCCTTCTCCCGGTTTGGGTTGTTCTCCTTCCAGGTTCTGTATGCCTTGCCCATACGTCTCTCCGGATGTTTGTCAACTTCGGCCACCTTGCTCGAAGCGTCTGTCAGACCCAGAGCATCAATAGCGTTCTCGATGCCAGATGCATTCAGCGCTGACAGAGGAGCATCGCGACCATCAAGCTGCCCAAGAGCCTGGTCGAGCCCCTTAGTCTTCTTGGCTGCGGTCTTTGCATTCTTGGGAGCCGACCGCCCTGGTGTGTTCTTCTCCTCCTCGGCGAGGAGGGCCTCGCGCTCAGCCTTCTTGCGGGCGGCCTCCGCCTTCTTCTCTTCAGCATTCTCCCTGTGCGTGGACGAACAAGTCAGCTGGACCATGCACGTCAGAAAGCAACCCAACACCCCCCCCCTCCTCCCACACGCTCGACCAACAACACAATCAATCAATCATAATCAAACATAAGTGGATGGTCATGCGCCACACCCGATTGTGACAGTAATGGACCAACGTGCATACCACGTAGCAAGTGCCGACCAATCCAGGGGGCCCCGGGCCAAAGAACCACGGCGTTGTACACCATACACCAATGGAATGCCCAGAGAGGGAGGGGCAAGAAGAAAGAAGAAGAAATGAAATGAAAAGAAAAGGCTAAATGGACAAGGATCGCGGGAACAAGTATACGAGAGGAAAAAGAAAAAAATCAAGGCTTATGCTCACTTCCTTGCATTCCCCTTCTTTGCACCTCTCTCCCACTCTGCTGCCTCAACGGCGGCCTTCTTCGCGTCTTCGGCGGCCGCCTTGCTAGCAGCCGCGTCCGCCTTTCGGGCCTGGCCCTGGGCCTTTTTACTGTTCTCTCCCGCGCCGCCTTTTTTGCCCATTTTGTATGCGCGCGCGTGTGTGTCTTTGTATGTGTATATGTATATAAACGCGCCGAGGTTTATGTGTGACGGTGCTGGTCGGTCTCGGAGGGAGCTGAGATTACTTCCTGGGGCCGGATGCTAGCGTTCGATTTTCTCCCAAGACCTGGGTGCCGACTGAAACCTGCAGAGCTGGCTAAAGGATGTGGATGAACGTTGGTATGGAATCGAGTCCTCCTATTGTTGACGTGAAGTCCTGCTTGACCGGTCATAAGAGTGTCTGTTGACGTTGGCAATGCCGGTCTAGTGTGTGGTACAAGTCGTTGTTGACCAAGATCTGGAAGAATTTGGGCCACGACGTCGACGTCAGCGGGGTTCCTCCGAGGCCGGCGGGCCAGAGGCTCCTCCTCATCGAGCCTACGTACTCTGGTACGTACATCCTCAGCGCATCTGCATCTTGATAGGGTTAGGGTTTTGTAAACCCCCCCCCCCCCCGCCATGTACTGCGTAAGTACTTAAGTACTTTACCCACCATCCTCCTAAGGAGGAGCGCATCATCGACAATCATGTGCCAAGATGAGTGACAATTCGCCGATTTTTGAGGCTCTGCTCGCATTATTGTCGGACGAGAAATCGAGAGGGCCTTGGTCTTGCACGACTTGATGCAGTGGAGTACAAGCATCACGGGTTAACCTCAAAGCGGGTACCGGTGAAGGAGATATCACTTCGCAATCCCTGAGCTAACCCCGGGGAAATGTGATATCGCGGGGATCGAGGAAGGCCTCGTGCCAGCGGCGGTGGACAGAAACTCGAAAGCCCCGACTATCTGGTTAAGGTGGCTCCGGAAAGCTCTCACCCGGCGAGCCTATTTCGGGTAGCCTATGCTTTGTATTACTTTGCACAACCGTTGCACAACTTGACTTCCCTGCACATGCGTCACCTCCTGTCCTTCCTCTGGCGGTCAGGACTCGGGGCATCAGGCCACCCACCCCTCGATGTTGTCAAAGGGAGTCTCTCTGGCGAGCCCCTATTCGTTTAGCCCTTTTCTTCTCCTTCTTCTTCTTGAGGAACACATGTGCGAGATGGGAATCACGGGCAATTATGCTAGGTCTCAGATCGAGAGTTGTGGGTTAAAACGCTCCCAGGATGTGAATGGTGTCGAGATAGGATCTTTTTTACCCTGTGCCAATGCGTGCAGCCGTTGTATCTGCGAGTACATCTGGTGGATGCTAGGGGAGTACATCAAAAATACAAATCTATCGCCGACATGGGTGACGAGCGGGCAGCGTCTCAGAGGATTTCACCCATGAAGTCTCGCCGTGATCTTTCCCCACTAGGGCTGAAGGATGGATCGATCTCTCTTGCAAGCCGGCATGCAACAGTGCTCCAGGAGGCAGGGAGGGAGCCTGCGAGCTACTGCACCCAGTGCATTTGGGTAGGCGTTGCGAACTTATTTCGGGCAATAGGCCGCATTGCCTCCACAGGGAGGCATGCATGGCCAGCCGCTAGGATAGCCGACCCGGGTCATGCCTCCAGCATCACCCCATAGATGCCATCAGACCTCTGGAGACAGCCAAGGTCGTGCACGGCAAGCATTCTCGCACTCGGTGACCTGGGTTGGTGGCGCATAGCGCTGATGCAAACGTGCCTCGACGTGGAACTGGTCGAGGACCACTTCGATGTTTCCCCACCGCGCACAGCGGCTGGGGTGAACTTGGCATGGACCGGGTCTTTTTGCCCATACTTACCATGCAGTCAGATCGACGTTGAGACGCTAAAACAAACAAAATGTGTTGTCTGGATGATCTTGGTTCGGGTTCTTCCCCAAGTCAATACCATCCCAAAGCACGCAGCGAACCGGGAGCGGAATGCTCGTCAGTAAACCAAGTCTTCCCACCGGGATCATAAAAAAACGGCCCGGTCCAGATATGTAGAGACGGCTAGAGGACTTTTGTTGATGCTGCTAGCCGAATTGTGACGTTATCCTTGTCGAGGACTCCAATCGATTTTGTAGACGAGATAACACCATGAAGTGGGAGAACGATAGGTGAATCAACTCACACGTGGCTCCACTCGGTCGACTGGCGGTCAGATACGTATTGAGTTGTCGATAGTTTTCTGGATGATGGCAATGTCTCATGTAGAACGCGGCGCCTCGTTTGTGTGTGTGTGTGTGTGTGTGATTGCGACCATGCGGATGACTAGGGGGTCAGATCGAGGGCCTCGCCATGGAGGTCGCCTGTCTTCTCCGGCTGTCGTCAGACCATGACGCCTACCACGCCCTCCGGTAGATCACTTCGTCAATAATTGAAACGCGAGCCATGCAAACGAGCGCTGTAGTCATTATAGGGCAGCTATAGTCGGTGAAGACGACGGCCTTTCGATTCCCGCGGTTGCCTGCCCCGGAGACCATGAGCTTGCTTGTCCTGCCACAGCAGCATGGGTTGCGGCCCCGCCTGGTGCAAGGTTGCGAGAACCAACAGGCAAACTGTCCCCTGGTCTGAAGCACTGTCCAGTAAGCTGGCGAATCCTACTCTGGCAGATTTTGATGACTAGATGGTGTTCCTATCTCACTGCGTTGTAGATTGAGGGTCTGATGACTGATCATCTGCTGAAGTATGGGTCGTCATATCATGTCCCTCCACGGCAGACAAGGCATGGTAGGTAATGAGCTGGTCCGGGTGGCATTGTCACCACTTTCCCACGCGCTGACTGGCGCAGACACGGGCAGAAGGGCAATAGGCGCCTGTCTCTGCCCGTCCCCATGCCAGCTGACCAGTCCTGGTTCCAACATGGCAATGAAACATCTCCAGGGTATGAACCGGCGAGTTCCTTCTGCCAAGGTTGAATATGAACCTCTGGACGGAACCGAAGGAGTGAAGACAAGCCGGAGATTGACCGAGGGATTGCAGCTTGCAGAGGGCACGAGATCGAGCCGGAGCACTCGGACATCGAACGCTTGGCAGGGGGCCCGCACCATGTCGACTGAAAAGCGTGGCTGAAGAGCGGCATACCTCATGTACCCACTTGCAGTGCCTGCCTTACGCTGGTCCAGGTGCAGCGCCCCTGGTATACACTCGGACCAGCTGCAGTGAGTCAGCAGGTGACAGGCTGTTGGAGGCCAACCGTAGAGCAGATCGACGAACAACATCGCACAGCCGAGCCGACGGCTTGGGGTGCACCCGTGGGAAACCAGGAAGCCTTGGTGTGATACCTCATGGGCAACGACAGCAGCCTGATGCGTTGTGTCGGTCTGCTGACCACACGTTTCAACACGTGCAGAAGGGGCCATCGAGCTCGGCAAAAGAGGGAAAAAGGGCCCGCGACAGGGCATGTGAGCACCTGATGAACACCGTGGCGCATCGCGAGCCATGGTTGCTGCAGGGCCGGTCTGCAGGTGAGCGGATTGGGAGGGTGTCGAGGGTTGCTGAAAAGCGATGTAAGTGGTTGAGCGAGGGGGACAGCGTTCACCGGCTGCAAGCAAAGATGACAAGTCAGGCCCGGGCCTTGAGAAAGATGTCCTCTAGATAGCTCGGTCATCCTCTGCCTGCCGATTCCGCCCAAAAAGCCCAGCCTCCAGGAGTGAGACTGTCGGACGAAGGAACGCGTGATGTAGTCCCACGACCTGTCCCATCAACCCTCAAGCTAAGGGATGAGTCCCTCCCCGCCCCCCGCGTCGCATTGTGATGCGTCAAGTCAGACCGTGTCACGTCAGAGTTAGGCCGGGTGTGGTACCCGTTTTCACGCAATGGGCCGCTGTGATATCCCATCGCATGCAGTCATCCAGGCTCCTGTGTCTACTGCAACTGGCCTCGACTCGGATCCAATCAATGGAGAACCCTAGATTACGTCGAGAGAGGTCAGCATCGATGGAGTCACGCGCTCGCTTCAAGAAGATTGCCGTTCGCTCAGTACGAACGGACTTACCGAAGGAACTCTGCATCCGCTCTGATGCTGGGATCGCCCGTACCAGCCAAGGAATTGCGCGTGCGGAGACCACTTGGTCAGACATGACGGCGCTCGAAAGACGACGTGCCGTCTACTGTGGAAGGGGATAGAATCTGCAAGTGCAGTCGTTTCGAAGAGGAAGTCACGTGGGGGAAAAGGAATCTCGGTCTACTGCGTACCATCGCAGCTGGAAGAGGAAGGAGGCATTCTGGCAGTTGAACCTTCCCAACCACACTGCACCATACCATACCTAGTACGTACCATAAACAGTACATGGGTACTTGCAGGAGGAAAAAAAAAAGGCCCTGCAGCAAAGTCGAGGGCGCTTATGCAGCAGACCCCGACTGGCCTTCGAGACAAGCAAAGTCCCTTCTCTTGAAACTTGACATGGTCAAGCACCTCGGTGACGCCAGATTCACTCAAAATAGAAGTGCAATAATGACGTAAAAAATTTAAAAAAGGAAGGGAGTGAATAAGTGAAGACTAAATAAAAAAATTTAAATAAAAAAAAGATTTTTGGAAGGGGCGAGAGGCGAATTCCGGCACGCTTCCCCGGCACTGAGCTGGATAGGTCTGACCGGCTGGTCTCCCCGGGTGGGCGATACGTAGAGAGGGTCGCCATCGCTGAGCTAGATTGGCTAGGTACTACTACGGCTACCACCTGGCCTGTATTGGAGGACTGATGTTGATTTGTTGATGGGCAACAAGATTATGTGTGTAATATCGCGCAGCCTTTTCTGTTTCTTCTTTTCTTTTTCCTACGCAGATTATTAACCTGGCCAACAAGCTTTGCCGCGATGATACGCTGCCCTGTTGCCTCGAGTCAATCACAATAAGAAGGCCACAGGGTTATCAACGATAATAGGTACCACGGTAGATGACGCGACAGTGTCTGCCCAGCAAGCAGCACAGGCACCCAGCAGGACACCTTCTCCTCCAGCCAATCCAAGAAATGCTGGTCGATCTTGGGCGCTCCAAGCAGCTGGCCGTGCCTGTGCACCGTTGTACCCACGCGAGAAGTCAGCGAGAAACCGATCGGTGTGTATGTACCCTACCTAACCGAAACCAGCTCTGTTGCCGAAACCTTCCAGACCTTTTCTGGCGGTCTGAACCAAGGTGATCTCTTTCGTGCGCGGCACAGCACAGGCAGCCACGGACGTGGGTGAAGGGGTGAAGGGTGGCACGGGACATTGTGAAAGGGGTGGAGAGGAGAGATATCGAGGTTTCGGTGTGTTATCCTGTTAGCTATCCAGGGGAAGGGGGGCACAATATTCAACAACATCTCAGGCTGCCAGAGAGAGAGAGAGAGAGTGTGTGTGTGTGTGTGTGTGTGTGAGTGAGAGAGAGAGAGAGAGAGAGAGTATGTGTGTGTGTGTGTGTGTGTTATGGAGGGATCGGGCCGAGGCCATTATCCCCAAGGCTCGGTCCACCTGGCGTGTGTTCTGTATAATGCTCTTGCTCCATACAATAGCAGCAAGCACTATGCTATTGGCACGTATTACTTAGCCTTCTTGAAACACAAATTCAAAATCCGGGCTCTCTTCGGCCTCGGATCATTGGAGTTGGCTAACCGCCAAGGACGACTTAGAGGAGGACAGACACCCGCCCCTTTTTTTCCCTCTTCGTTTCTTTCCTTCCATTCCCATTTTTTTCTTCTTTTCCCCCTGGGTCTCTTCGATCTTCGGGTGGCCCCTCGAAAGCAGTAGCTCGCGCCACTTACCCAAAGGGGGGGCGCAAATCAGGTCTGACAGGCGAGTCCCGTAAGGCGAGCTGCAGTCCAGGGGTTAGCCACAATAGAGGAGGACCCCCAGGGTTACGATCGAGGTGTGCGAGAAGAGTGTCCGGGGGCGGGGACCGGTTTAGATGGTCCCAGCCATTCGGCTCTGCCCCTTTAGCCCCTGAGAACGTGGCAGCGTGGCAAGCAACGGCTGGCAGCTGTCTCGAGTCCTGTCAGGTACTGGTAGTAGTATTGCAATGCCGCAACTGAGTGGGGACCAACTATACAGGTACATGCTAGTAGAAGGAGGGGGGCACAGAGGAGGAGAGGGGGGAGGAGCCATTCCTACCGCCGCATGATACTGTGTATGTGTGGTAGCGCACCCTATACATCAATAGCATCCAGCAACTGGCAAGAAGCCTGTTCCCCGAGGAGGCGTCATCTTTTTTTTCTTTAAAAAAAAATCTTCCTAAAAGATGGACGTGGACCAGGGCGTGACGCCTTCTCCTGTTGATCACAACGGAGTTTCGGCATGCAACAGACGGACGCAGCGGTGGTATGTACTCTGTAGCAGAAGGGTAAGGACGAGGGTGAAAATAAGGGCTGTACAGGGAGGGGAAGGGGAGAGGGGGGCCCTTGGGGGGAGGTTGGCGATCTGCAGTCGGGGAAACGAACCGTTCGGCCAGTCCTCAGGAGAAGAACTGTACTATCTCGACATGTGGCCTGATCTGATCGAAACTAATGCCTTAGAAGCCAAGCAGGGTTTACGTAGACAGGTCTGGCTGGCTATGAAAGAAGAGAGGGGGAGGGGGGGGGATTAAAAATGATGCGATACGACATGGTTACAAGGGTGATCTCGGATAGGGAGGCCGGGCTAGGCTGGGCTGAGGTTTGAGGAGCAAAGAGGGACGAGATTTGCTACTATCCATAGCACTACCATTTGCAGAGACCATAGTAGGGTTCGTGCCCAGAGATCCAGTAGCCCAGAGGTCCAGTGGGTGGCCCCAGTATTTTCCCAAGTGCACAGGGCACCAGCAGGCACAGGGCAGGGCTGGTGTGCTGCAAGTCATAGTCGCATTCGCCTGAGGAGGGCTGGCCTCCCCTGCCCGGATCTTACTATGTAACCCACCGCTAGAACGGCCGCTGGGGGCCTCGACCCTGGGCCTGGTCGCTATCGCTAATTGTCACCTCAGGAGTGGAAGGGTTGGGGTTCTCTGAAGCGACCAGGGTAGAAACGAGGAACCAAGAAGGACCTGACATATTGCTTCAGGCGGCTGGAAGGGGGACAGGGGAGGACAACAAAATTTTCAAAGCAAAAGAAAAACAAAAGAAAGGAAAGAAAGGAAAAAAGAAGGGGGAAAAAATTCTAATGAGCGATCGTCAAACTCAACGCTGGCAGGGGGCATCAGACAATAATGACCCCGAGGTTGGCAAAGCGCATCAGCCTGGGGGAGCCACAGACAGGCTGCCAGCGAATCCTGTGTACTATGGTAGTGTCGGGTGATCTGCTGGGGAAAAAGCATGACCTGGCACATGATGTGGTGGACATGTCGTCAGTCTGCGGTGTGGGGATTGGCAATTTACACTGCAGAAAGGGATCGGGATGCATGCTTTTAGCTATGCAATAATCGAAGGAAGGAGGGGGGTGGAAGGGCCTGGTCGACGATAAGGAAATTCAGACGCAAAAGGAGGGACCAGGATCCCTAAAACCTTTTTAAGCTAGGTACCATAGTAGTACGTTCCTGCTTTAGCCCTGATACTGCACTACGCGCCCGAGTTCATCTGGTGAAAAAAGCAGATTCCCATAGTATGCCGTACACGGCACGATGGTATAACCATGGGATTGTACCACATAACATGCATAGTAGTACGAGGCGAGTTAAGCGATAAGGCTGGCGAGCAATTTTTGAGGGGCCTTGACTTGGGGCCAGCACCAGGCACGTACCACACGCAGTACCTACCCAGGTACCAACAACCAGCAAGCACGAGCACGAGCACAAGCACTTTAAGCCCCAAGCACAGGCGCCCTCTAGGCCCACCAGACAGTTGTGGACCAAAACCCAGGCTTTGATCCGGTGCAGTCTCTGTAAACCTTCTGTGACAACCTGCAAGTCGGCTTCTCTTCCGGTTACCGGCGCTAACTGGAGCCCAGAGTGCAAGGCATTGTCAGATTCAATTGACGGGGCGAGGGGGGCACCGTTTTGCATGTTTATTATGGATACAGTACTACAATGTAGAGTACTTTGCCGTATGTACTATGCGCGCTATAGTATGCGACTAAAAGTGAAGTATCATAGTACCCCGGTGGTGCCTGCCCCTGCGAGAGAGGAGACATACCTTGAGTGCTGATATCCCCAAGCAGGGCCCTTCCCTGTCCCGACGCAGCGCTGCTCCCGCTTTAGGGCAGCAAGGCAGTTTTTTCTGAAACCTGATTGATGGGTTTGCCAAGCTTGTGCAACAATGCTACTTTGTCTAGTAAGGGCTCTCCTTCCCTTTTTTTTTTTTTTTTTGGTTTTTTTTTTTTTTTTTGCTTACATAATATGGCTGGCCCCTGGTGTTTTTCTTCCCGTTTCCCCTCACCCCCCTTTTCCCCCCCCCCCCCGTCCCCCCGTCCGGCTTTG
>JACWST010000065.1:56-158708 GCA_014850475.1 Cryphonectria naterciae
AAAAAAAAAAAAATAAAAAATAAATAAAAATAAAAAAAAAAAAAGAAGAAAAAAGAAAAGAAGAAAAAAAAAAAAAAAAAAGGGGGGGGGGGGTTGAAGCAATCAAAATGACGGCTGGCGGGGAAGGACCAGCCGCGTGAAGCAGTAACATCATCATCATGGTGCTTACCATCTGCTTGGCAACCTGGATGACGGTCTTGAGCGAGAACCTCCGGCCGCAGTGATCAAACAGATCCTCCAGCGAGGGGCCCAGCAGATCGATGACGAGGATGTTATGAAGACCCTCCTGACCGAAGTAGTACACATTCGGGATTCCGGCTATGGAGGCTAGGTGTCAGCGATGATGTGGTGGTGGGCGACGTGAGGGTAAATACTGGCGGACTCACGGCAGCCGACGAGGATCTTGTATGTCCTGTACTCATCTCGAAGTTGAGGAGCATCGCTCTTTCGTGGTTCCTGTTGAACGCCAATCAGTCGGTCGCTCTGTTGTTGTTTCACTCTCCCCCACTCCGCCCCCTTTTCTGTGTCTTCCTCTTTTTCTAGAAGCTCTGTAGCGAGCGAAAACGGGCGAGGATCAGCCTGCGGCGTTGGGTTGACGTACGAATTTGATGGCAACCTGCTGGTTGTTCAACAGATTGGTTCCCTCAAAGATGACACCGAAAGAGCCCTCGCCAATCTTCTTTCCCACTCTGTAGTGCACACCAACGACGTTTGATGACGAGGAGGCCATTGTTGCGGGATTGACGGTCCTGCAAGGGACGTAAAGAGACGGTCGGTCGTGATAGGAGTGGGATGTCGGAAAGTTTTAAGTCGACAAAACCTGGACAGGCGACGACGAGGGGGGTTTAGCAATCTTCAGGATGCTAAATGACCAGGCCGGGAAGGGGTGGTTTGATGGCTGGAGACCTAAATGAACCCAGATGAGGCGGTCAGCAGAGCACAACGTCGGTCATGCTCCGTGAAGCTAGTCGAGGGAGGCGCGCGTCACTTCGACGTCGCTCTGAAAGAGAGGGAGGGAGGGAGGGAGGGAGGGAGGAGAAGAGAAGAGGGAGAAAGAAAAGAAGTCGGGAATAGAGAGACTCTCACACCCGGCACACACAGAGAGAGAGAGAGGGTGTGGTGTAGTGTGGACTGTTGTACGGTCGGCCACGCGTGTAATTGAGGGCTGGAGGAAGGATGTGGAGAGACAGGGAGAGAGTAGCCGATCTGGGCCAACAGGCTAGGAGGCAGATGGTCTACGGCGCAGCTGCTGGAGACGACAGGTACTGCACGAGCATGGATTTTGAGGGGAGGGGAGGGGGGACCCTGTCTGGGTTTATTGGTTGGGTACGGGGCAACCTGCTGGGGGGGGGAGGGCGGCAGGAGAAGGGCGGCAGCACTCTGGTGGTAGGTGCAAGGTAGTGGAGGAAGGAGGAAGAAGTAGAAGAAGGTGCTGGGAATAGTGGTAGTGGTGGCCAGCAGCGGTGGCAGTGGCCGGTGGCAGTTGCCCCAGTGGCCAGTGGTAGTGTTTAGTGGTTCAGGGCCTTGTGTGTGTGTGTGTGGATGGGGCTTTGATGCCTGTCCTTGTGCCTGATTCGGTCACCCTAAGGTGCAACATTTTACATACCTGGTTGTTCTAGAAGCCGGGGCGGGGGGGCAGGGAGGGAAAGAAAGAGCAGATGAGAGAAGTAGTAGAGGGACAGAGGAGGCGATGCCGAGTTGCGTTGCCCGTGTCTTGTTCCGTTCGGTGCCTTGGCGCTGCTCTAACAATGGTGAATGGGTTGGGTTAGGTTGCCTGAATGGTGGCAGTGGCCATACACACAGCAGGAGGCGGGAACCTGGCCGAGATTCGGATTAGGGGCCGTATTTTAGTTGAGGCTGTGTGGGCTCTCTCTCTCTCTTCCCGCTTCGTTCGTACTCGGCAGGCCCGTGAAACTATCCGGTTTTTTTCGTCGAGGCAAATCTGGTTCGAAGGTGGCGCGCCGCAGGATCAAAATACTGAACTGTACTGTGGCGTGTGTATGTATGTGTGTGTCTGTCGAGCCGCCAATAGAGTTCAAGACAGACACAGATAGCCTGGAAGAAAACAAAAAGACCAGGGGGAGGGAAGGGCCTGTGAGGAATATTGGTATAAAATGGAGCAGCAGCTAGAACAGAACTGGCTGGCTGGGGCTGAATGGAACCTGGCTGGGGGAAGACAGGGGAAGAAGAGCAGGGAGAAAAGAAACACAGCAGCAGTAGCAGCAGCAGCAGCTGATAATAAGATCTGTGATCAATCACACCTAGGGAAGAAGAGAAAGTGTCGGTTTGATTTTCTTCTGTGAACCAGGACAGGACAGAAAGAGGAGGAAGAGGAGGAGGAGCAGGTTGTTTGGCGTCGACTGTGTTGACTTTGGTTGGACCTTGGGCCTTGAAAGGGGGGTGGGAAGAGGTTGGCGAATGGGGGAGAGAGACTGGGGGGGTTGGTGGGTTACAGATCAGAGAGAGGGAGGGAGTCTCGGGCTGAGCTGAGCCAGGGCTGGATTGGGCGACAGTGAACGGTGGACGGTTGGAGCGGATACGGGCTGCAGGCAGGCGTGGCAGAACGGCTGGCAAGGTTGGCAGGCAGACGGGAAGGCTAGTGGTTAGCCAGGTTCAGGTCCTGTGGTAGGCTAGGCGCAAGTTGGTCTAGGCCCGAGGTTGAAGTTTGATAGCTGCACTGCCTTTTTTTTTTCTTTCTCTTTTTTTTTCTTTTTCTTCTTCGCTTCTTCTTTTCCCGATTTGGTCCTGTCTGGTCTTGGCTGCAGGGTTTGACTCGGGCTGGCACCAGTGGCACTGCTGACCTCGTTTGGTGGTCTTGACGTGTGCAGTCGGTAGTGAGTGCTCAGGGCGAGAGGCGTAAGGCAAGGTAGAAAGGGGATAGAAGGGGGTAGGCAAGAAGAAGAAAAACAAAGAGAGGGGGGGGGGGAATAAAAAATAAAAACAAAAAGAGAAAGAAAAAAAAAAGAGGAAATGAGGAAAATCACGGGTCCAAATTTGGTACACTCTGCAGCTCTCTCTGCTCAGGGCGCACAGGTCCGAGGGTCACAGCATCCAAGGAACGGTAGCCAGTGGGAAACGGGCAAACAGGGTCATCAACCATCAATTGACAAGGCATTATTACGGGACACAACGGGAAGAGGTTAGAACCTGCCCCTTCCCCCCCCTCCAATTGAGACATCCGAGTGCAACAACGTAAAGCAGCCCCATAGAAAAGCCCCCGGGGCACAGGCCTACATCGGGCCAGAACCACCCCAGGAGGACTGCCTGGGGCGGCGCCAGGGGTACCAGGGGTTCACCAGGGCCAAACGAAGTAAGCCAGCCCACACCTAGGGTACTTGGGTAGATTTGGCGACATCCACCCACTAACAGGAACAAGGCAACATTTAGCAAGCTACCTGTTAATACCACTTGATCGACCCACATCCAAGCTGTAACGCTGTTTAAGGCCAGCCTCAGCACGGCCAAGTCCGTGGATCAACTCCCTAGCGAGAGAGAAGAGAAAAAAGAGAAGGGGGAAAGAGAAGAAAAAAGAGATGCAGAGGGAGGGAGGGGGTGGGTGAGAGAGAGAGAGAGAGAGACACATACACACACACACAGCGTAGGAAAGAAAAGAAGAAGAAGAAAAAGAAGAAGAGAGAAGAGAGAGAGAGAAGAACAGGACTTATTCAAGTGGAGCAACCCATAGTACCCATAGTTCATGAGGTGAATGAAAGGGAAGAGAATGGATCCATCTTCCAACCTCATCAAATTTGACAGAGAGGGGGAAACGGAAGAGAGGCAAGGGGGAATCAAAAAGAATAAGAAAAGAGGGAAATAAAAGCAAATGATAAGATAAGAGAAAGAAAAAAAAAAGAAAATAAGAAGAAGAAAAGGAGGCAATAAATTGTTCTAGGAACTTTCATCTCAACAATTCAATGTCGCTATGGAGGGTTACTGCAACCCCCAAATCCCAATTGCGAAGAACCCTGAAGAGAAGAAAAGAAAAGGAAAAGAAAAAAAGGAAGCAGAGATCAAGAAAAGCATCGAATCGACCTGAAAAATATCCACACCACCACAAACAGCTCATGCATGTCAGGCTACTATGCATAATTAAGTAACAAAGTACATACATGATACTACCATGGTCCATAAAATGTGTACTATCCATATTGCTCCTCACCTGCTCCAGGGCTGCTCGACACAATTCCTTGTACATACTTGATTACCACTTGGTAAACGTTGCACTGCACCACATTACATACGGAGTACTTGCTTCATGATGATGCAAGCCATTGAGCAAAACAGCAGAAGCGCTGATACATCACCTCCTCCTACCTACCGGTTATTTACCCAAACCCCATCCCATCTCCGTACCGAGATGGAGCGAGATGGGAAATCCTGCAACCGAGGACCGGGGGCGCGAGATTGACGCCCGTGAGCCGTGCCCGCTCCTGTGTCATCATCCCTGGATTATACTATGGGTACGGCCTTTTTACTGGGTGGAAAGGTCATTAAATCCTTTTACTTAAAACAAAAGCCGAGGTATCACCATAGTACTGTATGTATGTATGTACGTGTGTGTATCTTGTATCCATGCTTGTCAACCCAACAATTCTTCATCTCGAACTTTTTTTCCTAATATATATATACGATGAAGGATGGAGGCAGACCCTCGAGACACACACCGCCGCCGCCACCTCCTCATCAGCAGCATCATCGACCTGCATGTGCATAAATCGAGGTGGCGAGTCGCAGGAGGAAAAGGCCATTGCGCATGATGACTGGAGGCGCTGGCTGACGCTGCGGATCGACTGGCTTCTGCCATCCTACTTACTCTGCAGTAAATATATTTCTTTCTCTATCCCCCTCTTTCGGGTGCAACCGCATGAAGGACATTGCAGATAAAGCCTCAGCATTTATTAGCTGCTCGACGTTGTACCAATCACGACGCGCCCTCCTCCAGGTCATCTCCTGCATCTCAGACGTGGCCAGCTGGTCATTCCAACGTCGGGATGCAACCGCGGCAGCCACGTGTGTCATCGAGATGAGCATGACCTCTTTCCCCAGGCCGCCAGGCCGCAGGCAGAGAAAGAGGGCTGTAGCGCCGTCGCCCCCAAATGGTACTCTGCTCAGATAGCCGCAGAGAGACCTGCGCCTACTATGACACACACATTCTCTCTCTCTCTCTCTCCATACCGACCACTGAACTGGGCCCTCCTTCCACGCAAACCTCAGCTCTTTGCAGCTATGTCCCAGGCTGCACTTGGCCCTACTAAGCATCCACACCCTAAATTGAATGTTGAACATCTATCCGAGAAATGCCCAATATTCTGTCAATCTGTCGCTGTGTGGATAAGGTAAATGTTCAATTAATTATGAGCAGGTTAGGCTCGCGTTCACAAAAAAAAAGAACCCAAGCATGATGAGGACGCCGAGAAGAAGGGAGGCGCGAAACATGATGTAGCCACCAGTCATCCATCAGGATAAGATCATTCAAGGTTAGCGCCAGCTGGCAATGAGGTAAAATAATTATTATAAGCTGGCCATCTTGTAAGCAAGTCACATTCAGTCAAACTTAAGTATGCGGCTTGTCAGTTTCGACATAAATACAGGAGGCCACGGACTTCCCCCAGGAATACACTACGCCTAGATTATGAATTACACTTACAACACTCTCAACAGCCTCTATACTCAATCTCGTCGATGAAGAGGTATTCTTGGTTCAGGCATATTTTGGCCGTCCTGACCCGAGGCAGGTCCCGCTCTCGATCATTACGCTGGTGGCTGGTGACAGCATGGTCGACACCATGCGAGACATGGAGTTGAAGCTCTTGTATGATACACAAGAGTTGTAGCCAGTGACAGCAGCTGTACAGCTCTACATGTAATTAAGAATCGAGAAGGAACGCGGTTTCCTTGGATATTGGAGGAAGACTTGATGCTCTGGATCGCCAAAGAGGTCGAGAAACATGCGTATCCTGAGGATACTCTTTGTTTGCGTCTCAAGACCCGCACCACCAGCCAGTGTGCTATCACACATTCTGGCATATTTCGTCCAGTCCTCGAGAAGAACAACCTCTGGCCAGCGAAGTATTTGCACAAATAATAATGGACAGATTTTGGGATAAAAATGATCCAAGAGTTTGTAGAGCATGCTAGAAGCGAAAGTACGCCAATGCAGGATTGGTTCGGAGAGAACAGCAAAGTATCCTTTGCTAGTAGTTATATCACAGTCCCGAGGCTTTCAGAACCATGCTCTTGAAGATGATGATCTCCGGATTGCCATAAAGCGGACACAAGATCGCCCACAAGGAGCAACGTGTTCTCCTGCCAATAGGCCCTGTGAGAGTTTTGCGCCTTCTGATTAATTGACAGAAGAGGCAAGATCACTGTCTATTGGTACTAGAGATGGGGCCAGCTCTCTCTCTGCAGCAGCCAATTGAAGAGGATAGAAGCTGGCGATCAGTCATGGGAAGAACATAGAACAGATCCTGAGGGATCCATGAACCCATCACTATATAGGAAACGTGGTCTCATCGTTCCGTCAAGTAATAGGAGAAATCCTCGATTTGTAGTCATCAAATCATTGATCGTTTGACATGATCGAGATACGGAGCATCTTGAAGGAAAATAGTCTCTCAATGAGAAGCCTTGTGACCTTACCTCTGCTGTTCCAACATAGTGGTCAGCAAATAATTTCCTGAGAGCGAAACAATCACCAAATGTTTTTCTTTGAATTGCTGATGTCTATTCTAAGGTGAAATCAACAAGAGACGAGAGGGTATGATAATGAAGAAAGGCGTAAATAGCAGAATGATTCCAATCTCAATTTCGGTAATTAGTACTTAACTATGACCAGAGATTGTTGATGAAGCCATCGTTTGATAGAGGTCAGGAATGACAGCCGTAATTTTCGAGGATGATCATCTCAGTCTACTGGATGATGCATGAAACTTGCTGCTGCTATCGATCTGAAAGCCGGTGCTGGGGCATAATTGCTTCTGCAGAGAAAGGAGAAAGAGAAAAGCGGTCAAGACGAGCCTTTGCTTCTCCTGCTAGGACCGAAGCCCCCTCGAACTTTTCCTGCTGTCACATTCTCACACACAAACACTCTGTCTCTCTTCTTTTAAAAAGCTCTGTAGAGCTGAGATGCCTACCTGTTCAGAATGTGATAATTGTCTTCCCTGTTTCCTCACTTCCGAGGTTGAGTCCGTCACATGTCGCCCCGGGCTGCCATGGGCCCAGGCTCATATAGTTTGTCTTGCAGCTTTAGGAGGCTGGCTGAAAAGAATGTTCAAGTCACATCGTGACTACTCATTAGTCAAAAATTCAATCCACAGCTATTGGTATAATAGATAGGTTCACAGATGGAAGTGGTCACTTGGTTGGCAGGGACAAATAAGTAAACTAATGACCAGAGAGTAATATGTCTGCACTAGAGACCACAGCTGTGGAGCATGAGTGGCTTTCACGCTGGTTTAGTATGGTAAAAGCAGTCCCACAAAAGGTTCAGCTGGACTGCGAGCACTCTTGAGAATGAGAAGAGGCGGTTTTCAGGGGATGAAGACCCCGGACCTGTATGCTAATGCTGGGGTTGATCACGAGTGTAGTGGGTCCACCCTGTAAGTCTAGAATCAGAACTACTGAAAGATGTCCAAGGCGCTTGATCGAAAATTTGCCAAGAGCAAGTGAGATAGAGTGTGAAAAGAGTGTGTACACTTACACTTACACATTGTTCATGGTCGTCATCCTTCACAACACACATCACACCGTTCCTTACACCCTTACAACATCAGCAAAAATGATGAGCAATAAGATGCACCAGAGACAGGAGGAGAGGAAGGCTCGTCGCAATGAGATCGAAAAATGGTTCACAAAGAAACATCCCAGTGACTGTATGATTCCCCCTCGAATCAAAGCCTCGTAGCGATAATACGCTCTTACTTACATTTTCACGAGTCAGACGCCAAAAAGGTTCTGGCTCACTTTTGGAAACGCACAGTTACCAACAAGGGAGGGCACTGCATGGAAGCTACAGCAGCGAGTGTCGTGCGAACGGCTCTGATCTTGTGCCTGCCGAACCATGGCACGGCGGAGTTGCAAGCCTTGAGCGCTTCCAAGATGCCAGCGAATGGACTTTACGATCAGTCCCTCTTGCAGATCCTGCGCAGGGCCTGTGACCATCTTCTCTTGGGCACAGCGTGGGACCCCGAATGGGATGCAGAGATCCATCTGGCTCCGCAAACGGTGATCAATATCACTGCAGACCAACTCGAAGACCTCGAGGGCGATGCTAGAACAGGTGTCCAAAAGGCGGTCGATAAAGCAAGCAAAGATAAGGCGAACCCACAGCTTCCTATCGAGGAGTACCTTTACTACATTCTCAAGAGCGTGTGGAAGCACGAGGTATGTTCTCCGTAACTCTGGGTATTAATGGCCGATAGATACTAAATGATTTTGCACTGCTAGGACATCAAAGGTGTGGCTACGGCTGCATATAAGACGAATGTCCCCAACGGGAAGGTGCTCACGAATCACCATGAACTGGACCTGTTCAAGAGTAATGGGCCCAGCTTTGACTCTGCTGGGAGCTTGGACAGGAATGGATGGGTTGCTGTGGAGGTGATGAGGGCGCTTTGGCTTGACTTGAGCCATGGTGCTTGATCTGTATGCCTTTCGAGATTTGTGGCAGTGCATAGGATACCACCAGCATAGAGAGATCTCTATTTCCATTTGTATGTATCTTGCATAATAACAGTGTGTCGTGTGGAGATTTTCATAATCATATATCAGAGTGCCGTTTGATCAAAACGTATCATATATATACTCTCTTTTGGACTTTTGTCTGTAACTTAGGATCTCTAACTTATTTCGAATCATATTTCGAATCCAATAGTAATTAATGAAACTCACATTATGTACTAAGTATGTTGGGCTGACAAAAGTTCACCTAGACATCACAGACTGCTTTTCAGCAGGCAAATTGTATGAGCAGAGACGATCGTTGCCTTCTAGAATGTGCCTGCAAATGATTTTCTTCCCACTAAGTTGTATGATTTGCCTGTATCGACAAGCATACGGCTACTATTGATATGTAGGGTGGTTAGAGCGTCTCCTTGGTCCGGATTGGATTTTCGTGCGCCTAAGAACGCCTGAAGCTGTGTAATTTATGTGTACTAACTACCTGTATCATGTTGCTAAATTATATTATCTTCCGTTGTCCAGCGGGCTACATCTCTCAGTGCAGACATGGGAAGAAGGACGAGCTCAACAGCCAGCCCACTGCCAGTCAAGAACTCACACTGCTCATGGGACAAGTCGTCCCCGTCTGACATGTTGTGCCCCTCGAGCTCTTTCAACGTCCTCTCCAATATATTCTGCGAGGCCAAGATGATCTCTCTGGTCCTGTCCACCAAGGCATTGATCCCGCTTTCAGCAGTAGTAACGTTCCAGTCCATATCACTCAACGTGTCGTAACCCACCAGCCTCATGGATTTGCCGGCGGAGAAGTTGTGAATGTCTTTTGTCCAGGTCTCGCTGACTTCAACTAGAAGAACCTCGACTGTAACAGTAATGCCGTATGCCTCGTCCTTCTTGGTCGAGAAGCTTGAGCTGCTCACCATCAAGCCGGTATCCCCTCCGAGACGGTACCCCCAAACGAAGTAGTCCCCATATTTCTCTGTGAAGGCTTCGTATCCTCCGCCGTATTTGAGCATTGCCATTGCCTCGTGGCTCAGCCTGGGATTGCGCTCAAGCTGTACAGTAGCACTACGAACACTGGCACGGATGGAGCTTTTGTCCGACTTTGGTTTTCTGATATTAGCAAAGCAAAAAGAAAAAGAAGGAGAAGGTAAAAAGCGAACCCTCTTTTGAGCAGGCGACGCTGGGCATGACTCACATCATTGTTGTTCTGGACATGCTCGTCATATGTTCCCTTAACAGACGCGGAACACAAAAAAGGCAGGCCAACACCCATACCAAAGCCCAGACTCAGGTGATTTCCCGTCTCGGACTTGCGACTTGTATTGACGGAATGGAAAGAGGAGGTGCTGCCGTATTCGCTTCGCAAAGTTTTTGGAATCATGTAGAGATCTGACAAGATGAAAGGGTTCTCTTTGAGCCAAGGGTCGCCGTGCTGTAGACGAGACTGGAAGCAAGTTCCCAGCCTGATTTTCTCTCTCTTCCACGGTAGGGTGAGCGGCACACCTTGAGCAGCCTGATGGGCGACCCAGTTGTCGTCTTGGCTGTCTAGTTGAAGCCAGTCTTCGAATTCATCATCTTGGATTCTTGTCCGTGACATGATGGAGGTCCGTTCAAACGCAGTCGTAATTAATCATTACAAATGATCAAAACTTCCTCAACAGCCTGATTGAGTGCAGCTCAAAGCTGGACGACCAGAACTTCCCAAGGTTCTGGGGAAAGGGGGACCAGCTCAAATGCCCTCCTGACTGTGTCCAAGCCTCAGTATTCCACAGGGTTCCTTCGGTGATTGAACAAGTTCCAGCCTCTCACGACGAGGAGGTCTGAGCGCAAGGCAGAGAAAGGAAAAGAAGAAAAGAGTTGCGATAATTACCGCCTGTTTGATGTAATTAATTACAAAGACGTGTCAAAAAAACAGCCACCACAATAAGAGTAGTATTCTCTTCATGTTGTGATCGGTCACTTGGGAAGAGAGAGAGAGTTAGTGAAACTATCGAAGTGAAGTCTCCACAAGCTGAGCTGGTCTCCCTGCACAGCTGAACACGGTCCATCTGCTTCCAGCCTCACACATCTGGTCATGTCCCCTGGCACGAGGAGGTCTAGATGGCATATTAGCTTTCGAAAAGGAGACCACACGGAGGGCCGGCCGGTCTAGTCCTGCGGCTTGTGGCGTCCGCTAAGGGTCGACGGATGCTCCCGAGAGGCTGGCTTGCGGTCGTACTGCCTCGGCTGAGATTCCACTTTCACTTCACGATAGTTACAATTCAATCCAAGCCAGTTAAATGATATTATTCCCCTATCATCTTTCGTGTTCTGGATGCCGGACCCTGAGAGTTGAGAACCTCTACACTAATTGCAATAGTTTCTCATTGCAAATCTCCACTATGCAAAAAACACATACTACTCCGACAATAAGTCACAGATTCTCAGCTCATGGGGCTGAAGCTAGAGGCCCGTGAACTGAGTGGTCCAGGCCGACTCTTGGAAGGTCTACGCCTAGACCAGGGAAGATCACATGCAGTGTCTGAATATAGTGGGCGACCAGGTTCCACGTATTGCCAGTGACAATTATATATAAATTATATATATCTGCCCTGCGCCCTTGGTGAGTGTGGTTAAATATTCCTCTGCGTCACCACTTGTTCAACAAATCTTTCCATTACATACCCATCTACACGCCTGAAAGAGAGTTCAATTTCACTACATTTCTTTCCAACCATAGCAGCGTCTCAAAATGGCTCTGCTCTTAGCACCCTACACCAATGCCATGCGGCTTGGCCAAGGGTAAGAAGTTTCCCTCCCCTCCTTCCAAGTGCTCAGATCTTCTACTTCACAACGAGACCATTGCTAACATGAGAACCTAGATTCAATTCCTACACGCAACAGATATGTGTGGATGATGCCGTGGTCATCAACCCCAACAGGGCCGAGAACGTCATCACAAACGATGGCACGACGATGCGCATCGTAGCAGAGAGCTCGGGAAAGCCCAGTGTCTGGAACAGGATCAAGGAGGTCGTCAACGAAGGCCCTGTCGCTGCAGCCAAGCTCTTGGAAGCCCCAGGAGGTGATGATGACAACTCCATCGCCGCCAAATCCGAGGCTCAGTCTGGAGATGCTGCTGCTCTTGTTGCTGCTGCTCCTGAGGAGACTGATGCGGACGCCCAGGCGGCGGACGATGCTGCTGCAGGCGACGGAGATGGATCGACAGAGGAGGCGTCTGGAGATGCAGAAGCCGAGGCTGCCGATGAGGATGCTTCAAAAGAAGAAGAGGGAGAAGCATCCGAAGCCGATGGCAGTGAGAACGAGTCTGCTGTGGATGTGGCCAAAGAGGACACCGCTGAAATTGACGAGGCCGAAGAGAAGGACAAAGCCGAGACGAGCAACTCAACCGAGCAAGATGACGAGGAGGCCACAAAAGAAGACAGCGAAGAGGCTCCCACGGACGAGGAGCCAATCAAAGCCGTCGCGGCTACGTCGACGTCTGCCACTGGAACAGTCGCCCCAGTCAAGGCTGCTGCTGCAGCAAAGGCCGAGCCAGAGAAGCCCGCTGGCCCCAAGTCCCGACTTCGCTCTTCATCAGTCGGCAACAAACAAGAAATCGCCAAATCAAGCAGCACAGGAACCAACAAGGCGGCATCTACTAAGTTCCAGGTGAAAGGGGTTCCCAAACGGGGATCTAAAGATGCAATTGTTGTCACCCAGAAGCCACTGGGCGAGATCAAGCTCGAGCAGGCCCGCCTGGACAAGCAAGAGAGGATCGAGATGCTGAGGCAGGAGAAGGAACGCATGCGCGAGCAGCGGGAGCACCAGAGAAAACTCGAGCTCCAGGCGCGGGAGGAAGAGCGAGAACGCCAGGCAGAGGAGCGCGAAGAGCAGAGACAAATACGCAAGGAGAAGAGGGAATATGAGGCAGCGCGCCGTGCAGCAGCTCAGAAGGCCATCGCCGAGGCTGTGGCGGCCAAGAAGGATGCGCTGACCCTCGAGGACCTCAACAAGATCAAGGCGCAGAACCAGTTTGCGGATCGGTTCGAGGGCATGGCGGCCAGCGACGAGAAGTACAACTTCGACGCCAGCGGAGCGAGGGGCCCCAGCCAGACGGTCACGTACTCGAGCAGGTTCATCGACAGGCTGAGCGATGTCACGGACGACATGGCCATCTCTGGAGCGCTCTCGGTCAAGATGGCCAAGATTGGCGGCTCTGGTCGAGGATCATTTGTGGATTCGGACAAGTTCAAGGAGAGCGACCTCAACTTCTACATCTCCGTCAAGGTCGTCAATCAGACGGTCAACTTCAAAGACGCTCTTGTCTATAATCCCATGCGCTCTGTGGGTATCGGCTCAGACGACTTCAACAAGGTGTACGGAGACAGCTTCATCTCTGGCTTCCAAGAAGGAGGCGAGTTCAACGCCATCATCAGCATGAAAGTGCACAACAAGGCCAAGCTGCTGGATATCCAGGCCGAGGCCAAGGTCGCCCTGACAGCTGGTCCGGTGGATATCACCGCAGAGGCCAACGTGGGGATCGCCAGAACCAACCTGGAGATGAATACCGAGACTACCATACAGGTGAGCTGGTGTGGTGGTGGCCATATCAAGCCGATGGAGCAGCCATGGAACATCCAGAGCGTCATGCAGGCCGCTGCCCGCTTCCCCAGCCTCGTCGCCGACTGCCCGCAGAGAACACACGCCATCCTGACCAAGTACGAGAGCCTGCGAAGCTTTGTCTCGCTCAAGCCCGCGCAATATTCTCCTCTCCAGTATGAGAATGCGCAGATCTACACCAACGTGCTGATGGATGCCTTCATGTCGTACAAGTCCCTGTATAAGAAACTCGGGGACGATGTCTACCGGATCCAGAGCAAGACTTTGGAGATTGAGCCCTGGACAGGCACAGACGACGGCGAAAACGGCACCACCACCCAAGGAGAAGGGGATACGCCCAGCAAGTCGAAGGCTATCACGGCGATGGGTCAGGCCGCTGCTTCGGGCGACCAGAATGCCCTCGTGGCTGCCAAGAGGTATGCAGCCGCCCTTACTGCCGCCCTCGATACTTCTCGCTTTGATGCCTCTCTGCGCGGCTTCAGCGAGGCGCGCAAGTTCATCCGCAGGCAGATGGTGTTTATCGTCAACGAGGTCGACCAGATCGAGAAGGACCCCAAGCTCGCGACAGACGAGGACCACGAGGAGCCCTTCCAGGCGCCTCTGCTCTTCGAGACGCGTCTGCCCGCCACCAAAGTTCCAGACGCCCTCAAGCCAAAATCGGACCCGCTCACCGGAAGGAGGATCATGGCCAAGACACAGACGGAGGAGGACCTGAAACAGGAGCAGATCGACCAGGAGAAGCTGGATAACGACTCACCACCGTTGTACCAGATAGACCAGGACCTGACCATGGCCGAGACAACGTCTCTGGACGAGATCAGGACAAAAAGCCCCGGGATTGGTAGACATTTGCAAGTCTCGAGAGCCACGCCCAACACGGAGAAGGGTGACTTTTTCAACAACCTCGAGTTCCTCTTTCCCGAGTGGCAGGTCGAGTCCATCACTATTGGTATCACGGCATGGGGTTGTGTCGGGTCTGTCGAGGTCGTGTACGAGAACGGACTTATTCTGAGAAAGGGACTGGTAAGTCATATCTCATTCACTCACCCACAACCATTACTTGATTTTATAAGGCCAACAAAGAAGACTGACTCAGAAAATTGGTTGTATTTGATGATATTGTAGTCTGCGGGAAAACTCACGCCAAAGACCCTCAGCAACTTCCAGCCAGGTGAACGCATCACCTCTGCTGCCATCGAGGTCGGCGTACCTACTGTGAGAGGCGATCTCAAGCCAGAGGATGCGGTGCGAGTCCTGTCCGTCTGCATGTACACCAACCGCGGACGCAGGCTTCTCGGCCAGGCCATGAAGAATGAAGTCCTTGCTGTCGACCGGGTCAGAAAGGACGGCATCGAGTACGAGAGCATCAAGACAGTCTTCCTTGATTCCGCTTTTAGCCGGGGCACGTTCAAGGGATTCTTTGGTCGTATCTCCCTGGATGAGACCAATGGAGGTATCCTGAGGCTGGGTGTCATCTGGGGCGACTCGAGCTCGACCAAGCTATCCACGACAGTGCGCGAGGCCGCTCCCGTCTACGACACGGATGCCATCGCGACGGATGCTGCCATCAGTGCCGCCAGACAAGAGCTTGACCAGGCCAGGAAGGAGGCCCAGCTGACAAAGGACCAGGCCAACAGAGACGTGGAAGAGATCAGGAACTCTAGCAAGAGAGACATGGACGCAGCCAGACAGAACTTTGAGCAGGAAAAGGCCCAGGCCGTTGAAAACGCAAAGCAGATCAAGTTCAACAACGGCGTGTACTCGGGCCGTCAGTCCGTCTCCTTTAGGGGGGATACTTTCCGGGCCAGCCCCAGCAACACGCCCTTCCTCATCTTCGAGAACGGTAACCGTTTCGTCTACCAGCCGGACGGCAACCTGGTGGTCTATGCTGCCAACGGACACGTCCAGTGGGCCATGAACCGCTATGGACCTGGTGCCGCCGATCTGGTGTACCACGGTGGCAACGATGGCAACTTGGTGGCCTGGAAGAGTGGAGGGGCCACTTGGGCAACGGAAACCCAGGATTGTCGCAACGGCTTTCTCGTCTTCTCGAGCGAGGCACCCTTCTTGGAGATTTTCAGGGAGGACGGCGTGAGGAGGTGTAATTATCCTTGATTTTGTCATGTGTAAGAGGAGGGAAAGGGTGACAAATTGACGGGTGTCTCTATACTATTCTATTAATTACTACTTCAGGTTCTCAATTTATTTCTTAAAGGAGACTTCAATTTGTTACTAAAATGCCCCGTGTTCACCATGTTTAACATTATCGAATAGTACACGATGTCAACCTGGCAACAGAAGTCTGGTCTTGTTGACCTGATATTTATTTAATTACTCATCAAACTCGTCAACAATGAGTAAATCTGTAATGGTGATACGCAAATGTGGGAGACTGTTTTGCGCACTTTCTTTCTCATGTTCACAAATATATATCTACATAAATATGTATGTGTCTCCATATATACATGTATTAGGATATATCTTTCCTCCCGCAATAGGTCCTATTCTCTTTCGTTTACAATATGAAAACAAGCTACCCTGATCATGACTTTCTAACGTTTCACTTGAATCAAGTACCTAACACACATCCATTTCCAACAAACATTCGACTTGTCCTGAACCGGATAATTATTTTACGATTCATCATCATCAGCCTCGCCAATGTTACCACCTTCAAAACCAATACCAACCATGTACAAGTAGTCAGATCCAGCACGAGGGCCTGAGGGCCGAAATATTGACGATCCAGTCCGCCACTCTCTCGACCGCCTGGAAACATACCTGGAAGAGAACCCAAACCATCGTGCCTGGCAAACACCCCTATCCGAGGTGTCTACGCAATTTGGCCCCTCTGACACAAGTCAGCCATATCGTCCATTCTATTTTCGATACCCAGCATATCACTGCCTTCCGACAAACCGGCGGACAAGACAAGCACCGCAAAGGATCATCGCTGGACCCTCTCAGCCTGGCGCGGGTGTGGCACAAGCAGTCTCTTCCAACCCTCATGGTCGGATGAGTGACCAGGCCATATTCAATATACTTGGAGTTCGAGAAGAGGACATCGGCTTAAACCCCTCGACCTCCACGCTGGAGATAACACCGAGGGGCTGAGCAGGCCCGTGGCCATGATGATAATAATAATAATGTAAGTGGCGCTACAGGTGCCCAACCAGAAACTCCTGGACAAAGGGAGAAATCGAGATCGGATATTGAGTACCTCATGGCTCTGTACCATCTGCCGCCGATCAAGAGAGACATGCTCATGACGATGAGGAGGACGAACAGGCCTATCCGCGAAATCTCCGATGCAATGGAGCTGGGCCAGGCCGAGGTGATGATGCAATTATCTCTGATCGAGGGGACCCGCAACCACATCACGGCGGCTCACCTCACTGAGGAAGATGATAGGACCATTATCGAACTCTACTACAACCAAGGGAAAGATACCGTCCAGATAGCCAATGACTTGATGGTCAACCTTAGACATTCTACCGAGGCCAAAGCCGCCATGCACGCAGGCGAGATCAAGAAGCGCATCGACCAATACCTGTCCTTCACGCAAGCAGAAGACGACATGATCAGGGAGGCCGTCAGCAAGAACCTGACTAGGCGCGAGGTGGACAATCTGCTGAAGCTCCCACATCCCAAGATCAACTTGACCCTCGACGTGTTCAAAGACCGCAGGCGCACCCTGGAGGAGCTGGTGGCCCTCGCCCCTCGCGAGAAGGTCCCGCAGTACATATACAAGCCACGCAACAAGGAGCTCAAGTGTGTATGGTGTCTCTGGGGCCCTGCCATGCAGGTCTATCCGATACGAAGAAGCCCCCCGCCTAGCCTGGCGGCCTCTTCGGCTGAGGGCTTGTCCAGATCTCAGTCCACAGCTTGTCAACTCAACTGTTGATAGTGCTCTCGGGGCCTGAGAACGCGTCGGGTGGCGGTGCTGTTGCTGGAAGCACCTCAAATCCTTCACATGATCGTGAAGGTAGTTCAAGCCATCGTCGAAGTCAGTGGAAGCGCAGAAGGACGTAGCTGGCGGGAGAAGAGGTGAAATACGGCAGTGTAGTGGGGGAAGATGTATTTTTCGCTCAACTTTGATGCGCTGGTGGTCTCATACGAATCGGTTCATGGCGGCGTTTTTTCAAAGCGAAGGATAGTCAAACGTGGTTCTACATTATTAGTAGGTAGCGGTATTGATAGAGAAAATTGATCATGGTTCTTCCCATCGTTGACATGAAACACAAACGCGAAGCAAGGGCCTATGGGACAGCGCAAGCAAAGCAGCAAATGCTCCCATTGGGGGGGAAGGGGTAGATTCCCATCTTTTTTTTCTTCTTCTCTTTTTCGCAATATACTCGATCTAGCATGATCGTCTTCTGAGGCTCGCCATAAATATAGGTATATAGCATTTCAACCAAAAACGCTGGCCAGACCAACGCCCTGTTCTCATGCACTGAGAACGTAGGTTTTTCCGTGTCCAGTTCCCCCTCCCCGGTCCTTAGTCCATAACATACGTTCAGCGTCGTCAAACGTGCAGCTTCTCTTTTTCTGCTTCTTCTTATTTTTCCGGACTCCCTCTCAAGTAAGCTTCTGCTTGATGAAGAATGACCGAAGGTGAGAGAGCTGCCACGCGCAGGTACCGCCGAGAACAACCAATTGGATGAGCATCCACCGGACCACACGCGAGTTCGTAGCTTCAGACTGGTCACGGAATTCGGCTTCTCGTTCCTGTTTCTCAAGTTAGCGCCCCCCCAAGAGCCACAAATATTCCAAGTCCGAGTCCGAGCTTGTCATATGAAGGAACTTATATAAGGAGAAGCGTACCCTCTGAAAGACCTGGTCCCTGCGAATATCCTGCAGCCGCGAGTTCAGGTCCTTGATTCTCGACTGGATATCCTCCAGCTTGTCCTTGTCGGAGCTCTCGATCACGCTGGTCTCGCCGATGGTCATGTCGAGGGTCAGCTTGATGCCGCCGTTAGGATTGGAGGTGCTGAGCCAGGCCGTCTTGCCGCTGTCGGAGGAGGGGGTGAAGCAGATCTTGTGGTCGCCAGCCTCGGCTGCAGTGAAGGTGAAACGGCCGCCCGCGCCACCCTTCTGCGTTACTATGCGGTGATTGTTGTCGAAGAGTTCCTGTGTGAGAGGGGGGGGGGGCACACGCGCGTGTGCGCATTAGTTTCGGTTTCAATCAGTGCCAAAGGAAATGGGAGAGAGCGAAAGACGGTTGTCGACGCCGTCATTCCAAAACATAACATACATCCACAGTAATAAAGATGCTGATGCCATCATGCTTCCACCAGGCGTGTCTCTGGTCGTCATACTCCTCTGCCGAGTAGTGGCCAACCACCAGAGTGTCCTTGGGCAGCTCCTCGTAGAAACACTTCTGGGTAGTGCCGTCGAGAAAGAAGTAGAGGGCCTGGGTGACCTGAGCAAGGGAGCTCAAGGCCACGAGGGGGAAGAAGGCCCTCATTGTCTGTTTTGTCCCGTCGGATTCAAAGGGGAAACTTGCACTGAACTTGGGGGGGTAGGCCCAACGGAGGGTAGCGCAATCAATCAATCAATCGATCTTTCGAGAGCGAGACGTGTGGTTGTGTGTTGTCAGTCTGTCGCGTCGTCGTGCGAGGAGAAAGGAAAATGTGATGCTGTTCCAGGCCCTGCTTGCAGTGGCTCTCGGTGGTCGAGAATCGAAGAGCCACGGTCTCCAAATGCATGTGCAGGGGGTTCCAAGGCCCCGTAGCTCCAGCAGGTCCAGGTCCACTGTGGCACTGGTGGCAGGCCCAAGCTCCCGCCGTGCCCCCTAACCTGCCACGCTGCCCCCCCGGAAGGGAGGACAGACTATCATCACGTAAGCAGATGGTCTGTGCGAGCCTCCACTTTTATTATTCTGCAGAACGCGGTTTTGATGGGCAATCCACCCAACCAACCCACCATACAACCCAGATCCATCGAACGCGACCCCTCGCAAACGGCTTTCTCCATCTCGAACCCCTTGCTCCATTCATGTCCTTCCTCTCAACCCATGTTTGATTAAAATCGTCCAGTAAATCGACTGTTTTAAGGCCCAGCCTGACAATCGATACCAGCGGTGACCGGCGACGTCAACAGAGCCGAGACCCCCGCCATGGCCTCTAACGATGTTCGCGATGTCCTGAACCTGCCTTCTGAGGGCCTGGCACCCCGTCCTTCCAAAAAGCAGAAGATCACTGCTCCAAAGCCCAACCTAAAGGGACTTGCACGAGAGGTTCAGAGCCTCGGAGGCGACACACCGATTGCCATCGTACCCGAAGTCTCTCTCTACAAGAAGCGTCGTCAGATCAATCGCAAACCAGCCTCGAAATGGGAACTACGGGCCTTCCGAAACTCGGCACGCGACGACAACAGCTTGATCTTACGGCACTGGAAGCGCAAGTCAGAGGCAGGGCCAGACCGGGCCGATGGAAGCACGGCAGTAGAGGGTGAGACTGCGGAAGGAGGAGGAAGAGGAGGAGAAGAAGGAGGAGAAGGGGCTGCAGAGGGCAGAGAGCAAGGGGGCGACAAGCAAAAGGAGGAGCCCGAGGTTGAGGACTCGGCGTTTGCGAGGTTCAACGTCAAGGTCCAGGTGCCCGACTACAATGAGGAGCAGTACGAGGCAAAGCTACAGAGCGACGACTGGACCAAGGACGAGACCGACTATCTGTTCCAGCTGGTCAGGGACTTTGACCTGCGGTGGCCCCTCATCTGGGATCGCTTCGAGTACTCGCCGAAACAACCCGACGATATGGACTTGGCTGGGTCGAGCACGGCAGTAGTCCCCGCCCCGAGACAACGGACCATGGAGGATCTCAAGGCACGGTACTACGAGGTGGCGGCCAAGATGATGGAGGTGCAGAAGCCGAAGCAGTACATGACGCAGTTCGAATGGGACATGCACACCATGATGCTAAACTTCGACCCGGACAAGGAAGCCCAGCGGAAGAGGTTTGCTCTGAACACCATGTCGAGGACAGAAGCCGAGGCCAAGGAGGAGGAGTCGCTCCTCATCGAGGTCAAGCGCATCATGGCCCGCGCCGAGAGGTTCAACGAGGAGCGTAGGGAACTCTACCAGAGGCTGGACCATCCCCACGCGGACCAGGACATTAGCCCTTTCAGGGGCAGCGCCGGCCTTTCGCAGCTGCTGAACACACTGCAGACCCAGAGCCAAGCCAGGAAGCGCAAACCCCTCACCGGGCCCGAGACCGCGACCCCGGCTACGGGTGCGAGTGCAGGTGCAAATGCCCAACCGTTGAGCGCAGTGTCCGAGACAGCACCGAGTCGGCGCGAGAGTATCGCCGCCCAGTCAGCCGGTCACCGCGACTCGATCGGCGCCGAGAAGCCCACGCCCGTTGGCAACAAGAAGGGACAGCCTCCGCCCGAGAGGCGCAAGCTCAGCGAGTACGAAGAGCAGATCTATGGCGTCTCGACGCACGAGCGGCTCAGCTCTGGACCGACGTTCCGCTACGAACGGGTTAACAAGCTGTTCTCGCACAAGAGCGGCCAGCAGCAGGCACGGATACAGCACGTCCTCAACGAGCTCAGTATCCCCGTGCGTCTCAACATGCCCACCGCGATGGTTGTGGCCGAGTACGAGAAGCTCGTGCTCGCCGTCACCAGCTTGGTAGACCTGAGAAAACAAAAGGACAAGCTCGAGAACGAGATCAAGATCGAGGAGGCGAAGAAGGTAGAGCGGGCCAAGGCGAGAGCAGCTTTGGGTCTGGACGGCCAGGCTGACGAGCAGCCGCCTGCCGATGACAAGAAGAAGAAGAAGAAGGACGATGAGACGTCCACCACCACCACCACTACCACCTCTGAGAGCGCAGCCGCTACTGCTACGACGACGGCTGAGGAGCACGATAAGCCGGCAGAGACGGACGGCGACCCGGGCGCCAAAGGCGGCGACCCAACACCTGCTGGCGCTGTTGAAGCGCCTGCGACGACGGAAGCAGCAGCAGGCAAGGCGGCAAAGGTAGAAGAAGCACCGACTACAAATGGCGACGGCGACGGGCCTGCTGCAGCCGCAGAGGGTGAAGACCAACCAACACCGCTCGTAAAGCAGGAGGAGGGTGCCACCAGGCCAGGGAGTAGTGGTGGACCTCGGAACAAGCGAAGTGCTAGCGTTCTCAGCACGACATCCGACAAGAGCACAAAGAGGCAGAAGAAGTGAGGCGAGGGCGGCTGCTGGTGGTAGTGGTGGTGATTCTTGTGCAGTCTCCTCCTGTTGAGTGCATCATCATCATCATCCATGCTATGCTATTTTCAGATGGAGACTGATGATGAAGGACCTTCGTATATTATTTTGCGAGACGCAATGTAACAAGAGCAATTCTATTCTTGGGCATCATCACCCTCCTCTATTGTTGTATCAGAGCCTGCATGTTCTACAAGACTGGATGTACCTTAACATTGATGGCAACATTTATCAAGTACCCACCGGGTATCGACATCGTGGGCCTCGTACTGGTACGAGAGCCATGACTTCACGATACAGGAGCCCACCACCAACCGAACGTAGGCGCTGGGTCTAAATGGGGAAAAGGGAGGGGAACGAAACACTCACACAAAGGTTCGTTTCCTTGCAGTCACCAATTGTTTCAACATATGCATCTGATAACTACCAAGTTGAGATGGGAAAGGAGACACACGATAGGTTGATGATGGACGGGCCTCTTTTGTGTCGTTGGGATAAACAAGTTACCTGTCCTGCAGCCGCATCTCGTCACCCTGCGTATGCGCTTCTTATTATAGCTGACCATTTAGGGAGGGCTAGTCAAAGCTTGCTCGTTTTCTAAACCGGCAGTGATGGTCATCTTGTTTCGTTTTTTGAGTTGGGTGTCTGTATGTATGCCCCTGCCTGTTTCCTCCCCGTCCGAGACCACCACACTCACAAGCATGCAAGTACATACGACAGACGACTATAGACCCTGCTGGCCAGACATCGGTGGGTAGCCGCTCGGAAGAGACTGTACATAAGCGCCCTCGTGGTGATGTGGTCAGCACTTCGGCAGGAAGGCGAGGCGACGACGAGCTTTGTCGGCTAACAGTGTGCATGTTGATGGACACTTCTGACCCCCCTCCTTCTTCTTCTCAACGGCTGGCACAGAATTCTCCGTGTGACCTCTGCCCCGCGTAACGCCCACAAGCACCTTCCGCCACACTCCCTCCGTACACGATATCCACGCATACCTGCATACCTGCCGCTCACCGCAACCTCAACAAACGGGTGAACTTCACCCTGGTGGTGGAAGCGCCTACGACTCGACTGCCTGGGTCCTAGACCGCCGCCGGGACCACCACCACCACCAACAACAATAACAAATGCCCTTCTCTCCACCCCCCACCCCCAATTCCTCTCAGGGGTACAATAGGGCGCCCCAGGTAATGGTAAAGTAAAGTACTTTGTTACCCAGACCGACCAGGCCATCCATGTGCCGGCGCGATGGGACGGTGCCATTCAAAAGATCTTTTCCCCCATGAGCCTCTTCCCCCCTGAACCTAGGCCTGAGATGCCAGTCGTGCATGATGCATCTTGAGATCTCGTTTATTGCGCGGGGCGGCAAGACGAAGATGGCGAAAGGGGGAAATTTAAGCGCCGGCGCGGGGCTCTTTTCTTTTGGGGGGGGGGGGGGGATGACAAGGGATCCAGCTCGGGTGGGCTTTTCTCTTTATTTTCTTCTTCTATCTCTCTCTCTCTCTCTCTCTCTCTCTGTGTGTGTGTGTGTGTGTGTGTGTGTTTGTCTTTCTTTTCATCCAGTCATGACTATTTGTCAACTCAGAGGAGACGGATAGGACCAGGATGAGAGGGCGTCATCGTAGGGAGAGAGAGAAGGGCGGGGGGTGGTGAGAGAAGTGAGGCCCTGGCCCTGGCGGCGCTTCTCAGTGTGGGCGGCTAACTCCTGCGCCTCTGATTTGTTGCTGGCCACTAATACTGTAGGGCGGCTTGCTGCAGCACCGGGCACGTTGCGGTGAGAGTGTGTGTGTGTGTGAGAGAGCTTGAGAAGTCTAGACTCTTGGTCAGCATGACACCATGTTCTATTTATTCATATGAAGAATAAAGGTAGAGAGTGTTCTCTGAGTGACTGGCTGGCTTACCAACATGGCGATGTCTTTGGGTTGGTGAAGGAGTTAATATTTGTGGCAATAATAATTGCTGATAATTTTTTGTCGTCAATGTTGAGCCTTGATTATGGCAACATAACGCTGCCGGTACCCAATAATGACAAAGACGCCGGGGAAATTTCATGTGACCGATGAAGGATCCGATGGTGTAAGCCAGCATATAGAAGACAAGGACTTTGACTGGTCCTGTCTCGCTCCCTTTCAATCTATCCATCCTGGTTTTCAAGATTGTTGACCAAAACAAATGTAAGTAGTCAAAGTCGCCATCCGTATACTATATGATACGCCTCAGCCATGCACCCCCACCATCCATCATAGGATCTCTGGGCTGCAGCATATAATCAACCACCAAACCCAATCTCACCACCATCTCGGTGAGAAGGAAAAGGGGGGGGGGGCGTGCAAAAGACAAGTCGGGTGAGTGCCCTGGCCCAGATCCGAACCCTTGACGACCTGCCGCTGATCCTGCGCCTTTTCGGCTCTCGTTCAAAATTGAGAGAGAGAGAGAGAGAGAAGGCCTAGAATTTGTTGAACTTGCTAAGTAATCAGTTCCCTTTTTTTGTTTCGTTGCTGTGTAAGCAGCCTTATTATGCAGTATGCATGCTGTGCAACTTGAAGGAATCCCTGCACACCCCCTCCCCCTCCCCCTTCCCCGTCTCTTTCTCATCCTCTTCCGCAAATCAAAAAAGCACCGCGAATCCTACAGCCAAGGCTCGTTTAGATCGTGATGATCCTTTTTGTACGAGTACCTTCATGCTGCCCAGGTTATAAAGTGCTTATGCTGGAGGGTGTCTGGCTGCCCAGTTTTTTTTGTTGTTTTTTTTTTTTTCATAAAAGAAAATACAGATGCAATGTAGAATCTCATACACACGGACGGGATAATAAGTGCATAACAACATCCGCTCTGGACGGTAGTTTCAGTCATTAAATAAGGGGCTGAAGAGTCCATGAGACTGTGTGTAGCAAGCAAAGTAATTCCAAAATCTCTTGTAATCCCTCCCTACCCACTCTGCCTGTATCCTTCTCACCAGGTTTTCATTCGTGAACACACACCCACACACCCACACACCCATCCACCCCCGAGGGAGGTCTCTGGCTGAAAGGGATGAATATCATTCAGGTGACCGTGATCCCTCAACAATATAGAAGGACATATTCTGCGCCGAGAGCGCTAAATGCTTACAACAGACGCCGTTCCGTCACTTTCGATGTCGATCTCTTGCCGCCAGAGAAAGAATCAGAGCCCAAAGACGGAGAGGCCCAACAGGTTGGGAGCTTTAAAGTACCACCGTTGGTACCACCCAGGGGCTGGCCTGCTGTAGCCTGGCCTGGCCTGGTCTGGCGTGAGGGTGGTCGGTTGGTTGGTAGTCATAGTAGTAGGAGCACAAAGAAATGAGACATCTGGAGGGGAAGTTACACCCTCTCTCTCTCCCCCTCCCTCCCCACTGGTCGAACTCCTGCTTCGAGGAGGACGAAGGGTGCGACGACAGAAAGACGAGGACAAGAGACGCCAGATAATAATTATCGAGAGCTAAATAAGACCACACAGTGCAGGGGTTGAGTCCATTCGCAGATAAGAGAACCCCCTCACCGTCGAGGGAATGTGAATTGCGGCAACGGACCATATGGCCCTCGGCAATTCATGACCTTGGTAAGGCCCGAAGGATCAAGCTAGTCATCTTTGTGTTCCACGAGACACTCTCTTTCTTCTCTCTCGCTCTCTCTCGCTGCGCACGTAATTACGTGGTACCCTCTGATAGGTACAATGTGTGAGTTGATGATGATGGCGGGAAGGGTGAGAGAAGGAGGAGGGGGAAGACAACCGCGCCGCAGCCATTTTTCAAGTTCACGACGGCATGAGAAAGGTTGGTCAGCTAGACACATAGGGCGCTCGTTGGTAAGAACCTTTGGGAAAATATGTCCTTTCTGTTGGACCCCGGGAGACTGGTGAGAGGACACCCTCTTTTCCTTACCAAAGGAGAAGAAGAAAAGAAAAAAAAGGGGGTGGGAAGGCGTGTGTGTGTGGTGTGGTACAGGTGAAGCCTTCTTTTCCCAAGTAAGACAAAAAAACATGGAGCAAAAGAGGCCTAGCCGAGCGAGACCTCCGCGGATCGCGCTCGATAAGCGACTCGTCCAAGGGAACGGGGCGGAGGACGTGTGTGGTGTGCTAACGCGGGTCGCGCATATGCGAAATGCAGCCGGGGTGTGCAAGTCATCACGCCAAGCACTGGGCTGGAACTGAGGGTGTCGAGTCGGATGTGACACAGGGCCCCCCTCCTTTCGTCTAAATCGCCTCAAGTTGCCCTTGGAGTTTGAGGTGAGTAGTGAGTAGTATTGTTACCGTTCGCTGAGAGAGAGAGAGAGACAGAGTCGGTACGGTGCCACACAGACCTCATTCTGTGAACAATCCTGGTTCACAAAAGGAAAAAGAGGAAAAAGAAATACAAGAGAAAATAACTGAATGAAAGAAGAAGAAAATGGCAGAAAAGAGGACGAAAAGAAGATCATTCTTCCACGGTCTCTCATAGGTTCATGATGGCCCTTCTGTCTCGGCCAATCATCCCATGCCGCGAACGTCCTTCCCCCCCCCCCCCTCCTTCCCCCAAACCTCCACTCCCGCCTGAGCAAAGCTGTGTGCGTGAGATCAACCAAGAAGACACTGAATGGCCTGGGCTGAGCTGCATCCAGGTCGGGCATGATTCTCGGGATGCCGACCCCGAGGCTTTGAGAATCGGCGACCTCCACAGAGGGTGGGACTGTGCTGCATGTAAGTACTCTAAGTATGTATATAAGTATGGTATGTATGTTGGACATGGAATTACAACATATATATATTGTTATTATTATTATTATTATTATTATTATGTACGACAGCCTGAGTAGAAAAGAAAGAAAAGCAAGAAGACGAAGAAAAAACCTGTTTGGATGCGTAGCCAAATTTGCCTCCGAGTCACATAAGATTCATGTCAACTAAAAAAGAAAACACCAACAGGAATGTTCTTCTAGTAATACCATGTAAGTACTGTCTAAAGAACACGACTCATGGTAGGCAGATGGGGCTACTTACATGCATGCATGACGCCCGTCACAACAAGGCTGGGTGGCAGAGAGCGAGAAATCCTTCCAATGGATGTTGCTCAAGGCTCCCGTCGCGCAGGAAGGACTTCATACATACATATGCACCATGAACCATGTCGTGCAGAGAGAATGTGGGCCGACGTTGAAGCTGTGCATCATTTAAAAAATTCCAGGCTGGGGTTTGGGATTGGAAGAAGAAGAAGAAAGGGAAAAAAAAAGGGTCGCTTATCATCATCCTTCGAGATGCGAGTAATTTCACTTAGTCGCGGCGGCTCTCGCCAAAGAGGACATGCATGCGAACGACACAAGCGACACGAGTCGTTCTCATGACGCTTCTCGTGACACGTTCAGGATGGTAATTATGAGACAGATGTCTCTGCCAAAACAAGCGATGGATCCATGAGTATGGGCAATCCTATGTACTCTGGATGGCCTTGGACCCCGCCCTCCCCCCCCTTCCCCTCCTTTAAAATCACTAACCTACTATGAAAAACACTATGGTACGTAGTATAAGTCCCACGATGGATTAACGATGGGGCCGTAACGTACAGGCTACGGAAAAGAGGCTGAGTGCCTCCCGGTCCCAGGCCCGTCCCCGGGGCTTCTTCACGCAGCCGCGCTAGACCGTCGCCATTCCTTGTCGCCGACCAAGTCATTGGCTCTGGGCTTTTGCGTCTCTTTGGTCCATGATCATGCACCATGCTGTTCGACTCAAAACTTCTTTCCGGACCAAGAGCCGAAATCGTATTGGGCTGGCTGTTCCACCCATTTCTCGCCAATGACATGGCAGAGCCACCTAATCTGTCTGTTAGTCTCATGTCTACTATACTAGGAGGGCGAAGAGGGAGCCCGGGTCCCCACCCTCTCCGTCTCGCAGGGCCGCGGCTCAATTCTTCAATGAATGGTATGTGAAATAGTATTTGCCATTCTGGCTCGATTTGTACTTGTAGGTTGCATCCTCCCCCCCCCCCCCGGTCTCCCTCTCGGGCCAAACGTCATTCTGGCTATGTGCAAGGTACGCTTTTGCACTTCAGGGCCACGCGCATCAGCTCCGGGGGTTGTTGGACTCCGGTGCTGCAGACTAACGATCCCGACCAGCCGACACACTGGCCGAGTACCGAGAACTCTTTGTCAGACACGACGCTGTGTGTGCACACTGTTCATTCTATCGACGATGATCTCCCGCGATGATGGGGGGTATGTATGTGAGTGAGAGAGGAGAGAGAGCTCTCTGAAACCCTGAGTGAGGTTTTTTGGTCTGTAGTGTGACCGGGGCAGAAACCCAGGCCAGGCACAGACCGGATCGCATCCCATTAGTGATGCCCAACGGCCTAAATCTCTCTCTGAAGGATTGAAATACTGGAGACTTATCTAGAGGAGAAGAAGAAGAAAAAGGAAGTAAAAAAGAGTGACGTGCATCCCTTGCCAGGCTTGCCTCATGGCGCACCCCCCCCCCGGGGGTCCCTCGCGTTGAACGTGGCCCTAAGCGCGATCGCCGGCGGCGGGGACAGGCGGAATGGAAGCTCCAGACACCAATTAGACATCTCTTTTGCCAATTGGCAGTCCCAAGTAGTATTTGATCCACAGGGTGGTGCTTGAGTAATGATGTGCCATCCGCCGCATCCGGAAGGTCTTGTATTCCCGATCTTCTCTCTCTTTTTTGTGTCTCATTCTCTCTACAGGTCGACTAATGCCTCTCTCTCTCTGTCTCTTCTGGGCCATAGAATACCACCAACCTGCATTGTCGGGAAGCCGGAACTACGTAGTAGTAGAAGCAGCGGCAGCATCAGCAGTTGTTGTCATTGCTACTATGTTAAGAGTTTGCTGGTTTGTTGGTGGGCGGGTGTGTGTGTGTGTGTGTGTGTGTGTGAGTTGGCTGACGGTGATCTTCTTCCTCTTCATTCTTTCTCTTCCATGCAACAGTACATAGTACATAATTACTTCAGTTCGACATCTATCCATGGGTAGGTGACAGTGCAGACGGGAGGATTCTACCTAAAATCTCCCCCCCCCCCCCGGACAGACAGTCACGTCTTTCTCGTAAAATAACCTATGCCAGCTTCCGTCTGACCATCGCCCCCAAGGGAGCAATAACTATGTATATGAGTACGTACGTACTATTGTATGTACTATGTAATACTGTGTTACAGAGAGAGAGAGAAGAGAAAAGAAAGAGTTTGTTTCTATCTATCTGCCCCCTGTCCGCACGTACGTTGTCCTGCCAAAATCCTGTGTATATCTTCCTTGACCTGCTTCCAGTAGTGTACTGTGCTACAGCACAAGTACAGCCAAGCCAGCTGTCCTGTGGTCTGTCTGACACTCTAGGATTATCGTCAGCCCGCGGCTGCGATTAGCGAGAAAGGGATGGCCCTGCTCTTTTCCATCCATGATTGATTTCCCTCTCAGCATCCATTGGCAGCCCTGTCCCTGGGCCGGATCGAGCGGCGGAACGGGCGGCGCCCCTTTCGGGCGTACCAAGGCACCCGGCGCGCTTCTTTAGCACGAACTATTCCGACCAGAAAGGCGGTCTCTTCTCTCTCTATCTTTTTCATATTCATGGCCAAAAGAGGTCATTGTTAGAGAGACCTCTGTCTCCATCTTTCTCCATCGTTTTTTAACTTTCTCGTTCTCTCTCTCTCTCTCTCTCTTTTCCTTTTCCTATAATTTTTTTTATTATTTAAAAAAAACCAAGACTATCGACCAAATACAGAGAGTCACGCCACAGGATCGACATCCTCATCGGGTGTCGTTGTGTTACAGTGAGTACTACATAGTATTTATTTGTGTGCTACCGATACACACACACTGCTGGACAAGCGCCATGCCGTCCAAACATTGGAGCCGATGCGAACTTGGCGCGAGCCCTGCGGGTATCGAAACGAGAGGAGAGAGGAGAAAGCTATGTGCTATAGTGGGTTTGTGGTGGTACCTGATCCTGACAAGGGGGAGGGGGGAGCAGCGGGCTTCTGTCCAAAGGACCCACTGCCCGGCTTGTATCTGTACGTTTATGTATGCTCCATGTACTAATGGCGTGCAGTACAGTATCCACTACTACCACTGTATCATGAGTAGGTAGCAGTCTGGTCTGGCAACATCATGTCCTCCTCCTCCTTCTCCTCCTCCTGGCCGTTGGATCTTGACCTTGGGCCAACTCAAAAAAGACCCAAATGAGTCCTCCTTGTACAGATATAGATTTTTTTCCTGGGGTTGGGAGGGAAAAGGGTAATCCTTTTACGCTCCTCCAACCGCCACGTCTTGTCTTATCATCAAATCCTCCCGCCCGCGGCTGGCCTGCATATCTCTCTCCCTCTCTCATCTTATTTCCTGTGACTCCGCCACCTTGGACACACAACCATCGTTCGTCACCCCAAATCTCTCTCTCTCTCTCTGTCTCTCATGCGCGCGCACCGCCGACAGCTACAACCGCTGTGAAGGAGCGTAAGTGACTGGCTAATCTCGCATCTTTTGTGTCGCAATCGCTGCTACCTCGGGGCTCAGATGAGGAGGGGGAGGGGGGAGGGAGAGAGGCCCTGAGAGGAGCCACGCCATCCGTCTTCTTTTTCCTCTTCAGGGTTCGGACTCCCGAGGTCGTATTGTAGGTATGTAACATGTGCCAGCCCAACAGAGCAGCGAAGAAGCCCAAAGCAAAAACCATACCCAAAAGGTGACAATCTCGACAGGGCATGCAGAGAGGAGGACTACTACGTAGAGTAGTATCGAAACCTGTTTTGAGGCTGCTGCAGGGCAGAGAGGCAAGCTGAAAAAAGAAAAAGGTGATTTGGTCGAACATGCATTGCATACATGCAAATACCATGCAAGAGCAGTTCCGGCAAACACCACCACCACCACCGTAGTTAAAAGTCGGCAGGGACGATGCGCAAGCCTAGCTAGACGACCTAGTGTGTGTCATGTGCTAATACTGTACTGTATGTACCATGTACTGTACATAGCACCAATCCAAACAGCGAGGACCACTCTAAAGCCGACTGCCGTGTGTCAGCCCCGGCCGAACACACCGCACTGTACTACCCGCCAGGGTGTTAGTACTGCTATGTACCTCTGTACTGAAGTAGTGGCTCGCTCTGTCCCTGAGCAGACGCCCTGAATTCCATAATAATCGCGCGCCAGCGGCAAGGTTCCTTCCCCCCCCTCAAGCGCGGTCCCGGAGAGACTCTTCCTGCCTGCTTCTACTCTCCCATTCTCAAGTCTTTACTACTACTACGTTCTCTTCATGTTTCTTTTCGATGGCTTTTTATCCCGACTCTCCAGCTGGATCTAGAAGTGAAAAGAAAACCACGACAAGAGCACAATCATCAGCTCGAGAGACAACTGGAGTCGAACAAGCAGCGCACGAGGGCTTCTCAGATTGACTGACGCAAGGGAAGGTCAAACGTCCATCCGACTCAAAAAAGAAGAAAAGTCAAGGCGAATCTCCCCGAGACAAAGGACGACGAACTTCTTGGGCCAATCTCTGGACCACCTGCACAGCTTACCGCTTTGCTCGATTCCACGACCTCAAAATCACCCACCCACCATCATCAGGCGACTCCAGTCAGTCAGTCTTGGGCCGAGGTCATCACCACCTACGTATCCGCATAGCGCATGTGCGCAGCCTATTGGTGAGTGCTTTCATTTTATTCATGTAATATACTCTGAAGACCTGTTCCTTCTTTTCAAATCCTTGAAAGTATATCGTGCACTGTGCAGATATGCTTGGATGGGGAATCTAGCCAAACGCTCTTCGTCCAAAGACGGTGATCCGATCACACTCTGCAGTGTGCACTGCATCATCCCCCCCCCCTGCAGCAAGTAACAAAAAAGGAAAGAAAGAAAAAAAGACATAGAGTACTTTTTTCATGGTACACGCTCTGGTACATGGCACCCTGCCGAGCAACCAACCATTCACATGCACCCTCTCATCACACATACACGCACGCACGCACACACACACACACACACATCGTCACGCCTTGTTCCTGTCGGTAGCGACGAGACAAGCGGAGGCCCAGACTGGACCATGCAGCAAAATGGTTATTTGATCGATCTGTACTGTACAACATTATTATCATCATCAGTCAGCAGACCTGGGGTACTGTGCAGGGTGATATATTGCTACTTGTTTCTTTAGTCCTCTTCTTCTCTTCCTTCGCTGCTGTTGGTTCCCGTTTTTTTTTCTTTCTTCTTCTTCATGTGGCTCTGACGTGTACAATTCGCCTGAATCTTGGGAGGCCTGGCCCTGCTCTGACTGCATTGCCCTCCACCCTCCACCCTTTTCTTTCACGTTCCCCCTTCCGGCGTCTCCACTTGGCGTTGGAAAGTCAGTCAACGTTGCAGGGCCTGCTCAGATTGCCGCGTTCCCTTGACATTGTGGGTTTTATTGGAAATTATGACCCTGTGCCTTACCCGCGCGACTAGCAAAGAGGGCGGGAGGCGAGCGTGTCTCTAGTCCTCCCTCCCTACTGCCTTGTGTGTCTCTCTCAACCCCCTCCCCGTCCTCCTCTGCCTGCCTTCTCCCTCCCCCACCCCCTGGACCTGTGTGGGGAGACCAGGCTATCTGTACAGACCGGTTCACTCCTTCATCTTTGAACCCTCTTTGCTCACCACGGATTCATCCAGTGACATTTCCTATCCTGACTACAAGAGATGATGCTGATAGGAATCAAAGGCTCACCACGACCAAGCAAGCAGATACATTTGTTCTCTCTCCTCTCACAGTCCATCAAGGGGAGAGCCACTTGCCGCCCGTCCGCTGGAATCCAGAGACAATAAAATCTCCGTCGGCTCTACTATTCCTTGTAGTCTGACCGAAGCTAGGCGGCGCAGTTCGATGATCGACCCAAAGTCGAAGTAACCTCGAACAAGAGAAGAGGACCAACCCTGGCCCACAGCTTCAAGAGTGACAAGCAGGAGAGGTACCGTACCTCCTCAGAGACAAGACAACCCATCCAAGCTACGTAACGTACTATGTAGGTACCCATACATACATGCCACCTCCTCCCTCTGCGTCTAGCTACAACCCCCGTCCTGCCCGTCTATGGGCTCAACCTGTGCCGCCCTGCCCTGCCCAGGCCCACCCACCTTTCTGCGTCCTAAAGCAAGATACGCGCACGGCAACACGCTCTCCTATCTTGTCCTGTCCTATCCCATCCCGGTTGCTTGGCCCTACCCTGCGCCCTTCACCCCAGGGCTCCATACCCGCACCACCACCACCATCTACAACACACATGCTCACCCCCTACCTTACCCTTTTACCTGAACTTTTTGACCTTACCTCACCCTACCTTAGGCTCCTCCTCGCCTTGCCTTGCCCTGTCTGGCTTGGCCTTGCCTTATTGCACGCGCAGCACATTTTCCCAAAGAACCCCGCCGCCTTTTTCCTCACTTCTAGGCCCCTCTTTCTCCCTCCTTCCCTCCGCCTCCCCTACACCTTCTTCCCCCCCCCTTCTTCGGAGGATGGGTTCGCGCTGATCACACATTTAGTCGCTGATTCATCCAGAGAAGGTTCTCATCTCACGCGGCGCGAAGCTGGTCAAATCATCTCCATCATCTTTTCTGTCCATTTTCCGTTCCACCGAATAACAACGATAAAGAATTGTATCCTCCGGCAGTCATTTCTTTTTTTTTTTTCTAAAAAAAATCCTCTCGTGCATCACTGACAACATCCACTGTTTTTTTTTTTTGGTCAATACTCGCCAATTTGACGGCCCGCCCTTGTCTTTCCCTTTCTTCTAATAATTTTCAAACCTCGGGTGCACGAGACAGACGCATGCGTCCGTGATATCTGTTAATTGTTTTTTTAATCCGAGGCGGCGGAGGACTCGGCCGTCGTGAAGGCCAGACGATATCGGCGCTTACTCGGACGGAGCACTGAGAAATTGCGTGTGTTTTGATGAGGACAGGCAACATCAATTCTTTTGTGTTTTTCCCTTCTTTTTTCCCTTCCCTTCATTTGCTACACCCAACACAGTCTGTCGAGCTGGCACCAGGAACGTGGGTCCTGATCGGGCGTGAGTGAGAGAAGGAAGAAATTCCAGCTTGGTGTCTCAATCTCTTGTGCTCTCTGCTTGTACCACCTTCAATATCACACAGGTCTTAATAGTGAGTGACTGGTGCTCTTTCTGGTGGGTGTGTGGCGGGGTTGTTGGAGAAGAAAAAAAAGGACCACTGCCGGTATCTTTACTCGATCCTCCTGGTTCAAAGCTCGCCGTCGTGTCCTGCGAAACGTCGAGTTTCTCATCTTCCTGTCTATACTTACACCTCCCCCTTTGAAGCATACCCGATCGTCCCAGGAGGGGGTGTTGCGTTACCCAAAGAGGAGCAAAGAGTCCGTACTCGCCATTCTCGGCTGGCGTGGGTGATCTCTCACCAACTTTCCTCCCCGGCAAGCTAGGAAGGGGAAGGGGGGGAAAAAAAAGAACAAGGAAGAAAAACCAAAAGGAGAAAGAAAACAAGAAAAAAAGAGGATCCAACCCATCCACTTGACCACCTCATCTATCCACCTGGCGCTGGTATACGCCCTTTTCACAGACAGCCCGCCTGCGTGTTGCTATTCCTAATACGAACGAAACAAGATGGCAAGCTTCACAGCTATGAACGGCGGGGGTTCGCCAAAAAGGGGGGTGCAGGACACGAATGGAGGATTATCTGTGGACTTGCAACGTGCTGGTTCTGTCGAAGGCGCCCATGGGACCACAGCAATACAACCAACACCACCACCACAACAGCCTATGGATCAACGGCAACAACGAGAGTCATCGTCGAGTGTGGCCTCGCCAACACAGGGTGTAGTAGTAGGAGGAGGAGGAGGAGGAAGTCAACAGGGCCGGGCTGCTCCTCATCCGCAACCTTCGTCTTCTACGGCAACTTATCCCGAGGCTGAACCCTCGTCGCATAAGAGGAAGAGGTCACACGATGATCCTGCCGATGAACGCAGGGAGATGCCTATGTCGGTGGAGAGGCAGCAGGAGATACCGCATCAGGAACGGTCAAACTTTTCCGAACCGCCCAGGGATGGAGACAGAGACATTTACAACCTGGAACGGCGCACACGGGGCGAGTACCATTCATATAGCGATGAGCAGCGAGAACGAGAGCGGGATCGTGAGCGTGAACGGGACCGTGAGTCGTGGTATTCTCCGCACACTAACCGTGACGAGCGATCCGTCTACAGCCAACCTCCGTCGGCAGCGCCCGACTCGGCCCAGAGCGAGGAGCAGCAGATAGGCGAGGCGCTGCGGAGGGCTGCCGCCGAGCATGAGTATCCACAGACGAGCCCCGAAGGCGATGACCGGCTAATGGTCTATTCGGGACCGTACACTCCCGAGCAGCGAAGGGACGGCGTGATCCAGTCCGACAAGAAGAGGAAGCGCAACTTCAGCAATCGGACCAAGACGGGCTGCCTGACCTGCCGGAAGAGGAAGAAGAAGTGCGACGAGGCAAAGCCCGAATGTGAGTAGTACCAAAATAATAGGTCATACTTTGGAAGGCCATACATACTCCCTCGATATAGCTAACACTAGCGATGAATCTAGGTACCAACTGTCTGAAGGGGGGCTTTGTCTGCGCCGGATACCCTCCACAGAGAGGATCATGGCCCAAGCAGGAGAGCAAGGCGCAGACCGTCCAGATCGAGTCAAAGGATCCATCCTACAAGCCGCCAGGCGCCTATGGCATGCCTCAGCAGGCGCCGCCTTATCCCAACCAACAACCGCCACAACAACAACAACAACAACAACAACAACAACAGCCACAACCCCCCCTGAGCCAACAGAAGCGAGAGCCTCTTCCTTCATATCGAGGCCAGCCGTTAAGAATCGAGCCGCCCCAGGGTCGGCCCCTCTACTCGGAAGATGACAGGCCCACCGCGTCCACCCTTCCCAGCGCATCCGTCGTCAGCCCAGACAACAATAAGTTGTCTGCTCTCTCTACGGCTTACACAACCGCCAGCAGCAGCACGCCCGCCAACGTCTTCCCGACTCCTGTCAGCGCCGCACCCGTGCCCTTCCCCGACAGAGGACCCAAGGAATACCAGCGTGTGCCACCTCTACACGATCTCACCCGCTCCACCGAGCCAGACATGACACCACAGAGCAGTACGGGCACCACCCTCCCTCACATCAACATCATGCGCGCCACACGCACCAACAGCCCCATCAGCACGCCGCACTCCAGCAGCACGGCCCAGACCACGGCACAGCTCGCCCTCTCGCACACCTCACAGTTCCCCTCGCCCGCATCAGCAGTCGCAGGCGGTGGTGGCCGCCGCGAGAAGGACGAGATGCTTGCGGAGAGGCAGTACTACCCGTTCGACAAGGAGCTCGTGCTAGAGCGGGAGCGTTGCAATGCGGCGCTCTGCCGCTTCAATAACAGCATGAACCCGGCCAACGGTGCATCGCCCGAGGAGAGGGCACGGCTGTTCCGCGAGATCCTGCAGCCCAAGGTGCCCATCCAGCTCTCGCCCGTGCAGACGGTGCCCGTGACGAACGCTGGGCGCGTGGGCGACCACGTCGCCGTGGAGGCTCCCTTTACCTGCGACTATGGATACAACATCCAGATCGGGAAGAACACCGTGATTGGGCGCAACTGCACCATGGTGGACGCGTGTGAGGTTATTATCGGGAACAACGTCGTTATCGGGCCTAACGTGAGCTTCTACACCACGAGCATGACGACCGACCCGAGGAGAAGGAACGGCGCAAAGGGAGCGTGCCAGGGCCAGAAAATTATCATCGAGGACGATTGCTTCATTGGGGGCAGCGTGGTGATTCTTGGAGGTGTGAAGATCGGGAGGGGCACGACTGTTGGCGCCATGAGCCTGGTGACGAGGGTATGTTTTTATATCTTTCTCTTTTTTTTCTTCTCTACCCATAATATGCGCCAATCGTTAACATATGTGACTGTATATCTAGACACAACCGGCCTTTTGCATCTGTACTGGTAATCCAGCCAAGGTCACCAGGGGTATCGCATCGCCGTATTCCTGAAAGCAAAAGAAGGGGGGAAATAGAAAAGCTGGACTTGTTATGATTTTCCTAGGATTTCCTATATACATTTTCTCTTTTTCTTCATCTTCTCTCTTGTTTCCTCCTTAATTTCTCTAGTTTTCTGCACTGCTTTTTCTTGATTTGTTTGTAGTAACTGCTTTAGTCTCTCTTGCTTGTCCAAGATACCCTTTTCAATGGTTGATGATGAAAGAAGGAAGAGAAAGAAAGAAGGAACAAAAATAACAACCAGGGCCCTCTCAATATCCTTACCTCGATTTTTTCCACTCTGTTTCAGTTCCGTGCACGGAAGGGAGCCTCCAAAGGTCCTTTGAAAGGGGGCATATCTGGTCTTCACCCGGGATGCACAGAGTGAGCAGGTCGAGAGTGACTCTAACTACTTGAAAAGGGGAAGGAGTAGGAGGACGAGTTGCGCAACGGGGAAGAGACAATATGGCCACATGGACTCGTAAGGAGAAAACGAGTCTGGCTCTTACTGAGTCTCAACAAGGAGGGCGCCGACGCGAGAAGGTCACGCGGAAGTGCAGGTTGAGTAGTCCCTTTTTTTTTGGGATAATTCAGAAAGAAGAGAAATATAAGAAACGAAAAGAAAAACAATCTCTATCAGAATAAAACTAAGACTTTCAGACAACGTAAAAAATTACTACTGTGGTTACAAATAAATTGTAGTCGTAGACTTGTTCCTAGTATAATTCTCATCTTAAGGTATACCTCTTCCCACCACTATCTCAAACGACTCGCCCTTGTATGTATCATCTAGTGGCCGAAGTAGAGAAACTAAATCAAGAAGAGAAAAAAAGAGAGAACAATAGACAAGTACATTACTACGTATTCAATATTATAATATTTCTAAAGCTCGGCTATTATATGTCCACTATACTAATAAGTAAAGAGTAGAGATCGTTTAGTCCAAATAAAGTCTTTCGCGACAACTCTTCTTCGCTCACAAGCGCGAGCACCCACAGCGTCGACAGTACAGCGTCTACAGGCGCTACAGGCGGAGCGACGGGGCAACTTACCCACTAAACCTTCCAGAGTCCCTAACAAAAGCCTCGGCTACGGCGGGTCAGCGGGAAAAGAGTCGCTCGCCTGTCCTCGGCAGCGGCTAATCCTCCTCAGGCCCTTGTTCCTTCCCTTGGCGTCTATTGTACTGTACCCACTAACATGACGCCGATCGTATGTCATCGCAGCTGTACTTTATGAGCCGAGGCTGTGTGGGTTTTCCCTTCCCCCATCCGCATTGTTACCAAGTACTTTTTGATGAACTCTTTCTCACACCACCCTTCCACGACTACCACAGAAAAGGGCGGCTCGCGAACGTTTAATGTCGTGACCTGTTCTTTCTCCTTTCTCTCTCTCGCGGATCGTCGCGCGGCTTGGCATCTCGAGGCTAGGCCAGCTGGAGAGGGAGAGAGAGAGAAAGTGTGTGGCGGCAGAAGGGCAGCGAGTCGGTTCGAGTCACGACCAATCAATAAAGACGACGATGAAGACAGCAACAGCAACAGCAACACGAATACCAGCGTCAAGCCGCCGCCGCCTCCTCCCCCTCCTCCTCCTTCCTCCGCGCGGGCTATCCTCTCCGCCGACCTGCCACACTATAATATCTCCATGTCTGGAGGCTGGACCTAGAACTGTGGAGAGGAGGAGGACGGTGTCAACAATAGCATCCAGGGTGGTCTCGAGAGGTGGTCAGGCACAACAGCAGCAGCAGCAGCAGCAACAGCAGCAACAGCACCTACAAGGACAACGACGCCATGCCTCGTCCTTCAACCGGGCTACACGGCCCAAGACGGCACTGTTCTTCCCAGGTACGATGCCGAGTTCCCTCTTCTTCTTCTTCTTCTTTCTTGTATTCTTCATCACTAACAACAGACTTCTGTCTCTCTCTCTCTCTTTCCAGGCCAGGGCGTCCAGAAAGTAGGCATGCTGGCCCCCTGGGTCGAAGCGTTCCCTCGCACCGCCGCGCCCATCCTCGACGAGATCGACACGGTAATGGGCTACTCCCTGACGCGCATCATTGCCGAGGGCCCCAACTCGCTCCTCTCCGCGACCCCCCACGCCCAGCCCGCGATCATGGCGACGTCGATCCTCGTCCTGCGCGTCCTCGAGCGCGAGTTTGGCTTCCGTGTCGGCGACCGCATCGACTTCACCTTGGGCCACAGCCTGGGCGAATTTGCGGCCTTGGTGGCGGGCGGATACCTCGCGTTCGAGGACAGTCTGTATTTGGTCAAGAGGCGGGCCGAGGTGATGGCGGCTGCGACGGCGACCGCGAGGGAGGAGTATGGCGGGGACTACGGGATGGTGGCCATTGTCACGGAGCCCGAGTACCTGGCACGGCTGATCGAGGCCGTCAACAACTTCACCGTGCCGAGCAGCGACAAGTCCGACAGCGGCACCGACTCCGAGATCCCGCCCATCCAGCAGGTCAAGATCGCCAACGTCAACAGCAAGAACCAGATCGTGCTGAGCGGGTCCATCGAGCGCATCAAGACCCTGGTGGCCCACGTGCGGCAGTTCCTGGGTCATGACCCGAGGGCGGTCCGGCTGAACAGCGACAGTCCCTTTCACAGTCCCATCATGAAGCCCGCCGTCGCGACCATGCGGCGCCTGCTGGATGGGAAGAGCAGGACGATGGCGGCGGCAGCAGCGAAAAGGCGAAAAGGCTATGACGAGAAGGAGGAGGAAGAGGAGGAAAAAGGAGAGCTTGTCACGTTTCCTGGCAAGGTGAGGGCGATCAGCAACGTCACGGCGAGGCCCTTTGAGAGCAAGGCCATGCTGAAGGACCTTGTGGCAAGGTCGTGCCTGGAGACAGTGAGGTGGTGGGACAGCATACGGTATCTAGACCAGCAGGAAAAAGTCAGGCGGTGGATCGGCATAGGCCCCGGGAAAGTGGGGAGGAACCTGGTGGGAAAGGAGGTGGGGATCCGAGGGACCGATGTCGTCAAGGGCGGTGGTGTGTGGGCTATCACGGATCCATCGGAGATCGAGGAGGTGTTGAGGGGGCTGGAGGAGACAGACCCCATTGTGGAAGAGGAAGAAAACGAGAGGATTGTGGGAGATGAACCCTGAGGACGGGGGGACTTTTGATGTATACCGTCCTCCATCGATTGTGTCACCACACACAAGCACAAGTTCTGGCTCTTTTGTCATTACGCAAAAGTGGTAATATTCCTCCTGCTGTTGAACCTATCACATTACCATCGGATACACAACAAAATAATCCAACCAAGAAAAAATTGGTACCGTTACAGGGAAACGGGAGAAGCAATATCTATTACTTTAGCAGGGGAGGGCTGGGCTCATCAAGCTACTTCAAGAACCTTGTATATATCTCATTGTGTAAAGTACTTGAGTAATGTGTGCACATATGTATTTCTCTAGTCTGTTTCCTTTTTCAGCAGCTCTCCTTCACTTATCGTCTCACAAGTCTTTGAATTTCCTGTACACTTTGCACCTCGTCCGTTGTGGGCCGCTTTTTCTTTTGCACAGCCTTCTGTTTTGTTCATTCTTTCTTCTTCGTTTTCGTGGCGTTATGAGACCGCAGGTGGTAATCAATTATTCTCTCAGACACTATTGGGCTGTAATATTGAGATGGTACATAATTACCCTGTGTCATTTTGGTACGGGCCTGCCCTGCCGTAGACTGGATTCTCCTGTACGTCGCGGCTGGTGGATGGACGAGTGAGGAGTCGCATAGCGATCGTGACCCGGTCCAGATTTCCCATGGTTGCCTTCCATCCAGCAGCAGTTTGAACCGTGATATGATTTTTGTAGCTCGTTGCCTGCTTCCTATTTCCACTTGCTTGATCTGGTTTTTCTTCTCTTTCTGTTTCTCACACATGGGCATTACAGTATGTATTCATGCTCAAGTACTGTAATACACACCACACGTTTTGTAACGCCTATTTGCTAAAAGCCGATCGGCGATAACCAGACTCCAAGGTTTGATCTGTAAGACGTTTCATGAGGCCATCATCTCAAGGCTTATAATCAGGTGGTTGGTTTACAATTTATGGCAGATACATAAGAGGGTTAGGGTTATTATGACCCACTTTTCCCATATCACGGGGAGGGAAGGAGGCGTTGGCTTCACCATAGCGCCTTCTGTCACGACAAATCATGTTTATTTTTTCATGGGGTGGTTTTTTGGGTGTTTTTTTTCCTTTTTTCTCTCTTCTTCAAAACAACAATTGTTGTTTTCTTGGCGATAAATATTGCAATGCCTGAAGAATGGACCTTTTACTTGCAATTTATCTACAGGGGATTTCATTCTTCCTCTTAGTATAATATCCGACAATCTCCGGAACAAGGCCCGTCACCGTCGGATCCGTCCTTCCTACCTCGGCGCATTCTACGGGGCCTAAACGGACTTAAGACGACTCTCTCGTCCTCGGGCAAGCAACTTACATCAAGACATTCATCCATTCATTTATTGAACAACAACACGCGTACCCCTTGTCCTGTCTTTTCTTTGTTTCTTTTTTTTTCTTTTTTCTTCTTCAAGGGCTTACTTGAACCCCCGGGAACCACACTTTTGACGTAAGAAGAAGCAAGAAAGGAGAGAAGAGAAGGAGAAAGAAGAAAAGATAACATCCAACCATGCCCAACAACATCGATGTGGCCGACTACACGGGTGTCTTCCGCCTGACCTCAACCACCGAACCCCACAGAAAAGTCATCAGGCGTAACCGCCAGGTCGTCTCGTGTCTTCCCTGCCGCAGCCGCAAGCTGAGGTGTGATCGCCAGCAGCCGTGCGCCTCGTGCGTGAAGAGACATGATGAGGCCTCGTGCAAGTTTTTTCTTTGGTCATCGAGCGGAGGAGGAGGAGGAGGAGGGCGTGGGGGTCGTGGCGTCGATGGTGGCGGCGAGGGTGTGGGTGGCCGTCAAGGTCGCGGTTCAGCAGCAGGAGCAGGAGCAGTGCAAAAGAGTGAGGTTCAGGCGAGGCTGCAAGTACTGGAGAGCATGATCAGCGGGCTCATGAACCAAGAAGGGGCTTCCTCTGGTGGTGGTGGTGGTGGTGATGCTGTCGCCGACGAGGGTGAGACCAGCTCGACAGGTGCCTCGCGTGATGCTTCTGCTGAGAGAGACGGAGATCATGACAAAGGCACAGGCCGAGGACAACCCGTCGTCGGCAGTGGACATCTGAGCAAGGAGGGCAACGAGGTGCGCTTTGTCGGCCCCACCAGCTACGAGGCTGTTCTCGACTGTATACGTGACCTCCAGGGCTTCGTCGATGCCTCCACCACCACCATTACTAGCAGCAGCGTCGCACCACCACCATCATCATCAGCAACAACAAGAGCTGCCTCCTCACCACCTGCTACTTCTGACGTGGGCCAGTTTCTTTTTCTAGGGCCAGCAGAACAGCACCACTTGACCATCCAGGAGGTCATGAGGCGGCTCCCTCTCAGGGTTGAGTGCGACGACTTGCTCACTTTTTATTTCCAGCAGATCTACATGATCCCCGCGACGATACACACGGGCCAGTTCCAAAAGACCTACGAGAAGTTCTGGCAGGACCCAGAAAAGACAAGCTTTCTCTGGATCAGCATCCTCTTCACCCTGCTGTCAACCTCCATGTTCCAACAGGCCTCGAGAGGTGTTGTGGGGGCTGGGGGTGCGGGAGGAGGAGGAGGGGGAGGAGGAGGAAGAGGTGCAGGTGCAAACAGGTCAGCCGCCTCCCTCGCTGAAAAGACAGAGGACAAGATTGCCGACCTCAGCTCGATGGCCTACCGCTGCCTCGTGGCAGGCAACTACCTCTCTGGCAAGCCTTATTGTGTCGAGGCTACCCTGTTGTTTGGCATGCACCTGGTCCTGCAGAAACGCGATGCGGACCCCCTTTGCTGGCACTCGATCAGTACGGCCGTACGACTCGCCCAGCGCATGGGATATCACCGCGATGCCTCCAACATGAGCCCGAGCGACGCCGCCCTGAAGATCTCTCCGTTCGAGGCAGAGATGCGCAGGAGGACCTGGTTCACGCTCGAGTGGTTTGATGTCGTCCACAGTTTCCAGCTAGGCATCCCACCCATCATCCAGGACACCGACGTGGACACCCGGCTGCCCGCCAACTTACACGACGACGACTTCAACGAGGACAGCAAGATTCTACCACAGGCCAGGCCCACAGGTGACTTCACGCCCATCCTGGGCTTTGTCTACTACAGCAGACAAACCCAGCTCCTGCGACGCGTCGTCCAGCAGGCCCTGAGCGTCACCCTGCCCTACTATGGTGACGTCAGACGCCTCGATGCCGACCTGCGAACGCTACACGACGACGTACCGCCAAGCCTAAGGTACAGGCCCATCCGAGAGAGCGGCTTCGCGGATGTGCCCGATGTCATCATGCGCCGCTTGCTGTGCGAGATGATCTATCTCAAGTCCATGTGTGTGCTGCACCGGAGATATCTCACCTTGGACAAGAAGAACGGCGTCTATGAGGGCTCGCGCGAGGCGTGTCGGGATGCCTCGCTACGGCTGTTGGACCTCCAGGCCGAGTTTGAAGAGCACAGCCGTCGAGGGGCCAGGCTGTTTGAGAAGAGATATATGCTGACCAATACGGGATATCATGACTTTTTGCTGGCGGCTATGTGCATATGTCTCGATCTCCTTGTTGGGGATCGCCAGAGGTGAGGAAACCCTTTGTCTTATCTGCCTGTCCTGTCTTCACGCTTTCTTTCTTTCTTTCTTTGCTGAAAACTGCCGAACTGGATTGCTGACACAGTAAAAATGATCATGGCTACAACTATGTTTAGCACTACCCAGCAAGATACAGATCGCAAGGTCAATGCTCTCACGAGAGCCCGCACCCTTTGGAGTATGATGAGTGGCATGTGCAAAGAGGCAGCCCATGCAACTGAAGTCCTCAACCACATCCTCTCCACGATCCCTCAGCAGCAGCAGGACCAGGCGGGACTATCATCGCTCGAAAATGGAGGAGGAGAAGGAGGAGGAGGAAGAAAAGCGGTCTCCTCGTCGTCGTCTGCTGCCCCAAATACAGAGCACACTTACGCCGCGAATGCCCTGCGGAAATGTGGAACACCACCACTCATGTCAGGTTGGTCCTCCGCCGCCGCCAACGACCGACAAGAACCTACTTCTTTATCCGAGAAATTAGCGGCGACGTATAAGGGGCATTCTGTGCTGTGGAGCTATGCATGGCTGGATAACCTGGGAACTCGAAAGGCTCGGGCTGCCAGTAGTAGTGACAACCCCCTGGACGACGTCCTGGCTGGTGGCGTTGATTGGGTAAGTACTCTCTCCTCCCTGCGGTATTTATAAACCTAAAAAAACAAGGTCCTTTTCCCCTCAAGATTGACATTTATGCGTTTACTACCTACTAGAACCGCATAGACTCTTTTCTCCTAGATCGAGAGCACACCACTGGGTCCAGCGCCCAAGCACCACCCACCAGCCCAGAAGAAGCCGGAAGAGCATCGAGGGAAGAGTGGCCATACATCCATCACGATGTTGCCAAAGAGCCTGGAAACCCGGCCAATTTCCGCACCTGGGGGAGGGCCGGGGTCTCTCTGGCCGGGTTTGGTCCTGCTTCGAGTGGGGCTGACTTTATTTGAGCCTTTGTCTTGTGGAAAGAGAAAGAAGAATCAAGGTTTTCAGATGAGCATACAGACCAAAGGATCTTCTCCACATCTTAAAAACAAAACCTGCATAGTGTCTGTTAATCATTGCCCTGCCACACTCAAGCACGTTCATGATAAGGAATAGCCCCTTTTCTCACTCTTACCGAAACACTGGCTGATGCCTTATTCACAAACATCAGTGTTAAGTTTTTTTTGCTTTTTCGAAGTGGTTGGAGACCGCAAGTAAGTTGTAATTAATAAGCCCAATTTATGGAAGAGAGAATATGAAAGCTGCAATAGTTACATTGGACATCAAGATCATAACCTCACATCCTCACATTACATCCTCAACGGGCCACATAAGAAAATATCCTAGCCCTTCATTAATGAATCAATCACCAAATTCCCCCGTCTGGGCTCTCCGCACTGTGTTCACACCCATCTCCCGGTTCTCCTTGCTCAACATGGTGAGTCCAAACCTGAGTCCCGAGATGAGCTCGCTCGGGTTGAGCATGCCCAGCCAGGCCCATATACCCAGGAATCCGCCCTGGTACGATGACCCCGCCGAGCTCACGCCAGCGCCGGGCTTAGGAGACGTGGAGGGGGAGTCGGTGCTGTCACCAGCCTCTGCGTCCCTGTGGGTGAGCGGCAGGTTCTTGTCGACGTTCTCTAGGTAGTACGTCTGGACATCGTAGGCGAAGTGGAAGAGGATCGAGAAAGGGACGGTGAGGAGGGCCATGACCAGAACGGGGATACCGATAAAGTCATCTGCGAAGGAGAGGGAGGCTGTAGGCTTGAGAGGAGATGGCTTGACCGTCCGAAGGATCCAGTAGACAAGCTAGTAGGTGGTTGTTAGCAAATGTTCTTTTTATATATATATTATACCAAGGATATTTATGTTGTGAAGGGATGATGATGGTGGTGATGATGATGGTGGTGATGATGATGGTGGTGATGATGATGGTGGTGATGATGATTTAACGTACTTGAATGATACCCGTGATGGCAATCAAGAGCTTGAATGCGGCCAGCTTGAGCAGAGGCCTGTGGTGCTTCAGCTTGCCACGCAGCCCGCTCAGGAGCCTCAGACATGCCATGACGGCAACAGTAAGGCTGGCAGTGTGGACAATGTCGAGCCAGAGGTGTGCAAAGTGAGGCTTGGAGGAGACCAGGCAATAGACTCCTTGGCTTTCGGTGATGGCGGTGAGGATAGACACAAAAGTCTGGACCACCGGGTACTGGAATATCGAGATGAACATGCGGCGATACCAGTGCAGGCCGTTCACGGGCTCGTCATCGACCTGCTCCTGCTGCCGACCCTCGTATTCGTAGTCTCTCCCTCCTCTCCTGCCTCTGCCCCTCCTCCCGCCTCTCCTGTTGCTCCTCTTCTTCTTCTGTGGCACCTTGAGGCCCGCAAAGAACAGCTCGCGCTGGCTGTCGGAGGGCGAGACAAACTGGCACATCATTAGGAAGAAATTGCAGAGGGCGACGGCCTGTGCGACATCGAGCCACGGGTTCAGGTACACGTAGGCGTTCGGGAACGAGACCTGCAGGAAGCAGCCGATGCTGAAGATTGGGAGATAGCAGCAGATGCGCATGATGTTGAGCTGCTCGTTGGGCCGCGAAAAGTGCGTGGCGTGCCGGAACATGAGCACGAACAGGCTCAGCAGCACAAAGCAGGCACACGCGCCTGTGATGATCTGATTAATGGTGAAGAAGTCCATGCCGCCGGCTAGGGTGGCTGTCTCGGTGTTTAACATGGGCCGTGGCATGTCGCAGACTTGTCCGTTGACGCTGGTATAATTCCATGGGTACCAGTCGTCGGAGGAAGAAGAGGAGGAGGAAGCACGCCGTGCCATCAGCTGCGGCAGGCTGGCGACCATGCGGTCGTAGAGTTGTGAGGCCATGACCACGGTCATCCTCGGATAACAATAACCAACGAGCCGAAACTCGAGTATTGATTTGTTTTGACCCCGGGGGGGGGGAAGGGGGGGAGTGTTTGTGGATGTGAAGAGACTGGTTATTATCTTGAGAGTGCCTTATAAGGGAAGGTCGATATGGCTATATAACAAAAGCCCGCAATGAGGATGTGGATAGAAGAGGTAACTATCCAAAATTCGGACCAGTTGACCAGATGAGTATATTACAAAGGTTTTCTCTTCTCCCCTTTATATTAGTATTGAAAACACCATCACCAAGCTTCCCAAGTCTGCGCCGCAGCTCACTTGTACCCCACGGCGACGGGTTCGTTCCTCGTACCTCGTAAATAATATGGGGGGGTTGACTCAGCTTTCATTGATCCTGCCCAAAGATTGTGCTGTCTTCTTGGTCGTCAACTTCAGCCGGCACTGCACAGCACTCTGACGGCCCTCCTACGATAGGGTCAAACTTGATGGGGCGGGATCGGGTTCGGTTTCGCATGACCCAGCCTTCAGCGCCATTGTGGAGTGCAGCACGGCCAAAGCGATTGGCTGGCCTGCTGTGCCTGAGCGCGCGAAGGATCTCTATAGCCCCCCCGCCCCCCTACTTAGCTACTTACAGGAGTGGTAGCGCGGCAGTGCTCACCTTGGTCTTCTACCTGTCGAGTTGTTTAGTTTAAGCTTTTTCCTTAATGCCTAATAACTACTTACTTACTAAGAAGGGACCGCACTTTGATAACAGGGCACATAATTGCAGCATAATTACCTGCTCGAGAAGGATCTGAGTGACGGAACTGAAGCCTAACTAATAATTATGGAGAAAGGGTTGACTGAGCTGCCACTAATGAACTAGACGTTATCTTATATTATTTCATTTTTAAAGCTTGCTATGTCTGCTGAGGCTCGATTCTGAACGGTAGAGATGAGAGACGTTTGCAATCAACATGGATTGAGTGTGAAGAGACGAAGTTAATACCAGACAGAGGAGATCATCGGGGACATTACAAGAAGTGGAGAGTTGATTGCTCTCTTACACATCTGTATTAAAAGCTGCAACAACACCAGAAAACCCTTGGATGCCCTTGCGTATCTCGAGGTCTTGTGGGGATTGAATACTGAGATAGATGCTTTCCAGACTGACCCAAGTGGACCGAGGCTCTTTGTAGGAATTATTATTAGCTCTCTTATATTGTTGCCTAATTCGAGACCAAGTCACATTCTTTTATCGCCGTGTGGCCGCAACTTCTGGCCATCTAAGTAAAACCCATTCTCAAAATCTTTTTTACGGGGCTGGGTTGCATTTGGTCGATCAGCGGGTCCAAGTCTTTTGGACGGGTTTTTCGACTTTAGGATTTGCTAAAAAGTTGGTTAGAAATTGGACTTCCAAGACTGGGTAAGGCATGAGATTCGGCGTATCCACGATCCAGAACGGCTGATAGGCCATGTCTGAACCTCATGATCACTGCTCTCATCCATAAGACATACGTGTATCGTGTCAAGAACGCTGTATCCATCCATAGGATGCGAAACCCTGCCTTCAGCTGGCCTGGCATTGCAGTGTCATGGAACCATCCCATGAAGAATTTTGGCTCCTACGTGTAAGAGATTTTTTTTTCTTCTTCCCCTCCTTCCCCTCCTCCTCCTCCTCCTCCTTCTTCCTCTCCTCAAATCCGCGTCTATGATATTGTCCCGTCGAATTTTCAATTTCGTGTATTCTAGATCTATGCGAAAATGAGCTGCGGACTTTGTGCCAACATCCACCCACCGGAACTGCAAAACTTGCCGCCAGGCTCAAAGGCCAAAATACCCAAATGGATCAGTGTTGGAGACCTGAAGTTGTCCAAGTGTGACGAGTGCCAACTCGTCTGGAGAGCTCTTCAACTGTACACTTCAGAGTTCAAAGATGATGACTTCGTAGAACTACTAATTACGCGGGACCAGTCCTTGAGAGTCAAATACAGGGCCCCCAAGTACTCCATCGAGCTCTTCACTCGAAGCCTGAACACAAACGGAATCGCACAGAATGGCGAGACCACGCAGAATAAAGGAAACGATCCGAAAGTGCCATACATCGGCTCCACTGTCGAGGTTTCCGAGAATTCTGGCTCCGAAAAATCACTTGCTTTGGCCGCGTCGTGGCTCAAAAAGTGCCGGGCCGACCATCCGAGATGTCAAATATCTGGGGACCTCCCTATGCCCACCAGGGTCATCGCCGTCGGGAAAGAAGGTGTCAGGGAACCATTCTTGTTCGAGACCAAGGGAGAGGCTTGTGATAATAAGCCGTACATTGCTCTTAGTTATTGCTGGGGCTGGTGGGAGCAGCACCCGCCCATGAAGACGGTCAAGAAGGATTTCCCAGAGTTCAAGCTCAAGGCAAACTACAAAGAACACCTCCAGGCCATCAAGTTCTCACGCATGCCCAAGACGATCCAAGACGCGGTGACAATCACCCGGAAGCTGGGCATACAGTACTTGTGGGTGGATGCCTTGTGTATCATTCAGCACGACGCCGAGGAGTGGATCAGAGAGTCTGGCAAGATGTGTGACGTCTATTCGAACGCACTGCTCACCATCTCTGCCACGCAAGCTGAGGGCTCCTCTGTGGGCATCTTCGGCAAGCAGTGGTACGGCACCCAGACAAAATCACTAGGGAAGCTCCGCGACGGACGCGAGGTATACACGCGAGAGAACGTGGCCAAGCTTCACAACGACCGCGACTGGGGTCTCCTCTTCCGCGTGCCCACCTCGGCCGACTGGTCTGCCGAAGCCACGACCACGGAGCCGCTGGCTGCACGCGCGTGGTGCATGCAGGAGAGCGTCCTCTCGAACCGAATCTTGCACTACACGTCGGACGAGATGATGTGGGAGTGCAACGAGGCGGGATGGTGCGAGTGTGGTCTCGGCGAGACCGAAGTCGACGTGACCGAGAACCCGAATGTTGTCCTGCGCCGGTCCGATATTCTTTCGACAGATGGTTACGATATGTCCTTCTTCTGGAGGAACGTCTGGAGTAACTATGTGCACGTCTTCACGAGGCGAAGCATCACCGACAAGAAGGACAAGCTTCCTGCATTGTCAGGTCTGGCAAGGAAGTTTTCGCATCTCCAAACCCGCCACCTGGGTCGCGAGCCCACATACCTTGCAGGGCTCTGGGGCGAGGAATTACTATTGAGGAGCCTTTGTTGGTTTGTCACACACACAGGAGCCTCGTGGCGCTCCGACAACGGTACAATCACTGGTGTATACGATCCCAGGCGTGCAGAGCCGTGGCGTGCCCCGACATGGTCTTTTATGTCTTTGGATGCGCCCATCTCACCGATGGATGCGTTGCTCATTGAGAGTGCGGTCGAAGTCTTGGAGGCGACAGCAGAGCCCCTCGATCGAACCGTGGATCCGTTCGGACAGGTCTCCTCGGCCAAACTTGTTCTGCGCGGCCGGCTTATCAGGCATCTCTCGTGCCAATACAGTGGCACTGACTTTCACTTGGATGCCGATCACTACAGCAGCGACAAGATCACCTTTCAGTTGTTTGACCAAGATGAGAGGAGCTTACCGTTCATCTGTGACGATCCATCGAGTGTACCCCGGGGCCGCAGCTCTGGATACTCTCTCCTTCTTCTCGGCTACAAGGTTATTGCCAAGGTGCGAGAGCCTTGTTTTTTGGTTCTTCGGGCTGCGGGAAACTCTCAACCGGGATGCCATGAAAGAATTGGCCTGGCAGACGAGCGAGCTCTTCCTGAGCATCAAGAGGGAGAATGGGACTCCAGGTGGGCCGAGGACCCAAATAACGGGGAGTTGATAGATGTGACGATTGTTTAGATCATCGTTAGAAGAGGTTATTTAGCATTATTTACCCCCTAAGTAAATAAGTACGTGTGTGTTCTACTCAACTCATCAGATGTCGGGAATTGCTTTCAAGTTTTTGGACATGTATTGGTGTGCTTCTCAGAGAGCTTCCGATATTCCCCGTCTAAGAATGCATTCTATTCCCTCAAATATCACCATCAATATTATCAGTAACTCTCCTACATCAAGACCTCGTCTTTCCGCTTGGAAAATGCCTTACTGTAGGCTTGAAATCGACTAATATGCCTAGAAGTATGATCACTCAGTGCTGATATCACTCTGCATAATAAAATTATAGCTAATATCACAAATTGCATACATATAAGATGAATAAAGGAGCCGTCTAGCAATGATGTGAGTCCGACCGTTACGCAGCTACATAGACCATAGTCATTCCCAGCCAGCTGGGAGTGGCCACCCCTTTTAACTTCGCATAAATGACGCTGTGCTGCAGCCTAACCCTTGGCAATGCATGTCGCAGGATCAAGGAGGTCAGAAATAGTGTGGCAGTGCTCGTATGCATAAGCTTGGGGAGTTACATATGAATGGTGAGTCGGGCGAGTCTGGCTGCTGACCACCCGGCCGGAGTGGGAAGTATAATAATTCGCCACCATATAATACTGAACCAAGCACCTTTGGGAGTTGAAAGCCTTCCGTTTGAAATAGCCCTCTTCACTTCTTTATTTTCTCCAGAAGTTACATCGCGTAACCTCAATTCTCACCCTTGGGCTCAAGGCCACTCCCCCCGACAATATTGCCAATGGAAGCGAGCGTTTCTATATGGGACTTTGGAGAGTCAGGAGCGACATCTAGTTTGGATGGGATCAAGTTCAAGAGCGACTTGGCCAAGCTTGAGGAAGCCCTAAAGGAGAACTCGCAGTCATCTGCAAAGTCAGGTCGACAACGTTTGTTTGTTGTGCAGACGCCATCACACTGCAATGGACGCCATCCGCCGGCCACCTGCAGGCCTTGCCAGGTCGGTCACAAACTCAGACAACTGCTAGAGACAAGCCTACACATGCCCCAGGACATTCTCGATATCCATCAGTGGAATTATACAACATTTCGATTCAATGAGACCATCAACTGTCCAAGACTCCCAACGAGTTGTAACCCGAGGAGAAGGTTCTCAATCGAATATTTCGAACTGTGGCAGGTCACGAGCCACAAGTCCTTCAACCACTACATGAAGAACGCGAATAACAGCGTTGTGCAGTGCGCAGCGACAGGAAGAGATTTACAGTGCCATAAATGGAGCAAAACTTCTGAATGGCTTCTTATAGCACCGCGAAAGTGTTCATTCTGGTCCGAAAAACACGGCAACGGCTGGCATGGTAAGTAAGAATACTGGCATCCACTTACACGTTCTTGCATGAGGGATGCTGTGTGCTGTGTGTGTGCTGACACGTGGATTATCAATGACCACCAAAGCTGTGATTCTGTGCGATCCGCCTCCGAGAAAGGTCATAGCCAACGGGCTGGAGATCGATGTGGCTACCAAAACCTTCGAAGGCGGCTATCATAGATTCATACCTGATCACGTCCGTGGTGCGAGGATCGAAGCTCCGCCACACACATCCCTTTTCGACGATGTAAACTACTACATCCGAGATCATTCTGGTGTGTTGGGACCTGTCACAGAGTCAGATTCAGCGGTAGTATTCCTCAGGAAGATCGTCGCCAGCCACTATTGCCAGCTGTTAGGCTTCGTCAGCCATCAGACAGCCTCGATGCGATCCTCAGGATGGGCGGTCCAGCGCAGGACGCAGCAGGAAATTGACGAAGCCAGTCAGGTCGAGAGCGCGTGGAGCCACTTCAAATGTCCAGAATACTTCGAGGCACTCAGCAACGTGCTGGACGGCTTTGGTGTTCCGCATGGGCAGGAACCGTACGAGCATTTCAAGGTGGACGCAGATGGTTTCCTCGATGCCTCCCAGCAGCACATGAATAGGAACCATGGCCCAGTCCACTCTCCTGGTCATGCAGACTGGCGGGCATCCACTCCCGACCTTCTTTATCTCCATCGGGAGTTCCGCTCGCGTCTCGCAGACTATGCCCGCATGACATCGTCTCTAGCAGCGCTTAACGGCATGATTGGCGGCCGTCTTTCGGTCCTGGAGGCCCGCACGGCTAGGACGCTGACTCTGGTGGCCATGCTGTTCGCGCCTCCGGCTTGTGTGGCATCGATTTTCAGTATACCCGCGGATATATTCGGACAGGAGGGAGGGCCGCCCTTCTGGTGGTACTGGGCTGCTACTGTACCGCTCACACTGATAGTGTTTCTTCTAACTTACTTGGTTCATGAAAGAGATGTTGTGAGGCGAGTATGGCATGCAAGGAAGCCATCGGTGAACAGTCAAGGTGTCGAGGATGAGAAAGCAAAGGATTACGGCGACTACAACGCGTGACATGTATTATGAAATTAGCACGTTCGTCATGCCTGACAGGCTATGGCATGCTTCAATATTTGCAGAGATTCTTTAGATGTTATACAAAGTCTCATGAGTTCATATAATATCAGCTGATTAATGATTCGACGGCAAAACATGTTACTTGGTAAATATTGTAAGTTGATGCGACTAAAAAGAGAAACAGGAAAGGGAGTCCTTTGCCACGTCAACATTTCAAATTAGACCAGCAACGCTCCAGAATTGCTGTCAACAACAGTGCCAGTAACACTCGGGTCCTTCATAAGGAACAGATACGCCTCAGCCACATCCTCAGGCTGGGCAATCCTTCCCGTCGGTAAAGTCTTGACAATGCTGTCAACCAATACCTTCAGCCTCTCGTCCTCCTCTGGGTTCCCGGTGTCCCACAATTCCGTCTTCACAGCGCCAGGGCTGACAAGATTGACCCGGATGGGTTTCAGGTCGAGAGCCAGGTTCCTCGTCATCGAAAGCAGGCCACCGGCAAAGCCCGCGATGGCAGACCACCCTGCAAGAGGCTTTTCGCTGACAGTGCCGGTGGTCAGGATGATAGAAGAGTAAGGGCCCGGAGTCAGAAAATTACGGCCAACCTTGGCCACGAAGAACGCGGCAATGAAGCGGATTTGGCCTTTAGCAATGAGCTTCTCGTATGTAACGTCGGGGAGGTTCAGCTGGACGAGTTTGTCGCCAGCCGTGTAGACGATGTGGTCGACCTGTCCGACCTTAGCGAAGAGCGCCTCGAGGTCCTGTTCGACGGTGGGCTTTGACATATCGCAGACATGACCGGCGGCGATGCCTTCAGGGAAGTGTTCTTTGAGTCTCTGGAGAGCAGACTCGACTCGTGCCTGGCTGGACGAGGACACAGTGACCTTGGCTCCGGAGGCCAGAGACCCTTCTGCCACCGCAAACCCAATTCCGGAGGTCCCGCCAATGACCAGGACGTGTTTCCCTTGAAGCTTGTTGTATTTCGACGCCATGATGGGGAAAAGTTTGTACTAAGTAAGATGGAGTCCTTGATATCGATGACTTGGTTCTCGAATCGGGAGCAAGCAACAGTGGTAGGAATTGATTGTATATAATTAATTGGTTCGGTCAAGGAAACGATGGGCTCCTAGGACAAGTATCATTTTGAGACCAAAACCAACTGGCTGTTTATATATCTACAAGGACGTCATGATGCCCTAAAGTCTGCTGGTTGATCATATGCACTGATTACTGCATCATAGCGGAGGGACTGTTCCCCCTCAACCCGGCTGGGCATCATAAATCCGCTGGAGATAGTTGCGGCCGCATCTTTACCTCCGAACAGCCCTGGAGCACCCCAGCCAAAAGTTGGAATCTTGAGGTCCACTGCAGAACACATTACTGCATCACATCATTCAGTGAACGCGTGCTTTACGTATGGTGTAGCATATCTCCAATTCTGGTTGCAAGGTTGTCAAGACATGCCGATGAACAAACAACATCGTATTTCAAAGCCAAACGGCCTAATGACAATGATGTTTCTGAGTGTAGCATTAAGTGAACCAAGGATTCGCAGGATGATTTATAAATTGTGGCTGATGTGGGCCACTCCACGTTATTATTATGTTATCACACGGTATTCTCCCCAGCAGCCTGGAATCCTCGGCATTATTGATTTGCCCGGTTCTGAACACAGATCATTAATCTAGACCGTCTGCCGACTTTTTTTACTCCCTGACTTCTTCTACACATGTCTTTTTGACATTCAGGGCGTGACGAGTAATAAAGAAAGTTGTAAGGAAAAAGGAAAACAAAAGAACCACAATGAAGTGAAACTTGTTACGACAGTGATAAACATCAGCAGTTAGGCAAATTTCACATAATTAACGGTCCTGTATTAAGGTGTGGGCTTTCGAAAATGGCGGCCCAGACTCATCTTTGGAGAAAGTATATGTATTTCTCCAGACTTACCATATACACATGTGTATCCAAAATATGCATCGCGGTAGTGGTATAGGAAAAGTCCATGCTTATATATCCAGTCCTTCAGACTGGATCATCTTGGAACAATCACTGAGCCTTTCTTGACTTATAACTCAACCCTGGGTTTACATTGGCCATACTTTAGTATGCAAGCTTGCAAATTTCCACGTGACAAGTCGTGGACATCAACACAACGCTGCAGCGACGACATCTTTGCCCCAAGATCTCTGTACTGCTGACATCTGCTGCTTGACGACGCCAGCTACTGCCCAGCACCATTGTCATTAGTTCCGCCTTCTGTAGAGAACTGCAGGCGGTCCTGCTCGGGCCCGTTCTGATCGGGCTGACCAACAATAGCACTCGACAGCTATTAGATGGGTCATAACATTACTGCAGTGCTCAGTTCACAAATCTACTGGCTGTCTCCCACCCGGGAGCGTCGCCGTCGGGCGCCTCTGCCGCCTCCCCCTCGCCGGCAGCCGGGCCAGGTTGGCTGCGTCGAGCACCGCTTGTTGAATGCCGCAAACGAAAAAACATTTTGATAACGACCCCCAGCTAGTTGTCAAAATTACCCTTTCTTGCTAATATCATTAGTTATGCGGAACCTCCGTAAAGTCCGGCTCAGGGGAAACCTTATCTTCGTCTGTCTCTATTATATAATTACTCCAAGAGAAAATTAAGAAAAAAGCTCAAGGCCAAGGCATAATATGGGTCTGGAAGGGGAAGACTCTGATTCAAGGAAAAAGGGAGATTGGCATACTCCAGAGAATTTTAGACTTTTGAATACTGCAACCGAAAGCTTATTTTGATAATAACCCAAGGCTTTCCATGGCTAAGCTCCAAGAATATCCTCTATTATTGGTATAATTACTCAAGTACTTATGCAAAACTTCCGTAGCATCCGGCTTAGAAGGAAATTTATACTCGTCTGCATATGTATATAATCACCCAGTCTTTCTTTTGGGCGTTTTAGCCGCAGCCTCATAATAACATTGTCGTCTAGGAACCAAGTCTTTGATCATTGAAGCCGCCAACATGTTCACACGCTTGTTACTTCTTCTACTGGCCGCATCGGCACTCCCTACCATTCAGGCCTTGGCCATTCGTCAGTCTCAGACCCCCGTATGGCTTACACTCCCACCTACGCCAGAATTACCGGCTCCAATCACGGAAGTGAAGACGCCAGTCGACGGCGTTCAGCTATGGATGCAGCAGTACAATGAGGAAGCCGGCGGTACCCCTGTTGTCATGATTCATGGGGGCTTAGGCTACTCGGCGTATTTCGGCGCCGTCATATCTCGCCTGATTGAGGGTGGTCACTATGTTATTGCTGTCGACCGCAGAGGCCACGGGCGAAGCACCTTCAACTCCGCTGACGTATTCACGTTCGACATGTTCGCACAGGATACCTTTCAGTTGCTCAGCCAGAAGGGTATCATCAAGTACAACGTCGTCGGCTGGTCGGATGGGGCCGCCACAACGCTGGCGGCATTGCTGAACAGCACGATCGAAGCACATATTGAGCGGGCGTTTGTCTTTGGAGGCTTCTCCGTGCCCGAGGATACGAATGCGACATTCACCGACACCGCAATATATAGCGAATTTGTTTCGCGTTGCCAAACAGAATACAGCACGCTGCAGCCAACTGCCAACTTCACCGAATTTGCGACAAAGGTGGGGACATTGGAAGCAACCCTTCCACAATGGACCGACGCAGACCTTGCAGAGATCAACGGCAATAAGGTCACCATCGCAGGCGCAGAATACGAAGAGGCAGTCAATCGGGATGTTGCTTCGCGCTTGAACAAGGCTATCGCGGGAAGTAATCTGGTCATACTGAGGAATGTGAGCCACTTTGCGCCATTGCAAGACCCTGACCAGTTTACCAAGGCTGTTGAAGACTTTTTATTAGTATAACATAATTACCAGATAATTCATAGGATAGAAAGACATAACAACGCAAGATATTTACGAGGGATGGTAGGCTAGAGATGACTTGAGTTTTACTATATAATCGTGATTTTAACTGGATTACAAACCGTTGAGATTACAGACTTACGATTTGCATCTAATATACTGAAATGTGTGTTCTACCAAGGAGGACGGGCTGTACATTGTGCTTGAGTGTCAAAAGCGAAATGCAAATTTCATTGAATCTGACGATGAGAAACTTGAGTATAATCATCGATCAAACTTCCAGCAACGAATGATGAGAATCAGACGAAAACAGCTCGCCACAGAAATTGAGAAAAAGGCAACAAGTGCCTGTAAAAAGGAAAAGAAAAATTCGTGAAAAGTGATTACCGATCACGAACACAAGAATCCGCCAACGGAACACACTCTTCTTGCGGTCCCACGCATACAATTGATCCAGTAGTCACCGAAAGGATCGAAATTAAATAAAAAAAAATAAGAAAGAATAAAAAAACCACCGCGAGCGTTACATGCTCTGTCCTGGGAGGGTCGACATCCCTGAATAGCTGTCAGCAACTCACAATGCACATACGGTGGGCGGCGGGTATTTATTCCACTCACAGCCGTCCTCGTCCTCATTGACTTCCTTCTTCACAGTACACTCCTTAGCCGTGTTGATATCCTGCGTGAGAAGGTTCGCTTGCGAGCACGTGGCGCCCATACAGCCAGCCACATCCATGGCGCCTTGGAGGGAGGTGTTCTGCCAGCCAAAGACGTAGTCGGCGTGTTGACCGTAGCCAGTGTTGTCCCCGTAGCTGAGGTAGAAGGGCTGCGAGCCGTCTGTGGGCCACTCGTCGTTGAACTGGGTTGTGTTCCAGACAACCTCGAGCATCACCTGCGGGATGCGGACAGGGTGGGTGGACGGACACTCGCCAGGCTGGTCGATGAAGGTGGTCGGGCCCGAGGTGGGATACGCGACGTGATCTTGGTGGTTCGCTGAATCCTGTCCACCTTTTTAGTAAACAATGTCATGGTAATCACAGGCTTCATCTCCAAAATATGGATAGGCAAGGTGTCGGAGGCAACAAGGCTCATCGAGCAGAGCGTCTTCCTTAGCAGCACAGCGGCGTGCTGGAGTGTTGTTACCCGATTGCGGACAAAAGTAGATGAGGCAGTCTGCTTACAAGGTTGACACCGTCCCAGCAGCTATGTAAAGGCCATTAGCACAATTATTGACAGGTAGGTTATATGTACGTAGTGAAGAGCCAAATAAAAAGGACTTACGTGGGGAAGAGGATGTTTGACCGAATGCCCCCTGGACAAGCCTGCGGAGGGAGGCCTTGGTAGTCATTGCTATGATCAAAGTTTTTTATCAGTACAAATTCAGAACAGATCTTTGTAATTTACTTCTGGGCACATAAATTACCTTCCCTGGCATGGTGCTGAGGTATCGCCACCATAATTGGGACCCGTGTAGCAGCGAAAACAATTTTGATACTTCAGTGTGCTGCCTGGGTTGGTACGTCGAGTATAGTCCCCGACGAGCATCCGGAACCCAGGCTTGAAGGCAGTGATGTTGAGAGAGGGGTATGACACGTAGTAGACGAGGATACCTCCTCCGATCTGCGTGCTGAAGTTGTCGTTGAACTGATAGGCTGCTCCGCCCTGCGGGACGCGATGGTAAGAGCCGTTACTAGCCTTGAAGTACATGTTGGCTGTCCTATTTATACATTGACCCTCGTTAGTATATTGTATCAAAACAACTTGTGTATGTTCTTGACTAATAATAATACGCACCAGTAATTACTGCGATCCTGTGAGAAGGCACAGGTAGTGCAAGTGGTCCTATCAACGTCGTACAATGTTAGTGCAAAGTCCTCTCACAGGGGACTGATCGAATTTCCTAAAGGTCTCGATTTAGGACTGCACGTACTCGTCCGAAACATCTCCCGTCGTCATAGTGGCATTGAATGCATTGCCGCCAACGATCTGATGAACATGGCCCGATGGCACTGATCCAGGAGACACAAGAGGGTCGAGACGGTCGATGACGACCTGTGCGCAGCCCTAGAAGAAAACAGGACAGTCAGTATTCATTTGCCTCAAACCGTGAACATTATTGCTGGAGATGTTGGATGTATGCATGTATGAAGCTGCTTACGAAACGGAGCATCGTGTATTCGGTACCGCCTCCACCGAACTGTGGGGTGGGTGACGAGGTTCCCAGCATGCTCAGGGCCAGGAGGGCAATGACGCGTGACCAGGCCATGGTCTCAGTAAGTGATAGTAATAAGAGTTATGAGAGAGTGACCGACTGAAAGACAGTTTGTGGAAGCGTGTATGTATTCCGCAAGCAATGTGTTTAATATAGCCTGGGTTGAAGACAGAAAACGAAAATGAGAGGTTTCCACACAAGAGCCAACTGGCCAAAGAAAATGGGCACTACTTATGAACTCATGAGACGAACAGCATGTGTGCAAGGCTTTCGTCCTTCCAAGTATGAGGGAAAAGAAGCATTCGCTGGGAAGATAAAGTGCCGACGCGTGCGGCGTGCGACATTGATGAATACGATGCCAAGCCTATGAAAACCAGGGAAGCCGACATGTCAAACGGCTTTTTGGACGAGTAGGAGAGAGGCTGTATATTGGCACTGAGGAATAGATTTGATGCTTAATATCTGTGTCCTATCAAAACTCGGCAAGGCCCAACGGGTTCTATGCCTAATCAACCGGACAATCTGGAGTTGAAGTCGGATGAGCCGCGAATTATCAGCATGCAACCTAAAAGTAGAATCCCGTGAGATGGCAAACATTCCGATCATATCCGAGAGAGAAAATCAAGTTGACAAATACTGCAAGGCAAGTTTGGGAATATAATAGTGCCGCCATGCAGGCACCTAAGCGGTTGGGCTGGGCTGAAGGTGGTTGGTTCACATGCTGCTATCTGCAGGAGGGTCATACATGAGAGACATCTAGCCGGTGATCTTCAAAGTCGGACAGGCTGGTTCCGAACTCATTAATCGAGACTTGAGGGCGTCATCTGCTCTGTGGCGCTGACCTCACTACAGTGATCATGGGTGTGTGCGTGTGTGTCCTTGTGGGCAGGGCGGAGAGACGTCGACTTGACATCCGGTGGGAATGGTGGACTCAGGCCGTCAAGCTCCATCACAGAGTACTATTGAGAGGGCTAAAAAACACACAGCGTATTTGTTTTGTGCGAGCTGGTGTGCTTCAACGAAACGCATATTAGGAAATACACGAACTCGGCAGAGAAACAGATCCAACAACCCCCCCCCCCCCTCTCATATTAGACTCTCTTCCAAGTAAGAACGCGTTACATGGCAAGACAGTTCTAACAAGAATAATGAGATTCTACAAAAGATCATCACCCATGGCGCTCAAGAAATCCTGACGCAGCACCTCAGATTGTGTTTTTTTAAATAAATAAATAAAAACATAATCTGGGCCACCAGAACACGAACTCTGGATAGAGACCATCGATGAATCAAGTCGAAACAACATTCTCAGCAGCTAGTGATAAGAGTAGGGGACAAGAAGGAAAATAAAGACGAGAGAGAAAGAGGGAGTGGGAAGAGAATGGCCAGGAAATTAATAAACATTGCTACAAAGTGATGCGTGCTGTCAGAGAGGATGCTGCTTTGATGCCAGTTTTGAAGCGGATTTCTCTCTTCTTCTTCTTCTTTGGTCTTCTTTCTCTTGCCTCCTCTCTCTCTCTCTCTCTATACCTTTTCCCTTTCCCCTCTCTGTTTTCCTTGTCTTCTTTTCTTTTTGGGGAAAAGGAGGAAGAAATTAATCACTGTTTGGTTCTCCTCTGCCTTTAGGGAGATTGATTGGTTGGTGTAAATTAAACACTAGCAATGACTGGCGGATCCCTGCTTGCCCGGCCAACAGCCGAGGTGGAGCCGAGAGCAGATTTGATTTGTTTGGAAGGACCTTCTGCTTCTTCGCTCCTGCGGGTACCTGAGCTCGAATACTGCCCACCATCCACTCGCTACCGTACCACGTTACAACCACCCATCCGAGTGACCCGTCAAGTCCCAAGGTCGTTCGTTGTGTGCTGGCGAGAGCTGCTGCCCGGCAGTTTGAGATTGTCTGGCTAAATTACTACATCAATATCAGGTTTTATCTGTGTGTTGTTTTTGTTGTTTTTCCTTTTCTCCAAGCGCTCCCGACCAGACAGCAGAAACAATGTCGAGGTACTCTCTCCGCCAGACTCCTCGGTAAGTTCGCAATACTACCTCACCTCACTCTAACCAGATCGCGCACGCATTGTGTCCTCTGTCTGACGATTGTGTGTCTCTCTCTTTCCCTCCACACAGGAAGAAGGAGCCCTTCGAGGGCATGATCGAGACGCCTAGCCGTCGCGTCTCCAAACGGCAAACCTCATTGTCCTTCGAAGGCTCTGATGCCGACGCCGAGTCCAGCTCCGCTGCCGAGACGACCACCTCCTCACGCGCTACACGCGCCCTCCGGCGACGAGGCACACCCAAGTTCGTCGAGCACATTGATGACGACAATGACGAGAGCAGCACCCCTGTCCAGATCCCGGTCCAGCAGGATGGTCACCCTGAAGAGGAGGGCGTTCCTACGAGGCGCAAGACTGCGGCCAGCAGCAAGGCGGCGCTCGCCAACGGTGCATCTGCTGCTGCCGAGGACAAGGTGGTGGACGGCTGGAAGCCCGGCATGGACCCCAAGGTCGATTACTCGGGGAGATACGAGTTTGGCGGCAGCTTGGGTGTGTCTGCCATGATGATTGGCTTTCCCCTATTGATGTGGTATATGTGGATCGGCGCAACCTACTACAACGGGGGCCTGCCCACGCGGGAAGCTGGGCAGAGCTGGGCCGACTTCTTCCAGCACCTCGGCCACCTCGTCTACACTGGCGCATTCCCCAGCCTTAAGGCCTGGATCATGTACTGGGCCTTCTTCATCTTCGAGATGCTCATGTACCTGTTCGCGCCCGGAGTCTACGCCTACGGAAAGCCCCTGCCCTTCGAGGGCGGCAAGCAGCTCAAGTACTACTGTTCCGGCTTCGTGTCTCTCTATATCACCCTGGCCGTCGTGGCCACCCTGCACCTCTCGGGCATCTACAACGCCTCCAGCATCATCGATGAGTTTGGGCCCCTGCTGTCCGTCGCAATCCTCTCTGGCTACCTCGTCTCCTTCATCGCCTACTTCTCCGCCCTCTGGCGTGGCGCCCAGCACCGCATGACTGGCTCCCCCATCTACGACTTCTTCATGGGCGCCGAGCTGAACCCGCGCATGTTTGGCATCCTGGACTTCAAGATGTTCTTCGAGGTTCGGCTGCCCTGGTACATCCTGCTGCTGCTCAGCGTCAGCACCGCGGTGCGGCAGTACGAGCAGTACGGCTATGTGTCGGGCGAGGTGTGCTTTATCGTTATGGCGCACTGGCTGTACGCCAACGCCTGCAGCAAGGGCGAGGAGCTGATCGTCACCACCTGGGACATGTACTACGAGAAGTGGGGGTTCATGCTTATCTTCTGGAACATGGCGGGCGTGCCGCTGTCTTACTGCCACTGCACCATCTACCTCGCCAGCCACCACCCTTCCGAGTACCGCTGGAACCGTGTCTTCCTGACCTTCCTCTTCGCCGCCTACATCTTCACCTACTGGGTCTGGGACAGTTGCAACGGCCAGAAGAACAGCTTCCGTGCCACCGAGCGCGGCACCCTCACCAAGCGCAAGACCTTCCCCCAGGTTCCATGGCAGTGCCTCAAGGACCCCAAAAAGATCCCTACGCAGACAGGCGACTCCATCCTCGTGGATGGCTGGTACGGTCTCGCCCGCAAGGTCCACTACACGTGCGATGCCTTCTTCGCCATCTGCTGGGGTCTGATCACCGGTTTCAACAGCCCCTTCCCGTGGTTCTACCCCATCTTCTTCGTCGGCATGATCGCCCACCGTGCTTCTCGGGACATTGAGCGCTGTCGCGAGAAGTATGGAGATGCGTGGAAGGAGTATGAGAGGCAGGTCCCATACCTGTTCATCCCCGTAAGTCTCATTCCTTCACTCAGGATCTCAAAGAATAAATATATAAAAAAGACAGAGAAACCCAATTTGTTACATGTGCTGACCATCGTCTTCCTTTGCTGCAGTATGTCATCTAAGCAGGCACATAAACATATCCACGGCTTCCTCGGAAGGTGAGGAGGTCTACAGGAGAGGAGGAATGCAGAGAAGGCAGGGAGTGGAACATGACTTGATATAACTTCTGGTTCGATTCAACTTGTATATGTTCCCAAAAATACTTGCTTTTAACTCTTGTATTTCTTTACGTTGGCAATAGTCTTTCTGTTCCTATATCAGATGGAACCCAGTCCGATGACTAGAAAACTATTTGATGGCGCCAGGGTAGAAGGAGGGGATGGAGAAAAGGAAACAAGAAAAAGAAAGAGAGTGAGAGGACAGGAAGGGGGTCTGGTGGGTTTTGGTGAAGGGGCGCGGACTTTGATCCAATGCGACCTAATAGTAATGGCTTGATCGCAGCATCACCACCCGCGTTGCATCGTCTGCGTGTTTGTATGCATGTATATATATATATATATACGTAGCGCTTCGCGAGCAGCGAAAAGGGACACATACCCAACCAGTTAATGGACATTTCTACACAAGTAAAATAGCACTGATAAATATTTCTGCATCCTGTATTATTGACTGTTGAGCGTTTGTCTCATCGTTCCGTGAGCTTTGGGGAACGTGGAGAGCCAATAGTCAAGAGTAAGACGAGAGGTAGATAGATGCTGGGCCCACGCCGGTGATGAGTGAGAGACATGGAGACGGAAAATAGTAAAGAAGAGTTTAAGTTCCTAAGGGACGCAATGAGTTCGGATAGCATATATGTTGTAGGACAGCAGCAGTCAGATCGGGTGGGACATCGATACACGTAGAGGATGCCAAAACGAAATGTCGAAGACAGGGAGAAAGTTTTTGAGAGGATGAAGTACAATGCAAAAACACACTTGTCAGTACTGAATGCAGCCGTGAAACCCAGAAATCGCAGAATCAACGCAGCATTACTCCCATCCTACACTACAATCTTCTCCCACACAACCACTTCCCTCCCGCCTTCCAACATCTATGACGAGAAAAAACCAACCGATGATGCCCGCCTAATGTGACAGATTTTACACGTATATGCTCCAGACGCACCGTTCCCCATCATCCGTCCTCCTCCGTCTTTGCCCCCTTTCGTTTATCCTGGTCAGGGGAGTGGACCGCCCGTGACTGAATGCAGTTGTTTTCCCCGGAGCATCTGACCCATTTACCCAGTCCCAAGCTGAGTCCGTCTTGACTTGTGCGCTACCGCCGACTGTGTCGTTCTTGTGAGCTTCGAAGAGGACCTTGCGCAAGGGTTCTAGTCGCCGGTCCGCTTCGGACGATCGTGTCGGCGGATCGAAGCGTAGGCAGCGAAGCGCTTAGCAGCTGACGTTCAGGGAGGCCTTGGAGTTCATGAGCAGCGCAACAATGAGACCGTACAGACCTGTTGGGTGGTGAATTCTGTCAGCTTCTGCCCATCGACGTCTGACCCTGGGCTCCTCGAGATGACACGGGAGCAGGAGGATGCAGCTGTTGTTTCTAAAAATAACTCACCCAAGACCTCAGCGAAAATGAGAATCAAAATCATGCCAACAAAGAGCCTGGGCTGCTGGGCAGTACCGCGCACACCAGCATCACCGACGATGCCGATGGCGAAACCGGCGGCCAGACCGGCGAGGCCGACGGCCAGACCGGCACCGAGCTGAATGAAGCCGGTGAACAGGGGATAGTCGGTCTGCTTGAGACCATCGGAGATGAGGACAGAGACGACGAGGCCATAGATACCGATGATACCGGCCATAATGACGGGGACAATGTCTAGAGGTTATCGGTAAGCAAGTCATCGTCGTTGGAGAGGAAGGCAGCCTCTTGTTGTCGGGACGTACTCTTCACGATGAGGTCAGGTCGCAGGACACCCATCGCCGCGATACCCACGCCGGACTTGGCGGTTCCGTATGACGCGCCGAGACATGTGAAAACAATTGCGGCCGTGCAGCCCATGGCACCGAAGAAGGGCTAGAAGGTTGTCAGCATCACGTCGTCCTCGATGGTGTTCTCTCGTGAATAAAGTCGTCTCGGGCCGGAGGAAGCTTTTGAGGATGGCAACGATGACGGTGGGCAGGAAGGCGCCCCAGGAAGTAAACTAACCGCATAGACGGGGCTGTAAGTTCATCATGATTAGCTGGAGATGTCATCTAAGGTCGAGTTCGAAGTGTTTAGGACAGGTCGAGGGAGGTGATGTCTCTGGTCTAAGCTTCAGGTGACGGCAGGGGAGCTCGGGGCGCCCATCAGCAGCAAGTACTTACCACAGATCTGAAGGCATCTTGGCGGTTGTGGAAGATGAAAAAGAAGTAAATGAGGAGGTAAGAGGAGAGTGTGAGGATGGAGTGGTAGCGATAGCGGGTTGCAAGTCGTAAAGGCGAAAGGGCGTTGTTGAGAGTGTTTGTTTTGGGTGGGTGAGGAATAGAAGCAGCAGCTAGCTTGGGGCCAGTGAGTGGATGGACGATGGTGACGAGTTGCGAGTTGCGTCGCCTGCTGCAGGTCGCAGCTGGAATCCGCCTTTGATTGGGAGGGCAAGGTTTTGCCTGCCTCCTTGTCCTGCGACAAATCCTCCAGCAGGGGGGTGGAAACACTGGGCGCGCTGGGCAGGCCCTGGAGCCAGGCCTGAACGCAGGCCAGCTCAGCACCTCCCAGGCACTGCCAGGTCAGCAACAGCACCACCACCTCCCACTATAACAGAAAGCCCCCATCAGGCCAGCACAGCGGAACCGCTTGTCAGCAGCAGCAGCAGCTTGGGGCCGGGAAACGCAACAACTAAATGATCCTATCAGCTTATCGGTAAGCCCCACTTTAAACTCTTTCCAATCTTTTTTTTCCCAAGCCTTGGGCAAGGCCAATCCCAACACTCAACTCACCCATTCCCCATCATCACCATCTAGATCCAGAATACAGGGCGATCTACGGAAAGGAACCCTGCTGTGTGCCTCTTTGCCTCTCTCCCTTGGATAAACTCCCAATCCATTTCTGAGAGCCAACATGTCTAACCAGAACGAGTCTGCCGCGTGGCCCATCGCCGATGCTGCCCTGTCCCAGGTACGTGACCGCTTGAGAGCCGACTGAGAAACTCCCCACGTCGATGCTATACACGACCTCAACTAACAGAAGGGTAAAACAGGAAATTCTGGACCTGATCCAGTCGGCCAGCCACTACCGCCAGCTCAAGAAGGGTGCCAACGAGGCGACCAAGGCACTGAACCGCGGAACGGCTGAGGTCGTCGTGCTCGCTGCCGACACCTCGCCTCTGGCCATTCTTCTGCACATTCCCCTCCTGGCCGAAGACAAGAACACCCCCTACGTGAGTCACACCTGACCCCCGAAGTCGTCGATCCGCCCACCACATGCATACTGGAGCCAGCAGGCTGACTTGAAGCTCCCGCAGGTCTACGTCCCCTCGAAGATCGCCCTCGGCCGAGCCTGCGGTGTCTCGCGCGCCGTGATCGCCGCTGCCATTACCAGCAACGAGGCCTCTGACCTGATGGGCCAGATTCGGGCTCTGAAGGACAAGGTGGAGAGACTGGCTATCTAAAGAGTCTTGGATAGGCGGCCGCAGCATGCCAGAGATGGCTTGCTCGAACATGCATTGTGCTTTTTGTGTAGCCTAACAACTGGGATCGTCCATTCGGCGCCGAATTGTTGAAAGCAAAATCAAAAAGAATCAAAGCAGCCAACAAGTCCGAAAGCATCGTGATCGTCCGCGAGACTCCGTATCGTGAATAGCGAGCTCGCAGCAAGTTGGCTGGTCGCTACAACCTGAGAAGCCCCAGCAGGATGGGCGCTTCTTTCGAAAGGCCGAAGAGAGGGGCGTGGGCATAGTGAGACTTGCAGGACGCGGTTTAAACACCTGTGCGGACATTTGCCTCATGTCGTACAAGGACAGCAGCAAAGAGGCAAATTGTCAAGAGTGATGCCGGGCACGAGAATGTGAAGATACGTGGGAGAGCATCTCTGCACACGCAAACAAGCGTCTTTGGGCTCGACTGCCGTCCCTTGAGGATCGTGACACGACTTGAAAAAAAGACAACCTCCTAAGTTGTGTGTGAGACGTCTTTGGGCTAGCTCTATTGGGGCCTCGATCTCTTTACATGGGATTTAGAATCCGCGCCCGCATCCGTGCCTGTCCCTCCTTCGGCAGCTAGACTCGTCACTACAATCCATTATGGACTCGTTCAATCCTAGCACAGACTTTGGAGCAGCACGTGAGGAGCTCGAGCGTGTCGCTGGAATATTCGCACGTAGGGAACGCGGTCAGGAGCGGCGGGTGCATCGTAGTCTAAGAGTATTTGTTGTTCTGCTGGGCCGTGTTCGGCTGACAGCCTCGACTGCTCGATTCCTGTTCTCCTTCGCAGCGGGTGGTACAGTACGAAAAGGATGACACTGCTTCTTCTTCAGATCGTTGGCAGGACGATGGATATTGTATAAAGTGAGGACGAACGAACGAACGAACAGCCGGATACGCCTGTCGTCGTTGACGCATCGCACGACGTATTGTCGTCCATTGCTGCAGCGGGCCCGGCGCTATCTAAGGGCGTACGAAGTGTAAGCTCTATCGACGGGACAATGTGACACGTTAAGGAAGTCGGCCCGGGGGTCCTTCTAGCTCCTGGATCTTGTCACGAATCTGCTATGTATGTATAGTATGAGAGCACCATATGCTGTATGCAAGGGCCATTTCGCATCAACGTGCTGCGGCCGCGCGGCGAGGTGGCAGGTGAACTCTTCTGCTGGCTTATCAGGGCCCGAGATAGGATCGTCTTTTGGGTGGAGCGTTTTGGTTCCCGGGTGAAACTCGGCGTAGCAAAAAGTGAGCGACAGTCCCTTCCCTCCCTGGTAGCTAGTTATAGTACTTGTTGTAATCCTTAGGCCCTGCGATTCTCTGAGTCTTGACACGAGAGAGAGGGGGGGAGAGAGAATGGTCCGTTCCAGCCAGTTACAGTAAGGGCTTATCAATGGGGGTGGAATTGGGCAAGCCAAGCAACCGGGTCATCGTCAGCCAGGAGACCAGACCAAACGTCGTGGCCTCGTGTGATTCGTGTTGTGCCAGAGCGGTCACGGACGGATTCGGAAGAGATGGTGGTTAGTGGTGTTGGTGCTTGGTGCCTGGTGCCCTTGTATGCAGCCCATGCATGCATAGTGGGCGCCTATGCACACCTCACCTGCAGCCGAGCGAGAGAGAGTCGACACAACACACACACACACACACGCAGAGAGAGAGAGAGAGAGAGAATCAGATCCCGGGCGCCTCTCCGCCTCTCCTTCACACACCTCCGTCTCTCTCCACGATTCGGTGGGGCCGCTCGTGGGTCCCAAGAAGGGGTGCGAGCGTATCAAGCCCATTAAAGAAGACTTCGTCGCGGTTTCGGCTGGTCGCATCTTGAGGCTGGGACTCTGGGTTTTTCAGGGTCCATTCCTTGTTCTTGAAGATCCCCTGCCTGCCTGCTTGCTGTCTTTGGTCATGCGGTGGACTTCTGTCAAATGCATTGTTGAGATATCGTCAAGGACGACAGCAAGGCTTGAGGACTGGTGTGTGCGATGAGCATTCGATTCTCTCCCCCCTTCCCCCTCTCTCTTCTCTCTCTCTCTCTCTTTTTCGCCTATCCTCGACGCGGAGTAATTGTCAGCCAGCCTGTCAGCCAGTCAACCAACCAGTCAGTAGGTCAGCAAGGACGACGTTTCACAAATTCGTGGTACTACTACCACATACTCCGTACGTACTGCGCACGCGCCCAAACATTTTTGTTCGAGGCCTTGTGTGTGTGTGTGTGTTTGAGTCAGCCTCCTCTTTCCCCATTTGCAACGATCCTTCATATAATATGATGGTACGTAACTACCGTGTGTGCCGCAGTAGCAGCATGAGTTGATGGCCAGCTGGTTCAACGCACACATGCACGCACAAACACACATGGTGAGGTGTAAGTCCCTCCACAAAATCTGCTGGGGCTTTTCCACTAGTGAGTGTCGCAAAAACGATAGATAGATGATTGTTGGCTTGCTGTCGTGTGTTGTATTTCTGCACGCGCCATGTCGGTGATGTCCTTTTCCATCCATCTGTCCAATCTAGCCCAGCCAGTCAAGAACAAGCCATGCCACGCTGTCCGCCCTCTTTCCCGTCCCACCAGATGGATGGATGGATGAATGGATGGATGAGATGGATGCAATGGATGGATGCATGGGGTTTGTAGCCAAGGCAGGCTAGGGCATGAATTATTAGGTACTACAGTACTACAGTACATGGGGGGAGAGGGGGGGCCGGCTGGTTGGCTGGGCTGGGGCTGGGCCTCTGCGACCCTGCGATGCGATGCCATGGTAGAGAGGGATTGGGCCTGGGCCTGTTCATCGTGTTATGCTCTCTTATTAGTAACTTCGAGACCACGCCTTGTCTTTCTTTTGACGAGTCAGATGGGGCAATGCGGTCACTTCTTAGTCTGGTCTTGTTTCGTCGTTTGTGCTTTGTGGTTCTTGTCCTTCAAGGTTGAGCCGTCATCCAATTCCTCCCACAGCAACATACTCCAAGTTACATACCTATACTTTTGTACATGACATACTTTGGGAGGCTGAAGCCCCCCCCCCCTCCAATGCATTCCATTTGATGGAGGTGGAGGGTGGGTGGCTCTTTCTTTTTGGCGACAGCGGATGCGCCCACATGGCCGGGCGGGACCCACGGACAGTGCTAGCGTGCCTTTGACCTTGAGTACTTACATAAAGTACGTACCTATACGATGGGAACACGCCGGGAGGGTATCCCGATCCCCAGCAAGGGTCTAACATACACAGTAGGGGTGGGGGGTCCCCTGCTCCCGGCATTTCAAGGGAAGGAACCAGGCTTTTTTTCTTTTTTTTTTTTTCTTTCTTCATTTCTCACGCCTGTCGTACTACAACAAGGTCACCAGAACCGAGGCCAGGCTCCCAAGCACTCGCGTCATCAACAATATCCACCAAGCCATCCAGCCCAGCCAGCCCACGACCCAAGCCCCAGCCGAGCCGAGAGCCAGCCGCCCGTCCCGGAAGTTGTTAGATTTCGCTCGAGATGATGGACAGGAGGAAGAGGAGGGGAAATGAATGATTCATACAGCCAAGTCAAAAGGAAGAGACAGAATAAATTGTGATTGGTATCAATGGGAGCAAATAGTCCTGTGCCGCGACACGTTGCAACCAAGAAACTGGAATTCGCCCTTGGGAACTGAGACTGTAACGATGGATTGATTGATTGACTGACTGGCTGGCTGGCTGACTTGACTTACTGAGACGGACACCTGTCGTGTCTGGGGACCAAAGCTGGCAACCTACCGTCAGGCCTTGCAGCCCTGTATGTACGAATGACAAGGGACCTCCTCTTGGTCTTTTTTTCCCCTGTCCCTTTCTTGATTGCTTGTTGGTACATTATTATCATCATCTTCTTCTTCCTTTTTTTCAAGGTCAGTAGTCCTTGTCAGTTCTTGGCTCCTGTAACTTGTTTGTCATTGCTTGGTTCGCCACCACCCACCGAAAGCGGAGCCTCGCCTGGTCCCTCTCGCTATCATCAGCCTCGTCACCAGACCGCCCACCCCGTCCCAACGCCACGTCCCCCTTCCTCATCGCTGGGACACAGTAGCCTCTTTCGACAAGGAGAGAAGACGAGAACAGAATCTACCGTAGTACTTACTAGAGGAATTGGTTGTAAGTAAGTGAGCAAAAGTCTGCATCTCCGGCTCGACCGACCACCAGCCAGCACACACTCATACAACTCACACTCCTACACAATCCTCAACCTCTCCAGATAGTACTTACTGTTCTTACACACCCCTCCCCCTGCACTCCACCCCCAGAAAGTACACCATACTACTACCTAATCAAGATCGTCGCCCATCTGACGTCCCCGGAACAAAGTACCCCTGCGCGGCCTGCCCTTTCTCTCTCTCTCCCCCTCCCCCTGCCCGGCCTTTCTGTCCTGTACTATGTACTATGTACTGTACACACACACCCCCCCCTGAGGTCGGTCCCTATTTGCCGCCCTTTCCAGCATCTTCCCGTTCGTCTCTTGCTGTCGCTATCCTCGGATCGAGTCACCACGTAAGTGGCATGTTTGCCTACAGTACATAACATTGCCAATTTCCCGCTTTCCGCCAGCCTTGTCTGCCTTGTCTCTCTCTCTCTTCCTTTCTTATTTTCTTCCTCCTCTTCGTGACTACCTCAGCTTCAACCCACTCTTAAGAGACGTCCTCCTCTTTCCGACTCTCACCACCACCACCACCACCCCCCTTCTTCTTCTTCTTCTTCTCCTCCTCCTAATCCACATACTTCCCCCATCCGTCCTCGACAAATCTCGGCCGACTTTCTGTCGCCGTCTTCATACGAGCCGTTCCACCACACTCCTACACACATAACAACCCCATCAACCAAGCAAAATGGCCAAGCCCAGGTGCCCAGCCAAGATCGAGGGCAAGGAGTGCCGAAAGCTGGCCCACCCTATCGTCGGCAAGTGTGACGACTGCGGCAAGCTCTTCTGCAGCGCGCACAGGTTCATGGAGGAACACAACTGCGAGATGGCCGATGTGGTAAGTTCTAAAGCGATTCTACTAAAAAGAATTAGATTACCCCAGAGGCCAAAAATCAGAACCAGATGAATCCAGAGGTGCTAACCTACACGTCTTTCAACCGTTTCAGACCAAGACCAAGCTCTTCCAGGAGAACGCCGCCCAACTCCTCAAGGAGCGCACACAGGTCGTCAGGATATAAGGTGGTCGCCCACCCAAATACACACGATTTACGATGAGAGAACCTCGAATGGTCGTCGCATTATACGATTCTCGACAATCCCTCAACATGTCTCTGAAGGAGTTCTTCAGGTCCTCGGGCTCGCTTGAGAGACAGAAAAGAGAGACGAGACCTCATATACTCCTGAACGACATCGATACTACACACACATGCACACACACACACACACACACAAGGAAGCAAGCAGCACTGGCTGCGTGAGAGAGGGGGAACGGATGAGGATGGAAAACCCCGACCCTCTTCTACTATGTATCATATCACCCCTAATCTCTCTTGTCTACGCATCGGCGCCTTTGGTGGAAGGAGGAGCCGGTTCTGCCAATTCACTTTGATTTTTCATCAGTTTTGTTGTTCCTATGAGCGATATTTTTTGTTGGCATGGAGGGCGGTCTTTTGTCCTGCATATTCGAGCTGGTGATCTGATTGTTTTTCTTGTTTCTCCAAGGGCAGAGATAGATATGAGAGAGAGAGGGGGGGCATTTCCAAGAAGGGGGGATGTATGGCTTGGGCGGGTGTTGGTCGTGTGACTGCTTACAAAACAGCCAACATGGGAACGAACAACCCGTTACCACCACCCTTTCCGTCCTCGTGATAGTTTTTACGAATCGTAGCTTTCTTGTTTGGTTTTTCCCTTCTATGAATTGCCACTCATCCTAAAACGTGCACTGAGAAAATAAAATCTCGCAACACGAGAGTTCTTCGTTTTTTTTTCAGTGAAATCGTCATATCCTTCCTTCATTGTCGCATCACACCCACCTTATCGTTCGTGTTGAGCCGGCGCTCGCCTCCCAAACGGGGTAGCGAGTACCCGGGGGGTGGTTCTTGCCAACGTAGACGGACGCATGCGGGCGCCCCCCCCCCCCCCTTTTCTCTTGGAATTCCTTGAGTCATGGAAAATGCGAAGAAAAAGAGTTAAAAAGGGCGACAACAGGACAACTTTTTGCTCTTGCTTGGCTGGACGGACGGACGGACTTATCCGGGACCGGGGAGTAAGCCTAGACCAAAAAGGTCACGTCATTGTTGTCATAGATGACTTTTCTTTGCTATATACTAAATACTTACTTGGATACTTGCTTGTAGTGTACACAGCGATCGAAGAGCGAGAGAGAAGAAGAAAAAAAGGGTTGGTTCGGATGAAGCCCGAGTCAAGACAAGACTGACGACAATCTTACTGGAGTGTAACAGTGCTCGTTTGTGGGTTCTCCCTAAATATAACCAGACCACAAGCCATTTATCTGTCCAGGTCCGTACGCATTTGCTACACGCGTGACGTGTTCAAAGCAATGACCACAAGTGCGTTTCAGAGATCAGGAGCTGTTGTTGTTCAAGCATAGAAATATTAATTTATTCCAAAGAGGATGGTTGGGGTCGAATGTCCAGTAGGGAGTATCTGTCTATCTATCTATCTATCTATCTTTCTCTATATTTACATATACATATACATGAATGCATTGCATGCATCTAAACCAAGAATTCCTCAGTCAACCAGTGCCTCAGCACCACATATCCCTCGCTGTGTGACTCCTTGTCGATGCGCACGATAATGGCAGCATGGCTGTGGCGGTTGCGATGGATCCAGACGGGGTACTTGCGCCAGCCGAGGCTGTCGAGGGCCGAGATCATCTCGAACTGGCAGGGCGCGAGGGCCAGCGTCGGCTGGCCCGGCTGACTCTGCTTGCGCTCCAGCCGCAGGATGTTCGCATCGCTGGCCCGCCTGGCCGCCACGTTGTTCTGGGCCCTCTCAGAATCCTGCTTCTCCAGCAGAGGCTCGTGGGCCTCCTTCTCGGGGTCCGAGACCTCGCCCTCGGACCCCTCCTCGTAGTCGTCATCCGTCAGGCCGAGGTACTCATTCTGCTGGAAGCTGTTCAGGCCCTCGTAGACATCCTCGACGGCCTCCCGGATCTCGTTGATGATGAGGGTGGGCGGCCGGTAGTCGGCGATGTTGATGCCCGCCAGGCCCTTCTCATGCAATGCGATACGCTTGGAGCTCCGTACCGTCTGGATGACGCTGTTGATGAGGAAGGCCACGATGCCGATGGGCACGAAGATGACCAGCGCAACAATCAGGGGCACGCGCCGTATCCACTTGGTAGCCCACTCGGGGAAAGGCTCCTTCTTCCAGGCGTGTGGTGGGATATGCTCGACGGGGTGCACCGGGTCGAGGATCACATCCTCGTAGCCCTTCAGGTAGTTGACCCGCACCCTGTCCGTGTTTATGTAGGGGTCGGTCTTGGCTATGGCGGAGGTGTAGTAGACGGTGCTCCGGTCGTTCTCGATGTTGGCGTACAGGGTGCGCCGCTTGAACCTGGCCAGCCCCTTGTAGAAGATAGAGTTGCGGTCGGCCAGCACGGCCAGCAAGGGGCGGCCCGTGTCGCGGAATTTGTCGATGAGGAAGAGCTGCCTGCCAGACATGGACAGGGTGCGGGCGCCGAGGACGTTCCAGAGATGGTTGGCGGTGCCGTGCAGCGGGGTGCGGACGCCGAGGAAGGGGCTGGCAAAGGCCGTGAAGTTCATGCACTCGAGCTCGTCCAGCGTCCCCTTGGCGTACAGCAGGCCGATGGCATAGCGCGCGACAAGACCGCCGTGGCTGTAGCCGATGATGGAGAGCTTCCTGATCCTGCCCCCCCGCCGCTCAATGGCCTGCAGCTCCTCCTGGATCTCGAGGCACACCCTCTCGCCCCCGAGCTCGGCGCCGTCGTAGGTGAAGGAACCGCTGTTCCTCTTGGCGCAGAGGATATAGAGTTTATCGGCAGGGTGTTTCGCGCGTAGGGCCTTGGCGATGCTCGCCATGTGGTTTGGGTTTCCCCATAGCTAAAAGAAGAGAGAGAGAGAGAGAGAAGAGGTGACCTTGTCAGCGACCTGTTCTATTCCATAGAGGAGAGAGAGAAGAGAGAGGGATCAGTGGTGCGTGGAGTGGCGTGCACATGTGCAGGGCAGGGGCAGGATAGGAGACGGGGAATCGAATCGAATCAGACCAGATCAGAAGACGATTCCAATACGGGAGGAAGAAGAAGAAGAAGACAACCAGGAGAACAAGACAACATACCCCATGGACCAAAACGACGAGGTGGTCGGCCTCGATCTCACCGCCGGTATAATCAGCCATCTCGTCGTAATGGCTGATCAGGGACCGGTCGATGGATCGGATCGAGAAGGGCAGCAGCTTGGGTGTTTTTTGTAGTGGGTTGTTGGGTTTGGCCAGGTGGGATGGCGAGCCGCGAAAAGACGGGCTGCCGCCAAACCACCGCTAAATCCGGGCGGTGCCCTGCAATGCAGTACCAGTGGCTCAAGTTATCCTCTCCTTTTTTTGCTTGATCAGCCACAACAACCACTGCAGATGCTGCTGCTGTTGTCAGACAGTCTTGCAGGGGTTTGTTTCTATGCAATTATGCACGTATGCACGTACTGCACAGCCACACAATCTCCCCCCTCCTTTCCGTTCAAACGAGAAGCAATAAATTGAAATTGACTTGAAATTTCCTTCTCCTCTTCTCCCTCTCCTTCCTCGGGACTGTGTATGTAAGGGTCTGTTTCAATATCAGCAAGCCAGTCAGTCTTGTGTGCGTGATCTTCTAGTCTTAGTGTTGTTGTTGATGGTTGGTCGGGCGTCCGTATTTGACTTGTGTGCAACAACAGGAAAAGAAGGAGTCGTCTTTGGATGAGAACAACTTTTTTCAACTGCCAACGAGGCACACAATGCGGAGGACAGACAGACAGATAAATAAATAAATAATTTCGAAGCTCTCGACTTGTGACAAGCCCCCACAGATAAGAACCTCAAACTTCTGGAACATCTTTTATGCCTATCTGGATCATCAAGATAAGAGGGGGAACGCCCTGCATGGCATCAAGGAGGTATTTTTACTTTTTCTTTTCCCAGTTGGACTTCGGTGACCGATAAGTATGTATGTACATCAAATTAGAGTGTGCTTGGAGGACTTGGCCAACCTTCCTCTCATATCCACTCACTTCACTTCTCGATTCAGTTGAGTGGTGGTGGTGGAATCTTCGAGGCCATTTTAATTATAGTAGCTCTTAAAAATAAAATAAAAATAAAAAATAGAGAAAGAAGCTCTGCCCTTCAACTACCACACTACAAAGGTTGAAACGATACGCTGCGTATCTGTCTATCCTTTGATTGTATACATAGTAGGAGTCAAGTTACTTTGTATAGAGAGAGAGAGAGTGTGTGTGTGTGTGTGTGTGTGTGTGTGTCACAAACCGTAGATATATAAATCACATTACAGTGACGATGAAAGCAGGCATTCAGGTAGTTCCAGTACTAACTGGGTAGAATCGTTACTTAGCAGTACACTAGCAATAGTACATAGTACAGTACATACAATATAAGCGCATTACAGCGGGTTACAGCGGGTTACAGCGGGCTCCACCGTGCCTTCTAGCCTCCCTAACGGTTCAGTCCTCTCTGCTGTGGAAACTCCCTGGGCGCCCCCAGAGACCCACTGTACCCTTCAGCCTCACAGGGGTGTCCGTTTCTTTCTGAATTCGACATCAACCAAACCTTTTTCCACAAGCCAAACCGAGCCAAACCCAAACAAAAGACATATATCAACAACAGTCGCCCGTTCAATTATCCCAGTCTTCTTTGTTGACGCAAACAAAATCAAGGATTTATACAGGACCTTTCCGACTTTCGCTCTCTCTCCACATGTGGCCAGGGTCTTCTCCCTTCTTCCCTTCCATCTCATATTCTCGTAAATGTCGATTTCGTCGCTGAGGTTCCTCTCCCCGCGCGTCTATACGTCGTCGTCGGCAGGCCTTTGTTCACGTCAATTTGGCCACAAGTCAGGGCGTTTACTACTACCTCGCGTGTGGAGGAGTCCTGCACCTTCTTCTTTCCCTTCTCCTTCTTCTTCGCGTCCGAGGAGTGAGCAGTTGAGCCTCTTCAGCAGCTCAGCAGCCGCCCTCCTGCTGCGCCGTCATTGACTCCCACGCTCGACTGGCTGGTCCTCCCTCGTTACGATGGCAAGCGCCGTTCCTTTGTTCAACGGCCTCAAACATCTTCCGTGTCCCAAGGAAGCTGGAGGCCGCACATGCACAACCACAGGCTGTCTCTTTGGCCACAAGGCCGACAATCAACCTTCCGACATTAGAAGCCGCCACCAATCTTTAGACGGGGTTACAGACGAGGAACAGGAGGATAGCCCTGCGACCGACCAAGATGCGGCTCCCCCCAGTAAGCGTCAAAGGACGGCAACCCACCGGCCTGGTGAGGTCCTAGGCCAAGACGAAGGCGAAGGCGAAGGTGGACACGTCGGCAACAGGCCCGCTAGTGGCTCACATATCACAAGTACCACCGACGACAATCTGAAACCTGTCGATCGAGTCCAGGCGTCTGATCTCTACGATCCATTGTCACCCCGGGTCACTGGCCATACGCGTCGACCTGCGTCACCGATGGCTGTGACGCCCTCTTCTCTGAGGAATCAGACACTCACTCCCTCGACGCCACTCAAGTCCTCTACCACTCTTGCCCCAACGACGCCCAAGGCTGTCCTTCCCTCCTCTGCTTCTGGTACGCCTACTTCAGGACGAAATACAACACCTGCCCCGGCCATCAGCAGGTCAACACCAGTCAGTCTGTCGGCTTCTTCCCCAGCCAAGTCTGGTTCAAGCGACACGCGCAAAGCACTGGCAACCGACCAATCGACATCCAAAACCACGGCCCCCTCTTCTTCGCAGACACCCAAACCTGCAAGAAAGCCCGAGTCCTTGAATCCCCGCCATCTCACCGCGGCTCCAGCCTCTCACGGCGTCCGCCACAAGCTGCTGTCCCTGCTGCACGCTGACCACACCCGCCTCAACGGCGAGGTCTCCGACGGGGCTGCTAAGGATCCCCAGCTCAAGGCTCTCGTCCTGTCCGGCCAAGAACTCATCTGGATGGTGCTGGACCGCGAGCAGGAGCTGGCCACGCAGCGGGCTGCCGTCTACGATAACGCTATGCGGCAGGAGGTTATGAAGTACAAGAGGATGAAGCTTGACGCCTGGGTGGCCGAGCGCAAACAGGCCCTCGAGAAGAAAACGGTCCAGAAGAACCCCAGCATCGGCGCGCCCGTCACCATCAACACCGGGCTGACCACGGCTCAGGAGGTCGTTGTCCTCCAGCAGAGGCTCGTCACGCCCATCAAGAACCTCGAGCAGTACGGCTACGTCCCCGTACCACCCACGGACGAACAGATCGAGGAGGCGAGGCAGGCCGTGAAGTGGTCGCAGGGCTGGGAGCAGTGTGATCGGTGCACGGCTCGTTTTCAGGTCTTTCCTGGCCGCGACATCGAGACCGGCCAGCTCGCGTCGGGTGGACAGTGCAATCATCACCCCGGCAGGGGGTACCTCCCCGAGCGGCAGAAGGGGGTAACCACCTGGGTTGTCAAGAAATACCGCTGTTGCAACCAGGATGTGGGCGAGTCTCCAGGTTGCACCGTCAGTGAGAACCATGTCTGGAAGACCACCGACCCGAAGCGGCTTGCGTCCCTGTGGAACTATACCGAGACGCCCGCCAACGACAGCCCCTTCGTGAAGGAGGCGGTGGCCTTCGATTGCGAAATGGGCTACACCGTGCACGGCATGGAGCTGATCCGAGTGACGGCCACCTCCTGGCCCGATGGTGCTGAGCTGCTCGATGTCCTCGTCCAGCCGTACGGCGAAATCCTGAACCTCAACTCGAGGTACAGTGGTGTCTGGCCCGAAGATCTAGCCCGTGCTGTACCATGGACCCGGGACTGGACGCCGCCGCCACAGCAGCCCGGCGAGCGGAAGGTCCTGCAGAAGGTCTCGTCGCCCGAGCTGGCCCGCAGCCTGCTCTACTCGTTCATCAGCCCCGATACGGTCCTGATCGGCCATGGTCTGGAGAATGACCTCAACGCCATGCGCATGGTCCACCCCAAGATTGTCGACACGGTCCTCCTGTACCCGCACAAGCGTGGGCTGCCGGTCCGGACGAGCCTGAAGCTGCTCATGGAGACCCTGCTCAACCGGCGCATCCAGGTCGACACGGGTAAGGGCCACGACAGCGCCGAGGATGCCCGGGCCGCGGGTGATCTGGTTCGGTACAAGGTGGAGAAAGAATGGACCCTGATGAAGTCTCAGGGCTGGAAGTGGGCGGACGGCGTGCTCCGCGCCCCAGGCTGGAAACCACAAACCATCCTACCACAGGAGCGGAGCAGCGAGGAGTCGGTCGATATGGACGACGGAGGTGCACTGCTCACCGAGGAAATCCTCGAGGCCGAATCATAGGGGAGCCTCAGGCAGATGCTGGGCAATAACTATTTCCTCCCGCTGCTCACAGCAGGTGTTTCTGGAATGCGTCTAGGATAAGGAATAGCATAGGGCGTCTCGGAGGTAGGGGGATATGCATGCATAATAAGGTCAAGGAGTTTGGGGACTGCTTCATCCTACAGCGTCTAGAACTGGTTGCGGCTGGCGGCAATTGCAATATTCTGTCACTCTTCTCTTCTCTCTCCTTCTCCCTCTACACATACAGCGCCGTACATCTTACGCAGCATCAATGCTATAAGCTACGGGATTGCCCTGCGACCACAGGCGGTAGACATAAGGTTTTCTTTTTCTTTTTCTTTTTTGGGTTCACTATGCTCACTGACTGACATGTAGAGCAAGATGCCCGGGGCGAGACGGCAGGACATCACTTTCTCTGTGCTTGAGAGATCCTGTCTGGTGTGCTACCTCTGGGCATTATTTCATCATAGTAGTGGAGTCGACGAGTGCCCTAAACCCCCAGGCCTCGTCATGATATATGGATTACACGGGCTGCTTTAGCAACCCTGACAAGAGAGGACTTCCTCATCCGCCCCCTCCCCATGCGGTTCCGCCTCCCCATCATCCTCTTTTCCGTGATGGCTTCCTTGCTCGCTCCCTAGTCTCAAATTTTTATTTTTCCTTCTTGCTGATAGCCCCGAGATACTCTCTGCTGACTAAAATCTTTCCATTTTCAACACGCATCTATTGTCGTCCTCCGCCTCATGCCCGGCCCGCATTCAACAGAATATTTGTCCCCTGCTTCCCGCCTGGCAGATAGGCGACGTTCGGGTTGCTCGCCAGGGTGTTCGCGATGTCCCTGCTGGCCTCGATCTTGCGGATCTGCACCAGGCCGTCGCCGCTCTTGGCGATGGCTTTGGCAATAGCGTCGGCGCTCTCGGCCTCGCCCTCTGCGCGGATGACGTTGGCCTGGCGCTCCTGTTCGGCCTTCTCGACGATGAAGCGGGCGCGCTCGGCGTCCTGCTGGGCGATCTGCTTCTGCTCGACGGCCTTAGTGAACTCCTTGCCAAAGGTCATGTGCGTGATGGACACGTCCTCGAGGGCGATGTTGAACTCGGCGGCGCGCTTCATCAGGTCGGTGCGGATGCGCTGGGAGACGGCCTCGCGCTGGGTGATGAGCTCGGCGGCGTCGAACTGAGCGACGATGGACTTGAGGACCTCGTTGCCGATGGAGGGGAGCACGCGCTCATCGTAGTCCTGGCCGAGGTTCTGGAAGAAAGAAAACAAGACCCTTATCAGCTTAGGGCCACGGATGGTGGAAAGAAAGGGGAGGAAGAGAGCGGGGAGAGCGAGAAGCGCGAGAAAAAAAGGATAGACGAACCTGGTAGATTTTGGGCAAGGCCTGCACCTCAGGCCTGTGCAGGACCCTCAAGGTCAGGCTGACCATCTGCAGGTCCTTGGAGCCAGTAGTGGTGGCGATGTTCCTAGGCTTGGTGCGCACATCGAAGACAATACTCTTCTGCAGCCAAGGGATGAGGAAATGTGTGCCCTCGTTGATCACGCCCTCCTTGACTCCCGAGAGACGGTCAAAGATGACGGCGCGCGAGCCGCCGCGCACGTCGTATATGGAGTTGCTGACGAAGCTTGCGCCGAGGGCAGCGGGGATGGCAAAGCGGTAGATATTCCGCAGAGCATTGGGATTTATTTGCGCCATCGTTGAAAGAGGTGTGTGTGTGTGTGTGTGTGTTGTGTGTAGAAGTAGAAACAAAGAGCAGCAAATGCCAAAGCCACCCGAAAGAGAGAAAGAATTTCTCGTCTGGAAGGCCCAGCAGATGCCGTTCGCAGGTGGTAAGGAAGTATAAAAGAGGTCCTGAGAAGAACAAAAGGAAATGTTTAAGGAAGAGTGGCTCAGCTTTGAGTGCTAGATACTGGACTGAGGTTGGTCGGTCGTGAAGGTGATGATGATGAGCTCGACTAAAAAGACCCCTCGTACTATGGATGGTACCACGGCAAGCACGGGTAGGGTAGCTCTTGCAGGTACGGTACAGTGCAACTGCAGCAAAAAAGATGGATGGCCCGTGCTCCTCGCGTTCCCAAGCTTGCTTGACTGCACTAGTTCAATTATGGCTAGCTCATCTCAGACCCAATCGACTGCCAGACGATTCCGATTTCCAACGACGACAGCGACCGGCCTCAAAAAGCAGACAACTTTGAAGCTCTCGACGACACCGACCTCAACCGACCGCCTCCGATTGAACCCACTCCCTTTTCTAGGAACATCAATTGATATCACATCATCAATATGAGACCTACACAGAGACTGCTCTCCGGCAGCGAGGAGATTGGCAAGCACAACAAGTAAGTGCAGCAGGCCTGCGGAAACCTTCGGATGTCACATGGCGCGCCTTTTATCCCAAAGGAAGCTGGTCTTCTGCTAACTGTCGTCTTCATAGGTACCTTGGCCATGGCTGGGGCTCCTTTGGTACGTTACGCCTTCTTTCCCTCACCTCCTTCGCTCCCTCAACTTGCCGACGACACAACCCCGGAAGCCGAGGCCGTGTCGAACGATTCTGCGATAGCTCGACTCCCTCCCGAGGGCGAGAGCAGGCAGTCGATGCTATAATTCTAGAAGAGAAACGTTGCTTGTGCGGTTCAAGGCAAGGGAAATGCTGACAGGATCATCTCCCATCATAGGCACCCCGGTGCAGAAGCAAAAGGGCATCGTCACCTACGGCCTAGCTCCCAACCGACAGAACCCCTTCGCTGGCGCCGCCCACGCTGCCGTCTTCAACACGTGGCGACGCTTCAGCTCACAGGTCCTCTACGTCGTTCCTCCTTTCATCGCCGCTTACTACATTGTGGACTGGGCTATCGAGAGGTCAGTTTGTGCCGTGCGAGAGAATATGAATTGCACAGCGTCGGCGGATGATGAATGAGGATGACTTTTATGACGGAAATGGGTGCTGACGAGTAATCATTAACAGGAACCACTACCTCAACTCCAAGGCCGGTGTCGCCGAGTTTGCCGGCGACGAGGAGTAGGCGTTGCATCAGGTGATGGGATGAGAAAAGAAGAAGAAAAAGAGGGTGAGAAGACGGGCTCGCTCGTGAGGGCAGATGGAGGAGACAAGCCACAGCACAGGTCTTGTCGCAGCCGGATGTATACTGCCTTGTATATCAATGACAACGGAATAGGGACGACGAAAGAATTAGACTAAGAGATCTTTGGCCAATCCTCACGCTTGTGACACCCTCACCATTGACTCTTGCTCGCTTCCTATACCACTCTTCAGCAGCACAAGCAGTGAGACACGCTCATCACAGGGACACTCTCACGACTACCTCTCCGAACATCTACGTTTGCTAACCACTCATGGTTTGAATCATGGGGTTGTTTGTCTTCAGTAACCACTGTCTCTCGTATGCGCCCGCTGAGTTCTTTCCTATATCTCCTAAGTAGAACATTTTCCAATCTACACCGTGACAGCGCCATGCTGCACGCCAGTCGGTACAATATTCGGCACGACAGCATTTTGTACACTGTCCTGTACACCGCTCCGCAGGCCAAGATGCACACCGCCTTTGACCACCTCAAAGCCTTTCCAGGTCGTGAGGGCGTCCCTGATCTCATCTTTATACTTTCGTAACCCACCGGCATAGTTGACCTGCTCGAACGCCTTCCCAGGAACGGATCCTCCCACTGTGCAACGGCAGTCAGCATATAATTCATACTCTGAGGCACTTACGAGGAGACGCAGAGAGAGATGGATGGGGGTCCAACTTACTATACGTGCTTCGCGTCGTGGGGAACAGCGTCTGGTCACTCAGGTCATTGATGTGAACCTTCCAGGCCTTTGTTGCTTCCTGCGTGGCATCAATGTACTTGATGCCCTGCCTCTGCATCTTGGTAATGGCGTCGGCGATCCAGCGGCCTTGGACCTCGACTGTTGCGGGGCCGTTGGAGAGGAGTGTAGGGCCATGAGGGCCGTACATGTGAAACATGTTTGGGTACCCCGACACGGTGGTCCCCAGATAGGTGTTGGCAGCCACTTGCCATTCAGATTCCAACTGGGTCGAACGGATGCTATTCAGACCCATCTGGGTCATGCCGCCAGTCGTGATATCCTGTAATTCAAAGACAGTCAGTCAGAGAGAGAAACAAGAAAGGAAAAGAAGAAAAAAAAAAAGGGGGGGGGGCAACAGCTCACAAATCCAGTGGCTATAGCAATAACATCTAGGTCATAGTGAGTGCCATTTTCAAGAATGATTCCCGTCTCGTCAAACGCCTTGATGGCGTTTTTGCTGACATCGACGACCTGCACAGTCTCCCGATCAAGCGCCTCGTAGTAGCACTGTTCAAGACACGGCCTCTTGATGCCAAAATAGTGTGGCATATTGAGCGGTGCCAGGATGTCTCGCTTCTTGGGGTCAGTGATGCGCTCGCGGACCTTCTTGGCCCAAAAGTTATACGCCTCCGTGTTGGCCTCGCCGTCCTTCAGCATGTCGTTGTAGTTGGCCAGCCAGAAGTTGAAGCCAGCGGTGTCCCATAGCATCTGGAAGAAGGCCTCCCGCTCCTCGGGGGTGTCGTCGAAGGTCTGCTTCTCGTAAAAGTCCTGCCTAGTGTTAGTTCATACTTAAAATATGATAAATATAAAAAAGAAAAGATGGGAGAAGGATTGCTACTCACATATAGAAACCCGGAGAAGCTCTTCTCGCGCATCTCAAAGAACCGGCCGTACCACTGCTTGGAGGCATTCTGCTCCTCAGCCGTCAGGGGTTTCTTGCCCATAGGCAGAGTCAGATTTGGCGTCCTCTGGAAGACAGTGAGGCTTCCGGCGATCGGAGCCAACTCTTGGCTGATCTGTACGCCCGAGGCGCCTGTGCCGATGACAGCGCAGCGTTTGCCCTTGACGTCAACTTCCTCATCTGGCCAGAAGGAAGAGTGGTGCAGAACGCCCTGGAACTTCTCTACGCCGGGCCAGTCTGGAATGTATCGCTTCGCAGCCTGTATGTGGGAGAAGACGCCGATGATGGGTGGTCAGCAGATGCGGGCAGCGTTTCATTATAGGTGGTCAGGATCTAAGGAAAATGTGTACAAGGAACACTTACAAATCCGGATCCGAGGATCAAGAATTTACACTTGCTTGTGCGTCCGTCTGCCGTCTCCACGATCCACTTCCCAGCCCCCTTGTCAAAGTTGGCTCCTATCACGACGGTGTGGAACGAGCAATCCTTCTTGATGCCCAGGACCTTGTCCACATGATCAAAGTAGGCTCGGATCTCCTTGTAGTCGGGATAGTTGGTGGTCCAAGTCCACTTCTCGTACACTTCTGGCCACGAGAACTCATACAATGGGACGGCGGAGTCAACGCGCGCCCCGGGGTAGCAATTGAACCTCCAGGTACCGCCCAGATCATTCCCAGCCTCGAAGAGAGTAGCCTTGAACCCGCGCTCGCGGAGCGTCTTGAGCATGAAGACTCCGCCTGGGAAGAGCTGCTATGTTAATAAAAACAAAATATAGAACCAAGGCTTGAAACGTATTTGGGAGATACGCACTGAATCCTCCTCCGACGATGATGGCATCTATGTCGAGGTTGTCTGCATATGGTCCAGTGTTTCCTCCATGGTGAACAGAATAGTCAGTGAGACTCGTCTTGAATTTCTTCTCCGTGGAAGTCGGGCCGGTGGAAGTTGATGGGTCTCCCATGATGAATAATATCAAGGTAATATATTCTGATGATGCCTAGTTCATACAGAAAGAAATATGTGGCCTATATCTTCCCGTCTTTGCTTCTCGTAATGATAGTCGCAGTTCATGAGAGAATCCGATACTATGAAAACAAGTGAGCAAAGGGCAGGGAAACTTGGGGGAACAATACAAGCTGGCTCTGGCAGCCATTGGTGATTAAATAGTCCAATTTCCCTCACATACCACAATCGGCAATTTCCCCACAAATCGTACCACCTAGGCCTTTGCAAGACTATATTCTCTTTGCCTGGAACGCATGCCAGCCCGCACGAACGGATCATGCATGCCTATTCCTCCACTGTCTTACTCCTCTTCCCCAGACTCTGCTAAGATCTGCATACCCCATGTTTTCTTCACATAAAAGCCAATAGAGCATGTGGGGGTCAAGGTTATGCAGCTTGATGACTGCATGTCGTAGTATACGCACCTTGGATTTCAGATCCCCACGATGGGCTGCTGTTGTGTAACTTTTACCACGAGAGGACCAGCTCGTCTTCATCTCTTGATTGTACGTAATCCTCTTTTAATAGAGTCTCTAAATAGAGTCTCTAAATAGAGTCTCTAAATAGAGAGGCCTGCATGAATTGCTTGTCTGCCATCACAAGAAAGTAGCTGCGGGGCAATATACGCACTACATCATCAAGAGTTGAATAGCCTAGGTTCTGCCGCATACCTCGAGCCGTCTCCTCATGCAAGATTACCTAGGTAGCAAACAATGCGGAGAGTGAAGCAACACCTACGTTGCGAAGCCCAATCGGATTTCAAACGGGCTACCAAACCAAGCAAACCGGTGCCTATGGTGTGGCACATCTCTTGGGTAGTGTGACCATTCTCCATCTTCTTTCTCCTCCTCCTCCTACTATTCCTTGGGTCTAAGACATACCCACGCGCAATCTCCGATTTTCCCGCCCATGCCACCTTTTTATTTTCGGCATTATGCTCAGAGGACACAAATCGCGAAAGTGCCTTGGCAGTCACACCCGCTCCCTGTTGCGCAATTAGGCCAGCCAGCTACATGGACGAGGAGCGAGCATTGAGAAGGATATGCAATGTAATGAGGGGTCTTAAAGACGGTGGAATACTTGGTATCGGATTGAGCGGCAGCTGGTGATCCCTTGGCGTGCTAATTATGCCGTGTATGCATTGTTGTGCTTTCCAGCCTCTCCAGATTACCCCACAAGTAGTTCTCATCCCTTCCTGGCCCCTCTTTCTCCCTCTCTCCCTCTCCCTGTGCCTCTCTCTTGCTTCCTCTTGTCCGATACTAGTCCATCCAAAGAAAAAAACAAAAAAGTATACAGTTCTGAAAAGGTGGGTTATTTACCCCGCGCAGTGTAAGTCCGTCTCGTGATGTGTGACGATTCATGATTGTATAGTTCCCCCCCCCCACCCCCCAAGGCTCCCTGCCCTGCTCATCATATGGTCCACTCCAAGCCGGAAGTACTTCTGTTACTTTAGTATTTTACTTAGCTACTTCATCTAGGCTAACAATACGTGGTCTCAGATCATCCTTTTGTATTTTACGCCACCGAAACTGGGAGATACAGTGTTTATATCTCCGTGGAAGCCCACTACTACAAAGCTCTTAAGTAATCATGTCTACCTTCAGCCAACAGACAATCGACAAGCTCCGCTCCACCGTCGACGCCGCGTGTTTTGACACTCTCCACGGGCTGCCGGGTGCCACCGTGGTCGTCGTGGGGAGGGATGGCAAGGAGCTGTTTGCTCACTCCGCTGGCCGACGGGGGGTGGCCAGCCTCGAGGACATGACGCTCGATACTGTCTTCTGGATCGCGTCTTGCACCAAATTGGTGACTGGCATCGCCTGCATGCAGCTTGTCGAGAAGGGGCAGCTGAGGCTCGACGACGGCGCACAGATCGAGAACCTGTGTCCTGAGCTTAAGAGAGTCAAGGTGCTGCGCAAGGATGGGGCGTTAGAGCACAAGAAGAGGCGTATCACGCTGCGGATGCTTCTGACCCACACGGCTGGGTTTGGGTACTCATTCTTCAACGAAAGACTGAGAGACTGGGGCTATCCGGCTGGGATAGACGAGTTCAATGGCAGACAGGAAGAAATGATCTCGCCACTGTTGTTTCATCCTGGAGATGGCTGGGAATATGGTGTACGTTCTCTCTCTTTTTTCATGTTTGGGTTCCTACCCAGGGAACATGCAAGGTCTAAATTTGGCAATTCTCGTCATTAATAATTCACAAATAGGTCGGCGTCGATTGGGCCGGGATTGCGCTTGAGAGGATCACGGGCGTGACCTTGAACGACTATATGGTCAAGAATATCTTTGAGCCTCTGGGGATCAAAGACATGTCCATGTTTCCACCACCGAAAATGAAGGAGAAGTTGGCTTTCATGCAACAGCGGTTCCCGGATGGATTTTTATACCCAAGAGATCACCTCATGCGGTCACCATTGGTCATCCAGGATAGCTCGCAGTGCTTCAACAGCGGTGGTGCAGGCTTATTTGCCAGGCCTCAGGAATATTGCAGTAAGCTTTTTTTCTCTTTCCTTTCTGATTTTATAAATCTGAGCGCCCTTCAGTGATGTTGTGGTTGTCGTCGCCGTTGTCGTCGTCGCCGTGAGGCGTTTGTTGCTCTCTCACGAACTGTGTGCTGACTGGGAGTGCAGAAATCCTAGCTACCCTTCTCAACCAAGGCACATCCCCTGCGACGAGCGCCGAGATTCTCAAGCCCTCGACGGTCGCCGAGATGTTCGAAAACCAAATTCCAGACTTTCCTAATTTCGGCCGCAAGTACATTCCCGCGGCAAAGCCAGATCTGACAAACAATGTCCCTGATATCTACCCCGTCTCTGGCGACCCTCCGCAAGGCTGGGGCCTCACCTTCATGCTTTCCAATGGTGGATCTACCGGCCGTAGCACGAAGACTGCGAACTGGACTGGGCTCGCGAATCTGTTCTGGTGGTGTGATCCAGACCACGGCATCGCAGGCATGGTCGCCACACAAATCTTGCCATTTTGTGATACAAAGGTGATCAAACTGTGGGCAGATATCGAGACGGAAGCATATGTTGGGCTCCGTGATGCCGAGTCTACAAAGTAATGAGATGCTTGCAGGGGAAGGATTTGTTCTTGATTCTCCGTGTATTCTCAGTTCTTTGTCAAGGCCTATAATGGTTATTGCAGCCAGGGGACTGTATCTTATAGTGCAGATGGCTTCGGAGTTAATCACCTCAATCACTACACTACATGCACGCCCCCCTTGATTTGATAATGAACAGGACAACTCTTGGACCAACTTATATACAAGCTATCACTTGGTGGTGAAGGACTCTCAACTACTGCCCTGCTGATTTACCATTCTACATACTGAGGGAACCCTCCTTGCTCATCAAATATTTATGCTCATGTGAAGTGGCTTCAACCATCAAACCCCAGCAGTCTGGACACTCTGCGGGTTGTGGAATACATCATTTGGGTCCCATTTTGACTTGAGCACCTGCAGGGCCGGTAAATTTGCTTCCCAATATTGTTCCTGCGGCACACCCGAAATGTTCAGATCCACGTAGCCAGGGTACGTTCCCCTCCCTGTAGCATTCAAAGGTAGCGTCGCAACCAAGTTGTTATGAAAGTTTGTCAGAAAGGACCATGTCTCATTGGAAAGGGCGTCAGCATCGACGGCATAGGACTGATAGAACATAATCTTGTTGCGGTGTGCAAATGCCGAGGCATTCATGGGGACATCGGCCACAGCACCTCCTGTAGAATCAAAGACGATAAACCACAGGAGGGTGTCCTTAGGCTGCGACTCGAGGTACTGAAACAGCTTGGTGGCCGAGTACTCAGACAAGACGTCCTGCCGACGGAGACCAAGGCTTTTAGAATAGAAGTGAGAGGGCGTGTCGGTCAGGTACAGCGCCTCCTGCTCGGTCCAGGCTGTCACCGAACCAAGCCAGTCGGTGAACGTGACGGATCCATTCTGGGGAAGCCTTGAGAGGATTCCAGATGCATTCCACTCGACCGCTGAGCCATAGAATGTGCCTGTGATTGTGACCCCTGCTGGCGAGATGACCAGCTGGCTTCCGAAGCGACGATCAAGACTGGGATCCGTGATGAGGTTCTGCCATTGGATGTATGAGTCCGCCAGCTTGCCTGGCTCAACACCAAATGTGAAGTCAAATGTGAACTGCGCCACTTCTTCTGGCTCAGGATGTGTTCTCATGACGAACTCCGTGATGATCCCGAGGCTGGCGCCGGCCCCTCGGACTCCCTAATTATTTTTCGGTCAGCACTTCGAGCAGGGATGGTTACATTTAGTCAATGGTTTGAGAACCTTCTCATGTCTTCTGAAGACTCACATAGAATATGTCGGGGTTGAGATACTCATTCGCACGTAGAATGGTCCCGTTAGCAGTGACCATCTCGACCTCCACGACGTGGTCAAGAGCAGTCCCCCACATTCTGGACATTGGGCCGAGACCGCCCTGATTTTGCATAACCTGTCAGCCAACTCTAAATGTAGAGGTCATTTGGTTCTGTTATCTTGCAACTCCAACTTACCACGGTGGCGTGACCACCGAGTCCCACGCCAGGGCATACCCCATGAGCAAAAGCGCGGCCCGTCTTGTGCAAGTTCCGGTCCACGTCGCTCAGATGCATGCCAGCGCCGATGGTCGCATACCAGGTTGTCTCGTTCATGCTGTAGTCCTGCAAGTTGGTCATGTCCACCGCCACAGCTCCGTCTCCCAGACCAAAGTTCGCGTACGAATGTCCTCCAGATCTGGCTTGTACCTTGACCCCGTTGTCGGCAGCGCACTGCACGGTTGATGCGACCTCTTGAGTCGAGTTGGGACGGATCACAGCTGTTGGGGTGACATCAATGGCGAGATTGTAGGCTTTGACCCATTCGATCTTGTAAAGAGGGTCGGAGTCATTGGCGTATGCCACGCAGTTGGATCGACCTGCACAGACACCATTGAGGCAGTCTTGTAAAGACGCGAGTACTGTGAGATTGACCATGTTGTAAATACTGTTCTGCTGTTAAAGAGAAGCAATAAATAATGTCTCTTCCTTCCTGGTTTGGCTGGGAACAGAATCGATAGCCCCAGGTTCAAAGACGGGTAGGTAAGTTCTTGCGCCCAAGCTCTGGCTCTATATCATTCATTGTTTGCTTTATTCATGACGGCGTTGTGATACTTGCTTCGTCATGTACTCCCGCTCTAATATACTGGACGCGGGGATGGAAACATTTGTGCGTTGTACATGCAAAAGCAGAGGGGCCTGTGCTATTATTATACAGCCAAGTACAAATATCCAGACTCACCCTCTTTAGCCTGTCTACTTACATATTAAATCAGCTCACTCATTGAGTCCATGAAACGAGAATGACCTTAGGTTTCGGAGGACTTTGCCGTAAGCCCGCTTAACTCAAGGTTGGTACTTTAATGCCCAGGGTAAAAATATTATTCATACTGATTGGTAGATTGTGGCCAAGGAAGCTATCACCTACTAGTAAATAATTAATAATAATGCAAATTGACCTCTATTTTATTGTCTGATTTTCTAGTATTATCCGGTACTTCCTCTCCCCCGTTCTCACGCCGGCCAGCCGGCCTCCTCCAATAGCCACCCAGCAACTTACTTAGACTAGCTCTCCTGCCCAGCAGGATGCTTCTTGATGACGATCTTCTGCAGGTGGTTGATTAGTTTACACAGCCCAATATCAGCTAGGAAGTTGAAAACATCGTAGGAGGCGGTCCTGTCCTTGCCTTGGGCTGTTGTGTTACCATCCGCTTGTGCACACTTCAGAAGGACGGACCAGAAAGTGTTTACGTCCGAAGAACGGGCGAAATCACATAGTCCAAGGGCAAGTTTCGCAAAGGTGATGATCTCCTCTGCGTCGACAGTTCCAGCTGCCTGTCGGAACTCGACCGTCTTCTTAGTGACGCGGTGGCTGTTGGGGAAGGGCTGCTCCTGGTCGTAATTAGTAAAGCTGTAGGCCGGTTTGGAGGAAGAGTTAGAAGGGGCCTTCATCAGACGCGCAACAACTTCAGTCTGGGTGGCTGAGAGGAGTTCCTCCACGCACCCAAGAATGCTCCGTGGAGAGTGAAGTCTAGCGACCGCATTCCCAGGACACTTGACCTTGGAGCCTGGCTCGGCGACAGGGTAGCTGGTCAGTGTTCCCTGCGGGATGAGGCGATGGAATGACCTCCAGCTGCTGCGGCTCGAGAGCTTACTGCCGTGCAGAGGTCGCATGACTTTCTGCGGAGTCTCCTCATCTGACAGAGAATTATGCCTCACCATGGCGGTGGCTATCTCGGCGCTCAGACCCTGCGCAACATCAGAGAACAGGCGGTTGCTCACACAGAACCGGTTTCGCTTGCGGCTCTCGGGGTGTAACTGAACCAAGAGAGGATCAGCAGCGAGAAGCAGCGCAGCAATGTTGCGTAGATCTTGGACGGGGATCTGGTCTTGACCATGCCCATAGTGGACATGCAGGCCGCACGTTGGCGGTGTTAGGATCCAGTATCGCGTCTTCAGGATCTCGCAGACTTTTCGGATCTCATCGAAGCCCTCACTCTCGTCCCAGAGAGCCGGAGATGTCACCTCAACACCTGCCCATTGGTACCCCAGATACTCATCAGAAGCGAGCATCTTATCCGGCAGACCGATCGAGGCATCTGGCTTTGCACTCCAGGACTCGTATTCTTGTTGCGAGTCGTCATCATTCTCTACTTCCTCGGGAGTCGAGAGCTCATCGGGGACAAAGACTCTCGCTTTGGAGGAAAGAGTTTCCAGACAACTGTCCAGCGTTGCCTGCACATGATTGATACAGTACAAACTTCTCTCCCATAGGTTGTTTTCCTCCTCAGGAATCAGGATCGGATCGCCGGGCTGGCCCGCGAGCTCCTCCGGAACTGAACGAGCCCTGTTGTCCGAATCCGATCGGACCGCGACGAGGAATTCCAGTTCGACGCCGAAGCTGGACCTGGCCTGTTGGCTGTTCTGCAAGAACTTCTTGCGGAGATCAAGGAAAGAAAGCATCGTGGTGGATGAACGGATCCCAGCTCCGTTCTTCTGGCCTAATGTCTCTCAGCAAAGGCGGGGAGAAAGTTGAGTTGATTATTTGGTTGGCTGGTTGATAGAATTGCACCGTATGTCTGTCAGTGGCTCGGTGTATGAGTGTGCGCATCTTTATAGACATCGAAACGGACGGCATCGTAACACTGAGCATTGTCAGTTGACTTTGGTCGTGTCTGTACAGCCAGAACAATGGATCTGAAAGGGCTGACATGGTGATTGTATTGTTTTGAAGTCCTCTGTCTCCAGCACGCAATGCTTTTGTTGTTAAGCTTTTGTAACGTCTCAAAGGAAATCCATACACCCAAGGAGGATCAACCTAGCGGCCTCGAGCCGGTGCATTCTTCTCGAATAGTGACCTCCATATGCTGTTACGACACCCAGATTCCATACAGCAAAAATATTCTTTTCTCTGCCTACTATAGAGCCAAAGTTACTGGTCTGTATGCTTGAGACCATAAGCGATGCCCCTACCCCCAGGAGGGCTTTCCGATGTGCTCTTCACCTCGGCTGTAGTCGGTCATATCTGTATTCTTGAATAATAGAATGACTCGAGACTCACAGAGTCCACGCAATATTCCAAGAAGTGGCTGCTGAAGTACGATGTGATTACAGAGCAGAGGCAATACTTTCCTAAATCGGTGGCAGAGCAGTCTCTTAATTGGTTGCCTCATGCATCCCAGGTCCTTGCCAAACTTGCTTCTCTGAAAGGAAAAAGAAAGAAAAGAATCATCTGAGAGGTGGATGGATGCAAGCGCACACACGTGGCGCTCTAGGGTCCCCCATCCTAAAGTGTGGACAAGACAAGAGTCTAAAGAAAGGGAACAAGGGAGTGGGAGGGTGCAAGGATGTGGGAGGGTGCAAGGATGGTAAAAAGAACAGGAAAACATGCTAGGTTAAAGGAGGAGTAAAGGAAAACCTCGGAAGTCGGTCAACAAACCATAAGTGGAGGAATCAAAGACTGGATGGGGTAATATATATTGTTCGCTTGAAGAAAGGAGGAATCAAAACCTTGGAATTTATATGGGTGGTCATCCACAAACTTGTCCATTACCACTTGTCAGGTATTTGCAGGCCAGGGCACCTTTGTAGGATGGGTGTTCTCAACAATTTTGCGACAAGATGTGAGAGGCATATTCATCCTTGTCGGGTCCAACATTCCCACGCAAGACCGAAGTAGGAGGAGGAGGAGAAGCAATCCACTCTCCAAGAATTTTCTCCTGCCCAGACTCGAGACAAGCAGGATAAGTTTTATGTTTTGTTTAGCTATAGTCTTGGCAGAGAAAATTTGCAGCTCGGCCGAGCTCAACTGATCAACGAAAATCGGGCGACTGTCCACTTTGCCAAGTCGTGGTCCGAGACATCGTGATTGATAAGATTAGGAATGGAGTGGCCCGCACACATCATGTCCACTTTGCTGCAACCTAGGCCATCACCATGCCACTTGTGGAAAATCTGATAATCTCTGCCGCCGAGGACAGTGGACCCGGGGTGTCTTGGACGGCTTGGGCTCACAGAATCTACACGGCGGGTTTTTTTTCTTCTTCTACCTAGAATGGATCTTTTCTCGACGGGTCTATGTATAAAACTTGCACAGATCTCCCGCTGGAGCCGTCGGTGGCCGTTTATTGTACAGTAACCAGCCTTCTTTCAGGAAAGTTCTCGGACGACGTCGGCAAGCATGGTTGAAGAAAGCAAGACAGCCCAAGAGGCTGTCACGGCTATGGACTCGGAGCGGGACGAGACACTGGATCAAGATGTCACCCAGGTTGACAGCCGTAGCTCCAAGATCCCCTTGACCATGAAAATCATAGCAGTCGCTCTCGTCAGCTCGATCGGGTTTGGTTCGCACTGGAGCAGCGGTGTCACTGGGGCTATGAAGAGTACTTTGAAGAAGGTGAGAATAATAAGAATTGGTGATGATTAGGCTGACCTCAACCGCCGCCACTCAAGATTCATTTCACTGACGAGACATCAATCTCAGGAACTCAACATCAACAATACCCAGTATGCTGTTCTCGAGGCCAGCGAGGATTTCATGGTGACGGCCTTGATTTTGGTCAGCGGTCTGGTAACTGATAGAATTGGAGGTGCCGGTAGGACTGATCCCCCTCTTTTCTTCTTCTTCCTTCTTCCTCTTTCTAACCCAAGTCTGGTTCCGCAGGCGCAATGTTGTACGGCAATGCCATCTTCTCTGTCGGTGCCATCCTGATAGCGGCGGCTACGCAAGTTCGAAGCTACAGATTCATGATCTTTGGCACTATTGTCCAGGCTCTCGGGGACATCTCCACCCAGGTCGCCCAGTACAAGATCTTTTCTTCCTGGTTCGCGCCCTCCAACGGATTTGCCTCGACGCTTGGCTTTGAGCTCGGCATCGGCAAGATCGGGTCCTTTGTCGGCCAGGCCACGGCCAACATCATCGCGACCAACCTCGGCGACTTTGCGTGGGTCTACTGGATGGCCGTCTTCATGAACCTCTTCACCAACGTTGCGACCCTCGTCTTTTACTTCTTCAACAAGTGGTCTGAAAAGCGCTACGGAAACCTCCGCGACCCGGCCACTGGCGAGAAGCTCACCGAGAAGAGCAAGAAGTTTGACTACAGGAAGATGCTTGAGCTCCCCTGGCCGTTCTGGCTCGTCATCATGTTTTCTCTCTTCCAGACCTCGGCCGCCGTCATCTTCTCCCAAAATGCCACCGAGCTGGCTGAGCAGCGCTTCAACGTCTCGGCCGTGACCGCAGGCTGGTACTCTGCGCTCTCCCAGTACATGGGATTCTTCTTCGTGCCGTTGGTCGGCATCTTCATCGATATACTCGGCCATCGTCTTAGCGTTATGACGGTATGCGGTTGTGGCATGCTTATTGCTATGTGTTTGGCAGCCTGGGGTCCAACCGTCAGCGGTACAGCAGCAAGTTTTGGTGTCTACGCAGTCGCATGTGAGTATAGACCCTTTTCCGGCTCGCTCAGATCTTATCATCGCACAACATAGCATGGAACTTCTGCTAACTGGAGAAATTGTTCAAAGTTACCTTGGGTCCTACTGTCATCATTGATTCCATTCGCACATCTATGTGGTACCACGAGGTATTTGGCGCAGCCTATGCTGTCAAGATTGCTGTCAACAATAGCATGAACATCATTGTGAGGATCATCACTGGTGTCATCCAGGATGCAGATGACAACAGCTATGACAGAGTCGTAATTGTCTATGTCTTCCTTACGGCTGCATCTGTCTTGGTTGCCCTTGTCAGTCTGTCCCTGGGTTTCATCAAACCCGACATTGGCAGGCTTCAGTGGACCAGAAAGAAGAGAATCCTGAACGGCCAGGTCATTGTGGAATTGAAGGAGAAGTTTGAGGAGGGGGAGCGTGGGAGGCGCAATAAGCTCTTCAGCAAAAGCTGTTTCATTGCCTTGCTGGTGTTCATTCTCGGGGCATGGGCTGCATATTTCTGGGGCGTTGCCACTGGTCACAATGATTAAGATTGGGTTTTGGGGGTCTCTTCTTGGCTGAGCCATCTGGCGACCTCTGGAGGTATTCGTGTGTTATGGACAAGAAGCAGATCTTAGGGGCTTATGAACAGCTATTACTTATCCAAAATACAATGACTGCACTTCAAATTGCCAGCATAAAGTCAGTAAGTACTAAATCAAGATCAGAAAACATGAAAACCACGTAATTCCTTCGCCATTTGGGGGTAATTGATTATGTCTATAATTTAAATTTGCAATAGCCCTTCATAATAACCTTGACCAATCATTTTTCTATTTTATTTTATTTGTTCATTTTTCAATTTGTTTGGTTATTTTTACTTTTATTTTCTTGGAAAGGCGGAGGTGCTGAATGTCAGGGTTAGGGGTAATTTGCTCATTCTGTGAGCCTCACTTGTTGTGCATGAGAAAAGAGAGTAATTATGGATGCTATCTCTCACTGATTATTTGTCTGACTGTCAAAAGTATCAAACAAAAAAAAGAATCATCTGCTTTTTTTAGTGTGGCCAGCACTGTCGTGATCTAAACCTGTCTCCTCTCTTGGGCTTGCCCGCATCTCTCTGCCCTATGCTGGAGATCTCAAATTTTCCTCTCGACAACCCCTGCCTTAGTACTGACTTCTCAGACAACCTCCCCTCCTCCACCCACCACCACCCATCCTCTCTTGGTCAACTCTCATACTTGCCTGATTTGGCCAGGACAAGATGTCTGGCATGATTGATCCCCAGATCTTTGAGCACCTCAAGACCAAGATTGATGAGGACACTCAGGCTCGAGATGAACTGACCCAGATCATCCAGAAGCTGGAACGAGACGTGTCATACACACAGGGTCTACTCTCCCGGGTCCACTCAACACCCAGATCCGCCTGTGAGTCTACAACACACCCACTATGGGAACTATATTGATACTCTACTGATGATAATGAATGGTGTACCAGACTCTGCTCTGCTGCCTCAGGTCGAGGTCTCCATCAAGTCAGAGCTTGAAGACATCTTGACCCTGAGCACTGCCGCGTCCAAGCATCCTTACTACAAGTATGAGGCCTGCCCTCCCTTTCGCGCCCCTCGCCCCCTCCCCCCATGTGGCAAAGAGGTATCATAGGAGCCTGAACTGAGATCTGTGTGGTTGCTGATCTGATCCCATGTCAGGTACAATGTCAAGTGGTCTCGGACGATTCAGGATGCAGTCCTCACAGTACTGCTGGACAGCTGGCTAGGCGGGGACCTGGTCCCTGAGGGCAAGCTTGGACGACTGCTCACCCTTGAAGAGGTTGGAGAGCTCTTCAGAGGTAATTCAGATAGACTTCTCTCTTTTCCCCTTCCATCATGCTTGTCTCCATGGATGCTAACACCTCCTCATTATAGTGCCTGTGAACCTGAAAGATCGAGATGCGTTCCACATCACCATTGAGGAGTATCTCTTAGCTGTCACATCCCTGACAGATGAGCTGTCCCGTCTAGCTGTCAACTCCGTCACCCTGGGAGACCACGAGCTTGCTGTCAAGATCAGCAACTTTGTCAAGGACATCCATGCCGGCTTTCAGCTGCTCAACCTCAAGAATGACATCTTGCGCAAGAGGGTGGATGCAGTCAAGTACCATGTCAAGAAGGTGGAGGATGTTGTCTACGACCTGTCACTGCGGAACCTGATACCTAGCTCAGCAGCCTCTTGATTGGCGAGGACTTGAGGGCTTCTCTAGCTCTGTGACACAAGCAACGGGGCTGGGCTGGTCTCCTAGTGAGACATGAAAGTATGCTGTGTGCATTAGGGGTTGGGAAATGGGGGCGCCATGTCAGCAATATTTCTGCCCAAAAAAGAAAGAGAGGCAAAAAGGGGGAAGGGAAAAGAGGAAAGGAAGGAGGAACCCTTGGCAACTCAAGAGGAGGCATGATGTATTTTACAACTCGGATCTGAAGGAGATAGCTCTTAAAAGGGTCTGTCTACAACGTAGTAACAGGGATCATCAGAAGTGCCCCACTAAGTACGTACCCCCAGTTCATCTCTGTCCGTTACCTCACCATTCTCTTCAGGGTTCAAGATTTAATTATTTTTCTGTCTCCTTTCTAAAATTTACTGCTCCTGTGACTGCTTGGGTCCTGAACCAGCCCCCAGCTTCAATCTGCTGCCTCAAGGCTGGTAAGGGCAAGATGTCGTCAGGAACGGAGAAGAAGCCGGTGGCGGTCGAGACCAAAAATTACAAAGGCTTCGTTGCAGGTGTCTTCTCCGGTATCGCGAAGCTATCCGGTACGTACAGCACAGCACAGCTTTAGCACCTTTCCAGCAGGACTTTGAAGAGACAAGAACTGGCGCTCAACAGCCAGTCAGCGTTGCTAACACCAAATCAACTTGTACAGTTGGTCATCCTTTCGACACGATCAAAGTCCGCCTGCAGACCACCGACGCCGCTCGCTTCTCGGGCCCGCTCCAGTGCGTGCTCCAGACCGTCCGCAATGAGGGTCTCTACGGCCTCTACAAGGGCGCAACACCACCCCTGGTCGGGTGGATGTTCATGGACTCGGTCATGCTCGGGAGTCTGACCGTCTACCGCCGCCTCCTCCGCGAGAACATCTTCAACCCGCCCTTGCACCCGCTCCACGATCCGAACAAGTCCCTGCCCGCCCACGGCCACGGTCTGGCTGGGATCATGGCCGGCGCGACCGTCTCCTTCATCGCCGCCCCCGTCGAGCACGTCAAGGCCCGCCTGCAGATCCAGTACGCCGCCAACAAGAGCGAGAGGCTGTACAGGGGGCCGATTGACTGCGTGGGCAAGATCTGGCGGGCGCACGGCATACGGGGCATCTACCATGGGCTGTCGGCAACCCTGCTGTTCAGGTCCTTCTTCTTCTTCTGGTGGGGGAGCTATGACCTGTTCTCGCGCTGGCTAACCAGGTCCACCGATCTGAGCAAGCCCGTCATTAACTTCTGGGCGGGCGGGCTGAGCGCCCAGATCTTCTGGTTGACCAGCTACCCAAGCGACGTAGTCAAGCAGCGGATCATGACGGACCCCCTGGGCGGAGGGCTGGGGGATGGCACAAGGCGGTTTCCGCGGTGGAGGGATGCTGCTGCTGCCGTGTACAGGGAGAGCGGGTGGAGGGGCTACTGGCGAGGCTTCTTGCCGTGTTTTCTGAGGGCGTTCCCGGCGAATGCGATGGCTCTTGTTGCATTTGAAGGCGTTATGAGGGTCTTGCCATGATTGGCTTGTGCAGCATCAAAGAGGAACAGGTATTTTTCAAGGGCATCAGTTTGGATGGGCGAGGGGGGCCTTGATGCCAACAATGTGGAGAGAGATGCGGGCGCATTGATACCCAGAACACTTCAAATAAGCAGAGACGGGACGGCAATTTCTTTCCTAATTCGCACAAATCATAGATGGCAACATAGATGGTTTTTTTTTTTCTCAACCTAGCTAGGCTAGATAAGGACCTCTCTCATGTGCTATCCATCATGCGAGGAACCGGTTTCGCTTTGACAGCTTCCCCAGCCCGGCATGCTCGACCACTTTCTTCTGTATTCCACCAGCGGCCCGTCCTCGTCGCCGAGAAGTTACGCCGTTTGCAGTTCCATTGAGTGAAGTGTCCGAAGTGCGAGTACCCGTTACGGTGGACCGCTTACTCGTCGTCCTCATCGGCCTCGTCGTTGACAACGTTGAAGAACTTGAGCTCGTAGACACCCTTGGAGGTGGAGACGACGCGGAGCCAGTCACGGAGCTGCATCTTCTTGAGGAACTTCTTGGTCCTGTAGATTCAATCGCCCCGTCAGCATGCTGTCCTGTCCTGTCTGTAGGTGGATGAGTATGTATATGTAATCTTACAGGTACTTGAGGTAGCGACCAGACAGCTCGTTGTGGGCAATGATCTCGATCTTGCCGTCGCCCTGCTGGGAGATCTGGATGGTGTCGCCCAGGTTGCCGACGCGACCCTCAACCTTGATCTTCTCGTTCAGGAACTTCTCGAAGGCGGAGACATCGAAGATCTTGTCGCTAGCAGGCTGCGAGGCGTTGATGATGAACTGCAGGAAAGAAGGGGAGGAGGGCGCGAACGTCAGTAAGAAGCAGGACACACAAGAACCCCAAGGGGTTTCGGTAGCAAAGAGGGGGGATATGATCAAAGCCTTACCTTCTTGGTAGTCTTGCCAGACTTGCCCTTCTTCTGTGAATTTGAAAAAAGTTGACCTTAGCCTACTGCTTCACGCCATGATCTCTGCGGCCCCGGCCGGGGGGGAGACTGGGCCAGCAGCAAAGCGGTGTCAAGTACATACAGTTTGGGGAGCCATTTTTTCTGGTATTTGGGATGGGAGGAGAAGAGGACGCAAAGAGGTCGGATATCCTGCGCCGCGTGGTGGTTGGTGGTCGGGAATGAAATGAGAATTTGGTCGTTTTTGCGTGATGTCGAACTTCGTCAAAATTTCTGCTGGACGGGTTCGCGAGAGTCTGCAATTAGCCTTGACCCACCAGAGCAGTGGGTCTAAGCACGATAAGGGTTGGCGACGGGACTGATAAGACGCAAAGCTTCCTTGGCCGGCTCACAGCTGCTGACAGCTGGCAGCGGCAACTTCTGTTCGTCGACCCCTCATCAACTTGCAAAAGACAAGTGGTTCCGTGTTCGCCAGTACATGATTATGATGCGCAGGATTTCCAAATTTCATAAATTTTCTAGAGGCCGCCTGATCATCATATTTCATCACCTGAGGTCTCCTGGGTTTGCCCCTCCCATCACGATGGACGGCCATTCGCGGGGGTTTTGTTCATCGCCTTTTGTCCTGCAGCAAAAGAAAGCAGCATCGGGTATGCCAAAGTGCCCGACACCGCCACACACGTGGGAGGCCTGCGCCACTGGTCATGAGCCACAAGGACGCCCCTTAGTGGACCCTCCTCTGGCATGCTCATCTCTTGGCGGGTCATTGTGGGGTCGTTCCTGGGCTGATCCTGTTGTCAGCCTGTCGGCACATAGCAGCGCTGGGGAGGATCAGCACTCCACTAATTTACGAGGATACCCTCAGACGCGAAACTACTGATGACGTATGGAAAGCAGTTAGATGTGATTTGCGGTGCGACCACTGACCATCTTTTCGCCCTGCTGCAACGACGGGATTTTCCGCGTGAATCAGCGCCCGTCGCGTACTATAGTAGAGGATGCTGGAAGCGAGACCCCAATTACTGTTCCTCGAGAGAAGCAAGGGGGCGTAAGTACATGAGCCAAATGAGGTGGCAGTGCCTGCAAAGCGGAAGCGAGAGCTGCGGTGGCCGGAGAGGATTCGACGGCGGCTCGAGTGGCCAGCCCAGAAGAAAAGCGCTATCGAGGCGGCCCAGAAGCGTGGCGCTCTGCCTTGGAACTGGCTGGACGACTGCATAGTAGTAGGCGCCAGGCAAGGTTTCACTGCTTCTGCAGGCAAAAAAAAAAGTCCGTACTACGTAGGTCCTGGTTGATGTTGTACACGACGGCATAACTCAGCATGTAGAAACGACTCGAAGAGGGGAGGCCAATGACATGAGAACATTATGTACAATCAACCCCAATCAGCAATGGCAAGGTCTCGAGGTTACATTCTCATTTTTTATTTTTACAAGATGGCATCGAACGGCAGCCTTACAGAGTACACGATCCGGGAAGACGAAACTGGGCAGTGCAGCGCCGCGACGAACAAGCCACCAATGCCAGGCAGGCAGGCCCTTTGGAGCCAATGATCGGGCCACCGTGGGCTATGACGCACGTCTTTTGGTTGTGCCAAGTCGCAACCCTGCCCCGAGCCTGCCTGGTGTGGGTGTCCAGGTGATGAAGCTTGTTTGCGTCCGTCACCACCGCTTTTCTTTTTTCCCAATGGCTGATGCAATCAGGTCCCTCTTCTATTTAAGTCCTTGTCCCGCCCAGCTGTGCGTGCATTTTCAATTCCTGTCATATACATTGAACCTACTACCGAAAAACACGCCCGACGAACTTACAGTCCAACACCAATTGACCACCCCAACCAACTCCTCAACTCAATTGTTCAGTTGACCAACCCGTCAAACCGCAATCATGCCTTTCACCGCCAGGTAAACATACCACTTTCACCCGCCCTCTCTTCCACATGACTTCTCTCTCTTTGTCTCTCTCCCCCTCCCGCCTTTCATAATTAAGCATCTAACCAGAAAACTTGTGTGTGAAATAGCGATATCTGCAAGATCATCCTTGCCGTCATCCTCCCACCTCTGGGTGTCTTCTTCGAGCGCGGATGCGGTGCTGACCTGCTCATCAACATCCTGCTCACCATCCTGGGTTACATTCCTGGCATCATCCATGCCCTGTGCGTTCTCCCCCCCCCCCCTCTTTCAGCTCCTAGTAGTAGTAGCTGGCCTTGAATGGATGGACATGACGAGCTGACAAAAGCACTTTCTTTCAACAGCTACATCATTCTCAAGTATTAAACGCCTGGCCGGCGCACCCGCAAAGCGCTCAGACCTTTCGACCGGGCCGGGCGAATGCCCCTACCCCTCAAAGATCAATAATGTTTTCTTTCAAGCTGTCGAATGGAGTTCTGCCGGTTGTCTCACACCGACGGATCAACAAGACCCAGCCACCGGTTTCCACTCAGCCCTGCCGTTAAGCGGGGCTCGGCGCGTACGCTGTCGCTGACCGCATTCGTTACCAACTCCTTGACACCCAAAAAGAAAAAAACATTGAACTATAGGGGAGGGGGGGCAATGAACCGGCGATTCACGACAGAACATGACGAGACACTTTACTGCCTCCTCTATTCTATAATGACGGGCTGTTTGGAGGGATCTACCTTTGGGCGTCTAGTTCGCTCCCATGCGACGATGATGCATCTCGGTTTACAGCATATTGCGGTCTCCCTCTTTATTCACCTTTTCTTTTGTCACTTGATGGGTCCAGTTGGACGGTGATCCAGGTTATGGAGACTTAGCTCTGTTTGAGTAATGATACGATACCCTTTACACCCTTGATATGAATTGGCCTCCCATCTGGATTGATCTACTATGCACACCGAAGGGGCAATCCTTTCTCATCTCCTGCTGATGGTCGCTGATCAACGGCGGAGAGCAGTCCCATTTGGCCGACACTTACCGCCCATGATGTCACACACAGCAGCACCTTCCTGGCCAGGGGCTGAGCGCCAAAATCTTGTGGAACTTAAGGCCCTCAATTTCTCAAGCGGAAATGGTGCTTATAGAGACATCGTCACTTTGCTTTCGAAGGGGGCCCTTTCGTAGTGGCCCGGCAAAAGTGGAGTGATCCAGCGCTTAGGGGCTGATTCAAGATGGAAGAGCTATACCAAGAAAGTTTTGCGTATAGTCGAGGAGTGCTGGCGGCGACTCTGCGTAGCAGGTCTGACGCTTAGAAGTTTCTTCCTTAGGCCCTTCCCACCTTGAATGATAGGATCTGTGGATAGTGTCAGTCAATATGTTGACGGAGGACGAGAACTTGCAGCAGCAGACTTACATCGTTCTTCCCCACAGCCACGATGTCGTCCTCAGATACCCTCAAGCCACCAGCACCTTCTATATAGGCAATCGGAGCATCGCCCATGACCTTTCTTGCCACGTCGGCGACGGTGCTGTTTTTCTTGACCAAAACACAGTCCCTAAAGACGTGTTTAGACTCTGCTGCACCGGAACTAAACGTTGTTGTATTCCGGACGGGGAACACGGGCACCAATCCCAGAATATCGGCAGCCTTCGCCAACACCTGTACCACGCCCGTTGAGCCGAAGCGGTAGAGGACCATGTCCTTCAGGTTCTCTATCCGTGCCCGGTTCTTCTCGTCCAGCTCTTTCAAGCCCCCGCCGTCGGGATCTCCGTCGGCGATGAGATCCTCCCGTGTGTCCACAAACTCGCTGCCTTCGGTATATCTGATGTACCCTTGCTTGGCGAGCTTTCGCAAGAAGATCTCGGAGATGGCGCTGCACAGCACGATTGTATTGGGGTCCTGCATCTTTGCGATCCGGGAGATGTTGGCATCGGAATCCGGGTGGTCGATCTTGTTGAGGGCGATGACGGTGGGGAATTTCTCGTCCGTGAAGGCGTTGACAACTCGGTCGATGGTCTCGTCGTCCCAGTTTTCCAGGGGCTCCTTGAGGTTCAGCCTGTCGAGGGTCCGCGCGACGACCTTGGCCGTACTTCCGTAGCCCGAGAACTGGTTCTGAAGGGTCTCCACAGCCGTAGCCTTGACCGCGACGTGTCTCCTCCGGATGCTTCCCCAGCGCTCCATCAGATTCCCCCGTATCCAAGCCACGATCTCGCTGCGCAGCCAGGCGATGTCGACGCTCGGGTCATAGCCCCGTGTGTTTTTCCCCTCCGCGTCCGTCGTCCCGCTCACATCCACCACATGGATCAGGGCGTCGGCGTGACGGAGGTCGTCAAGGAATTTGTTCCCGAGGCCTTTTCCCTGGTGGGCGCCCGGGACGAGACCGGCGACATCGAGGAGTTCGATAGGGACACTGCGCTTGCCATTGTCGCAGGACCCGTAGTTCGGCCTGCAGCGGTCGGAAACATTGTGCCGCTTGCAGGCACAGTCGATCTGGAGGTAGCCTATGGCTCGTTGCGGGTCGATGGTGGTAAATCTATTTTATCAACAACACACTTGCTGTCAGTCGAGACTGGACGATGAGAGGCTGGAGACAACGAAGGGGGGAGGGGGGGTTCCAGGTCGGAAGGGTCAAGACCCAGAGGAGGACGATCATCAAAGGAAGGGGAAGAAACAAGAGGAAAATATATGCGCATACGGAAAGTTTCCTGCCGCTTACAATCAGCTCACAATCCCTCAGACCAGGAGGGTTAAAAGATCAGGACATGACAGACCAACTTTTGATGTGGCATCTGTGAGCGAATTCAAGGTGGAGGATTTGCCAGCACTGGGCTTCCCGACAAGACCTATTAAAGGGTCGCGAGGCATTCTGGGCAAGTAATCAGTCGAGAGGAGGGAGTGGGGGATTGTCGTTCTTTGGTGACGGGGGGTGGTTGTGTGGTGGTCGTCGTAGTAGTGATAGTAGTAGTAGCAGCAACGGTGATGGTGGCATGGTGGAGAGAAAATCAAAAAGTCTCCCCCACCAAGACAACTATCTTCCATGGAGGGGTAGCTGCGAACTAGGAATCGATTGGCACATGCTGTCCTGGCAGTGCCTGGCAGCCACCAGGCCACTGTGGCTTTGGGTTCAGGCCCTAAGATTTAGTGGATTGAGCTTCTATCGGTCAGAATGACTTGGCTCTGCTGCTTATGCGATAGGGGGTCGGGGTTCCTACAGGGTTCCTACAGGGTTCCTAATAGTGACATCAACGCTGTAGATGCTCAGTGCTCCTCTTCGAATTCACTGATCAAATACAATTCTCAGCCATGATGCCTGCGACGGCCCTCGATTTCTCTCGCCCCTGCCCTCTTTCTGCCACAGCACTTGTCCATAATGCCTCGAGAGCAGCTGCCACTGGAGTCTCTTCCAGCCTGGATGAGTCTCAATAATGCAACATTTTCCCATGTCGAGGTGAAGGCCATTCAGGACAAGGGCCACGGGCTTGTTGCCCAAGCAAATTCAGCTGATATTGGGCTGTCTCCGCTCGTCACAATCCCTCGTGATCTGCTCTTGAATGCGGCGGCTGTCGAAGAGTATGCCAAAGCAGACAGGAACTTTAAGGCGCTCTTAGATGCTTGCGGGCACAAGGCAGGTCGCATCTAATCAAGTCAAAGTTAAGGACATGAGCTAACATCAGAGCAGAGTCCACGACACGATGTGCTATTGTTCCTGTTGGTCCAGCTAGTTCTCTCTTCCCAGGCTCATGAGCTGGGATCCCTCTCGACTCCATGGACGGAGTATATCAAAATCCTAGATGACCAGGTACCGGTGCCGAGTCTGTGGGTCGAGGAAGAGCGCTCGCTCCTCCGAGGAACATCCCTTGAAGTGCGTACACCAATGAATACATAGTGCCTGCTGTTCAGGTCTGACGAACTCTGACTGACCCTGCTCTCTTTAGCCCGCCCTGGACGCGAAGATGTTGGCACTCACGCGCGAGTTTGACGAGATCCGTGAGAAGTCGTCCGACATCGAATGCTGGAGGAATGCATTCTGGGACAACAGCAACCCTATCCAACTGACGGACTGGTATCGCCTTGACGCTTGGTATCGATCTAGGGTGCTGGAGATGCCCAGGTCTGGGCCATCTATGGTCCCATGTATTGATATGGCCAACCATTCAATCAACGCCAACGCATACTACGAGGAGACGCCCCAAGACGAGGTCGTTCTGCTGCTCCGGCCTGGTAGCCAGGTCGACAGTGAGGACGAAATCACCATCAGCTATGGCTCAGACAAATCAGCCGCGGAGATGCTCTTTTCTTATGGCTTCTTGGGTGCTTCATCCGGAGTTTGCGGCCTCACCTTGCCCCTGGACTCCCTCCTAGACGATCCGCTCAGCAGGGCGAAAGCTCACATCTACACGGGCACTCCCTCCATTCAGGTCAAGGAGGTTGACGGGGAGATGGAGTATACTAGCCCTTTCGGTTTTCTCACGTGCCTCAATGAAGAGGATGGCCTGGAATTCAAGATTCTGCAGTCGTCCGATGGCGGCAGAGAGTTGAGGATGTTCTGGCAAGACCGTGATGTTACTGAACAGGCCGCATCTTTTGAGACGCTCATCGCAGACCATCCATTGCGAGACGTGTTCAGACTGCGGGTGAACATGGTCATCTCCCAGCGGCTTGAGGAACAGTTGCAACAGCTGTGCGAGAGCGAAGAAGCTGATGAGGCCGATGAGATCAGCAGCTTCAACGCCATCAATGCGCGCGCGTTAAAGCGAATAGAGAAGAGCGTCCTCGAGAGAACATCAGTGGTACTGGAAGATCAGGTGCGTTCATTACCGCCAAACTTGATCGCACTGATTCAATTCTATCATTGTTTCTCTCCTTTTTCTTTTCTTATCCAGAAGCTGATTTTGACGTACTCACGTTCTATAGCGGAACAAACTTTTGGCAGAAGAGAGCGTCACAACCTACCTCGCGTCGATGCAAGCTGGACCGGAATCTAATGATACGCAAGAGGAGGAGCATTCCGAAAATGACTTTAGCTGAGTGGTACAACTCTCAGTCTCATCTTCGAGGCAGGGAGATGTGTTAACCCAGTGAGAAGAAAGTGGAATCACCCTAGAGGCCGTCAACAGTGCTCCTGGCTTGGAACCAATGAGAAGGCTAGCAGCATCTGGCGACACGAACCAGTCGTGGTGGAGCTCCAAATCGTCATCAAGGACTCAGCACTGAGACCGATAGTCGGGTGTCACTTAAACTTCGATACTTTCAGCCCCCAAGGCAATGATGATCTGAGTGGGACCGCACAAGGAGGTGCTAAACGCGGATCCGTCGGCGGAACCGCAGACACGGCACCGCTGCTTGCTATTACGTCCATGTTGAGAGGATCAATACGAATTCGAAGATCAAAAGTTCGACTCACAGACCTGACGATCACAGTGGATGATGATCCTCAGGGTGTTCATACCGATCTCCGCCCACAGCAACTCTGCATCTGTCAAAATCTCCAAGGCCAGTGAGAAAGTTGTCTGTCATTTTTTATACTTTGTTGGCTTTCAAATTTCGAGGGGGTCCCTTGGTTCAGTTCTCCTTGCTTACTGCTTTTTGAGGAGCAAAAATGCAGAAAAGCAAGAGAAGGCACACCTGAGAGGGTAAACCTTGCCTGCTGATCGAAATTATCGAAACCATGGTACGGCGCCTTAGGGTGCAATTGTTGAATGAGGTCCAGACTGCTGAATTACACACAGGCTGTAACAATGTACGGGACATGAACCCGCCAAGCCGCCAAGTCGTTCACTGATTCACCTGACCATCGACGGCAAGTCGACGAGATCTCAAGAACCATCGTGAACATGAACGCCTAGGAGCACCAGAATATGGCCCACCTGCTGGCAGTAGGAGGTTCTGGGTGGTGTCAGGCGAGGAGCTTCAATGTCTCACGAGCGTGACACTACAGTAATACTGCTACTGCATGCGTCTACTGCAGCATGGTACCACAACTCTCAACTTCTCTTTCTTGGACAGTGAGGACGCCATCGCTTAAGGAGCGTCCGTACCACGCGACACGGCACAGAAATGTCTCTTGCTGGACTGTCCTTTGGCTCTTGGGTCTAACGCAAGCCGGAAGCCAAGAAGAAGAAAACCTGGGGTTTCCGGGGTAAAACGGATCCCAGTGAATTGGGAACGGGGTCAGAGACCAGGACCAGGCTCAAGCCCAAGTCCAATCCGGGTCGCCCACCCTTCGTTGAAGGTTTCCTAGCCGAGCTACTGCAATGCCGCTGGCGATTTTGATAATCATGAGTCAAGCCAGTGGCTTGCGCCCGCATTCCCGTCGACCAATGGTACAGGGCTGCTCGGACTTAGTCGTCAACCTTTGGACTGAATCCTTCAACGAGGAATGGGGGGTTCTCAACAAAGGGCGTCGTCGTCGTTACTTACAGATCCTTTACGATCGGTGGTCTTACTCGCTCTCTATCAAGTACCAGTACTTCTTCTTTGGTGTACACACACACACACCCACACCCACAAACAATACCGTACGATCGATCCTTCAAAAAGAGTTCTTGCAGGGCCCTCGTCTCTTAGCACCCGGAATCCACCGACCCCAGAGCCAACCCCGGCCTCGACCCCAGATTTCCCTCGTGGCACACATTAGTACGAGTGGAGACACATGGACTCCCATACACCAATGCGTGGTCTATGCTTGGAGAGGGTGGAAGCTGATTGCTCCATATCCAGTCTGGTCGACCACAGTTTGGGCTTTAGTCCCGGACCGTCATGCCCATCCCCTGCCCCAACTCGACTCGCCTCGCCTCCCCCCCTCTCTTCTCTTCTCCTAAACTCTCCACTTGTTCCTCTTTAACCGTACCCGACTTCGAAACCCTCCTACTTTCTTCCTCCATTTCCTAGGACTCAATCCTCGACCTACGTGTGATTCTTCATTCTCCCAATTTCGAGATTGCCCTTTTGACTGCCGCAAAATCTCGTCTCTGTGGTCACTGCGAGGGCTAAGTTCTAGAGTTCTGCGCATCGACTACACATGTTCGCGACGCCGAGCATCTGGACGAAAGCGCGAGGAGACGCGAGTGTGACCTGAGATGACTCGATAAATCGCCGTAATCCACACCGAATGCGAGCACTTTTTATGTGAGACCGTCCATCCCTCGAGGTTCGTCTCGTTTGTGCTGAATTCGGTCAAAATCCGAATCGAAGTCGATACAAGTCGTCAGTCTGGTTTTTGAAAAGAAACCCATACGCCGTCACCACCTACATACCTTCAAATTACGATCGACCGAAGAGAGTGCCTTATCCTACTATCCCGTGCAGTATCGCCTCGCCGCCAGCATGCCGGGAATCCTTCCCATGAAGGTCATCAAGGTGGGCAGCAGCTCACAGAGCCGCATCGCCCAGGCCTGCGACCGTTGCAGGAGCAAGAAGATACGATGCGACGGGATCCGGCCGACCTGTACACAGTGTGCCAATGTCGGCTTCGAGTGCCGCACCAGCGATAAGCTTAGCCGCCGCGCCTTTCCGAGGGGCTACACGGAAAGCCTAGAAGAGAGGGTCAGGGTGTTGGAGGCTGAGGTCCGGGACCTCAAAGACTTGCTGGACGAGAAGGATGAGAAGATCGATATGCTGTCCAAGATGCATGGGAATCACAGCCACCGCCGACCGTCCGAGGGGCCCAGCGCCTCAGCCATGTCGCCCATGAGCAGCTCGCCGATGATGGACAGCGGACCCGGGAGAGAAGCTACGCCGCCCAGAGAAGACACATTCCGCATTCAGGCCTCACCGCTCCTGCTCGGGGTGGAGAACTCAGACTCGTACTATATGGGCCCGTCCAGTGGTCGGGGTTTCATCGAGGCTCTCAAGCGCAGGCTCCAGGAGGCCGGCAAGCCCTGCACAGACTTCAACACCGAGTCTTTCCTGCACATCCAGGGCTGCTGTCCGCTCGTCGCGCAGCAGGCCAGCATCGTCATGCTGAGTCCTCCGCGCCTGTTCTCGGATCGATGCGTCAACATCTATTTCCAAGAATGGGCGCCCCTCTTTCCCATTCTGCACAAGCCAACGTTCCTCCGCATCTATGAGGACTGGGTGGCAGATCCCGAGAAGGTCAAGAGCCACCACAAGCTTGCACAGCTGTACCTGGTGTTTGCCGTGGCCGCTCTGTCGAGCGAGAATCCCGATCTAGAGCAGGTAGCTGCCTGTGAGCAGCAGTGGCAGCGGTCTCTCCAGGCCATCCTGATGGACGACACGATGGAGACTCTTCAGTGCCTGGTCCTGGCTTTGACGTACTGCCAGATCCGTGCCGACTACAAGCGCCTCCAGCACTATAAATGCCTTGCCGTCGGCCTGTCCCACAGACTTGGGCTACATCAGTCCCAAAAGCGCTTCTCCTTCGGTGCTCTCACCATCGAGACCAGGAAGAAGGTCTTCTGGGCCCTGTACACGCTGGACTGTTTTTCTGCTGCCACCCTCGGTCTGCCCAAGCTGATCAAGGAAGACGACATATATGCCGAGTACCCCAATGATATAGACGACGAGTACGTCACCGAAAAGGGATTCTTGCCGACGCTGCCTGGCGAGAGCACACGCCTATCAGGCGCTCTGGCCCTGTTCCGGGCGTCCCGCATCCTCGCCAGGGTCCTGGAGAAGAATTATCCTGCCGCGACCAGCCATGAGCTCTCTCTGCAGCAGCTGTCCAGCCTGGAAGGCGAACTGGATGATTGGTCCAACAGCCTACCACAACACCTCAAGCTCACGTTCAAACAAGACAAACCATCCACCGATATCACCGGCAGCAGGTCTCCTCTACTAGTAAGTCTTTTTTTTCTTTTCCCACTCCATGGTGGCTTCTTCTTCATGTGGTCCGAATTATCAAAAACGAAAAAGAGAGATGTAGCTAACCTTTTTTTTTTCTCCAGGCTGTCGCGTACTATTATATCCGTACGCTCATCTACAGACCTGCTGTGGGATCCAGCCTTGGTCCTAAGGCAGCGCCGGCAGTCATGTCTATCAGCGAGTCGAGCAAGCATACGATCCAGATCGCACAGCTGCTTGAAGAGAGGAGCCTGTCATTCTCCTTCTGCCTCAACAAGACTGATCTGCTGGTGTCTTGCGGCATGGCTCTCCTGTACCAGAGTCTTGAGCTCAAGCAGGACAGCAAGATGATGAAAGACAATGACAGGCTGATCAACGCCGTCCTCAGCATTGTCGGAAAGACGAAGGTACACAGCACACAGGATTTCACGCGGATTGCGAGTCTTGTCGTCAATGTGGATGAACCACCACAGTCACTGCCGACACCTCCCGGACAAAGTCCTGATGTCAGTGTGGCGGCGACACTGCCACAGACCTCACCACCAGCGCCTAAACCGAAACAGAGGCACTCCATCTCGAGGAACCAGCCACAGCAGTACTCGCTTGGTCGAAACTCCAGCGTTAGTGAGACCGACCTCCTGTTGCAGCAGGAGAAACTCAAGAGGTTGGCCATGCTCAAGACCTCGCCAGTTCCTGGAGCAGACCGACCCCAAGCGCAACGCCCGGCCTCAAGGGCTTCCCTGGACAGCGGCCGGCCTAACCCGGCGTCCTTCATGCAGCGACGTGACCAGCGACTGTCGGTGCCACAATCTGCGATGATGGCCCGCGCAGCGCCTTCACAGCAGAAGTTACCCATGGACTACCTACCAATGAGGGGGAACAGCGTGCCGCAGCAGCAGCCCAACCCAACATCGCCATCACAGAGCAGAGTCAGTCAGAACAACAATAATCAGCAGCAGCAGCGTGGTCTATCCCCAACAACGGCGTCAGCGCCAGGCCAGCAGCCATTCTACACCCCAGTGCAGGTACCGCAAAAGGCGTCCACTTCAGGTGGCATGTCTGCATCGGAGTGGGAGGCGCTGCTGGGGCAGATCGACGCAGGCCAGGCCAACCTCTACGATGCCATCTACGGTGGTCCTCAGGTCACGCTGGAGACGCCCGTCAGCTCTGCCGTGGAGGGCGGCAGCAGCAGCAACTGGTCCCCCGACGCGCTAGACCTATCCACCTTCAACCTAGGCGACTTTGGTGGAGCGCCACACGGCTCGAGCCTGAGCGAGGAGAGCCTCAGCTCGGTGTCTGGGGGCGACGACATGGCGCCGCTCGACTTCAGGGATTTCTCTGTGGGTCATCATCATCGTCATCATCATGGAGCTATGATGCCGGCGGATGGGTTCGTGCTGGAAGGGCTGCCAACAGATGGTAGTTTTGGATTGTGAATGAGGGTTTTAGCTTTTTTGGTGTTTTTTTATGACACTTGTAGAGCGTTGGGAAATACTATTCATCAAGTTTGCTGTGGTATCTCATTTGCTCATGGTTTTATTTTATTTTTTGGGAGGAATTGATATTGTGGCTACGTGTCAGATATCAGGGCTTGTATGGGTGGGTTGGTCTCTGTGCTGGTGTTTATATGTGAGTTTTCTTGTTTTTTTTTCTTTTTTGGGAGGGGGGCCTTTGTGACTTATTGCTATTATTGGATGGCGGCACTTTTGATGCTGAAAGAATGATTTGATTCTTTTTCCCTTATTTTGAGTGTGTATGTAGCTTTCACACTACTCGAAAATATGAATATGAATGAATATGAACCGTTCGTCCGAGTTCAATATTTGATCAAGGCCTGCCTGCGCCGCCCTCTTTCTTCTTTTTTTTTTACCCCTTCCTTTCGTTCCCCTTTCAACCCTCCCCCTTTTGAATGTCTCACCAATTAAATCAATCTATAGAACACGATGCGAGACGGCCGCTTCTGACTTGTCGGTACGTGCCCTTTTTGCCCCCGCTTCCCTCTCCTCAATAGATAAATATCAAGAATCAGCCATGACTACCTATTGCTTTCCGGTGAGTCCATCTCAGAACGGAGTTTGCGGGTTTTAGAATCACGTTCGGATCCTTCGGAGAATGACTTGGGATTCATCATACGAGTCCCAAAGTCTTGGGCGACGTACACTACAATACAATTCCCGAGATATCCATCTAGGTAAAGTGGATGTATGTCTATTTCATGTAGTCAAGATCTATAAGTATACAGCTAATATTGTCTTGTCATCTGGTCGAAAAGATTCGAACCAGTTCAAAGGAAAGGACTGAAAATCATCCGAGCGGGCCGTCCCACACAGCAGCAGTCGGGCAGATCAGGTCCCAATAAACCTTGGAATCGGGGGCTCAACATCCGACGTTGGAATCCTACTCTAGTAGTAAAGTGTGTTCAAAACAACGCAGCAGGCAGCACAGGTGTGTTGTATGTCTCCACCATGGCGTAACGGAAATGTAGCATCATTATCACCACCTTCTTCTTCTTCATCATCATCTCCAGCCTCGCCATTGTCGTACCTGATCTCCTATTCCATAGGACAATCCATAGCATCCAAGACTACTGGATGACTCCGAAAAGACGTTTATATATATAAATATATCAAACAAGTATGGGCGAGGCTGCTGCCGACGCGGACTCGGTCATCCGACAACGAGTAGTGTCAGACGGGACGACGGATGTAAACAAGCCACCATCCAGTGGTGTTGAAAATAATGGCATCCCGCCAGCGTGGTGGACGCTCAACCACAAGGGAATGCCTCAGGCTGTTGCACATCGAGGGTACAAGGCCAGCTTTCCAGAGAATACGATGGGGGCGTTTCGAGGGGCTGTCGAGGTCGGCGCCCACGCCATCGAGACTGATTTACACCTGACCAAGGACAAGGTCGTCGTCATCTCACATGTAAGCTCTCTCTTTCTCTCTCTCTCTCTCTCTCTCTCTTTCTCACGCACACATACACACACATACATACAAATACTGACCCTGTCCAATTCCCCACAGGACAAAGATCTCAAGCGCTGCTACGGCGAGGAGGGCCTGGTCCGAGACCGCGACTGGGCCCACCTGCAAACACTGCGCACCCTGCGTGAGCCGCGCCAGCCCATGCCGCGCCTGTCAGAACTGCTCGCGTACCTGGCCGAGCCGGGCAATGAGGCCGTTTGGCTGCTGCTGGACATCAAGATCGACGATCCCGCCGGGGAGATGATCCCACGCATCGCCGAGACTATCCGTGAGGCATCGCCGCCGCCGCCGTCCTCTGCAGACTGGACGCGGCGGATCGTCCTGGGCTGCTGGACGGCCAAGCACCTCCGCCTGTGCCACGAGGTGCTCCCTGGTTTCGCCGTCGCCTGGATCGGCGTGACGCTGCCCCTGGCGAGGGAGTATCTGAAGGTGCCCAACGTGGCCATGAACATGCGCCAGGAGCCGCTGTACTGCCTGGGTGGGCCGCAGTTCATCCGCGACGGCCAGGAGGACGGGAGGCCTCTGTACGCGTGGACGGTGAACAAGGTCTCTTGGATGCGCTGGGCCATCCGCGAGAAGCTGGACTGTATCATGACTGACGACCCGAAGCTGTTCCTTGAGGTGTGTGACCAGTATCGTAAGGAGGAGAAGGAGGCGGCGGCGGCAGGAGGCAAGACCAAGGAGAACCTTGGCGGTGTCGTGGCCTCGGTGCGGGCCACCCTCTTTGCTGTTCTCTTCCCAGTCCTGGTGAGCCTTCTTACGACCGTGTTCGGATATTACAAACGCGTTGGGGGCCCTGCGCAGACTCGGAAGGAGCTGCGGCACCTGGCCAGGGCTTGAAGACGGAAGTCTTATACATTGCGCAAAGAGGGACTGGAGATGGTTGCGGTTGCTTGGACAAGAATATTCTGGCCTGCGTAGCATACTCCGACGACGAACAGCGTCCGGGTTTTGTTTTCCTCTTTCTCTTTTCTTTCATGATTTTTATTTTTCTATTAGAGGTATCCCATATTTCTTTCGGCTATGGGGCGTCAAAACCCCTCCCATAGCTTTGCTCATATATGCAAGTAGTAGACGACAACGACAACGATGACGACGACAAGCTCTAAACTCAGAACTTCTTCCCCCAGAGCAGTGTGCCTCCCAGTATGCGCCCAAGCAGATAGCCAGCGTATATCCCGGCCAAGATGGTGACGGGCCACTTTTGCCACTCACGATCCCAGTCCAGAGGGATAGGCACGGCACCCAGCCACGCGCCCAGGAATCCTCCCAGGAGGCCGCCATAGCATTCATCCAGAGGAGCCTTGAAGCCAGCTAAAGAGGTCCACACGGTAGGGTCGATACCATGGACGTAGAAGAGCGGGAAGGAGGTCAGGAGAGACAGGTGTGCGGCGCACAGGAAGGTATGCGAGACGTGCGTGAGTAGAGGGGCGCCGAAGAGGATCATCGTAACATGGAGGACGGGCGTCAGGAGGACCGACAGTAGGAGAGCGAGCAGGGCGGTCTGTTTTCGTCCAAAGGTACTCCAAGGTTAGTAAAAAGAGGCTGCTGGAAGGGAAATGGTTTGGGGGGGGAAGAAGACGAAGAAGATGGGGGAGAGGAGGGATAGATAGCCCACAATGACCAGGTTTGGGCCGGAGCCTTCGGTGGCCTTCTTCTTGTCGCCAGGGCGCTGTTTCCTAGCCTTGGTGGCTCCAGAAGAACCAGCCATCGGAAGGCAGATGGTGGCATGGAGGAGCTGCAGGAGGGCAACGACAGGCAAGGCAGCCCACATGGTTGACACAGGAGAGGCGACGAGATGTCCAAAGCCAGCTACGAACAGGCCAGCAAGGACGACTGGGGAGACATGGCGTGCTGTTTGTGCTGAAAGCGTTGCCTTCAGGCGAACAGGCTGCTGCAATTGAGACTGGTCGATGGTCTTCCCGGTGACTGACTGAGGTTTGGAAGAGGAGGAGGAGGAAGCAGAGGAGGACATGGTGACGGGGTCGACAAGGGGCATGGCAACAATCGACTGTCCCAGATGATGGGAGTGAGTGTCAGGGCAGCCCCAAGGTGAAAGAAGAAAATATTATGAGTCCAACAGAGAGCTTTGGTGTTGTTTGTCCAAAGAACCATCAAATTGGTACCTTGGTACATAGAGTAAATAGTAATTACTACTTTAGTATGTTCCCAATGGTGGAAAGCAGCACTCACTACTGCTGCGGCTGCTCCTGCCAAACCTAAACAAAACATACCAGGGGGGGGGGTCCCATGCTTAGTCACTCCTGACCAGATAAGATAAGAGCTCTGACTTGACCCCACCACCACCGGCCTTTCCCCACTACTTCTCCCATTCTCATTCTCATCTTCGTCCCAAGTCCTACAACCTCATGCCCGAATATCCATACTGCTGAAGAAGTATGTCGATACCTTGTCCAGTCCTGAAGGCACATGCATAGAAGAACTGTGTCAGGAGGTGGGGAAAGAGGAGGGAGGGGGTCTCGAGGGACCTAGCTGTTCCCTGCGAGATTGGCAAACCAGGCCTGGCCCAAGCCACACGAAAGATGTTGAGAGCAAGTTTATAACAGCAGCGAGAGGTACGTACTTACGATGGTAGAAACAAACAAGAAACACCAGGGCTGCATGCGGGAGTTACAAACCCTGCAGATCCAAGACGGAAGAAAAGAGAACCCTGGCCGCGCCGTCTCAAGAGAGTTCAAAACGCTCAGGGCCCACCATGTCTGGAGGTTTTTTGGATACAGGATAGCCTCATCTGAATGTTGTCGCATCCTCAAAAATAGTTCGTGTGTGTGTGTGGAACGGTGCATGATCTTCTGCGTGTACTTACTTTTCTATGATATGATGATCTGAAATTGAAGGAGGGAGAGAGAGAGAGAGGACGACCTAAACACCCTGATCCAGCTCATATTATATGTCCTTGAGTATACACATTTCATGGACATTTTTCTTTCTCTCTCTCCCTTGTTCTTTGATCTGATTCATCTATCTCTACATACAGTACCATGGTCCTTTTCAGATCATTTCTACTTTATCTAACACCCCCCTCCCCCCTTCCCCTTCACAACATAGAGCATGTAAAACAAATCTCAAGCATACAGTTATGGGGTTTTGTTGGAAAAGAAGAGGGGAGGGGGGGTCCCGCCTTTGTTTTATGCTCTCATGAAATCTGCCGCACCATGTCCCTACCTCGGCGCCCACAGCACATGTTTAGTGCTAACTCAATGTGCCGCGTACTCAAAACACGTTTAGCACGATTCAAAAATGTCTTGGTGATCCACTGCAAATCCACTTCAACAGCAAATCGATGACACCTGTATAGATATGATTTTATAGACAGATATATACATGAAAGTATATTTATTTATTTATATATGAGACACATAGATAAATCTTAAGTATATATCTATCTCTGCCTTGACTCTTTCTCTCTATCTCTCTCACTCTGTCTGTCTCTCATGTTCATCTTATCACCCTCCCACGTGGTGAACATTTGTCTCTCTAATTAGTCCTCATTCTTTCTAGTGTACCTGGCACGTCATCCTAGCACTGCAGTAGTATTACTCACTTATTGACTTACTCAAAAAGTACACTCACCATCAATCATCGTCCATCCATCTTGTGCATCAACCTCCTTATACATCGTGTTTTCAGAGCACAGCTCACTCCCACCACAGACACACACATACACACACACACACTCTCTCTCTCTCTCTCTCTCCCTCTTTTTCTCTCAGTCATGGCTGATGGCAAGAGGGCAGTCGACTCCAGCAGAGGTGAGCTCTCTTTGTCTTCTTTGTCTACCAATAAAATAAAATAAAAAGGCTTCCTTTTACTGACAAAAAGACACATTTCTACACAGTCTGGACGACGCTCATCACAAACACGGCCTACCTCTCCGGCCTTATCACCCTGGACTACTCGCTCAAGAAGCACAAGTCCGCCTATCCCCTCGTAGCCCTATACACGGACTCGTTCCCGCCCGAGGGCATCGCCGCCCTCGATGCAAGGGGCATCCCCCACCAGCAGATCAAGTACTTGCTGCCCACCAAGTCCACCAAGGACTACAGCAACGACCCGCGCTTCTATGACTGCTGGAGCAAGCTCACCCCCTTCAGCCTGACCCAGTACGACCGCGTCGTCCAGCTCGACTCGGACATGCTCGTCCTGCAGAACATGGACGAGCTCATGACCATGGACCTGGACGAGCCCTCCGTCGCCGCCAAGGGGGGTCCCGACAGCAAGCGCGTCTTCGCCGCCGGTCACGCCTGCGTCTGCAACCCGCTCAAGAAGCCCCATTACCCCAAGGATTGGGTCCCCGAGAACTGCGCTTTTACCTCCCAGCACGCCGACCCGGACACCGCCCAGACAGTCGGCGCCGACCCGGCCGTCGGTCCCTTGGGTTTCATGAATGGAGGCCTGCAGGTCGTCAACCCGTCGGGCGAGATCTTCCAGCAGATTGTCGACTACATGGACAACAACGCCGCCGCCATGGAGTTTGCCGACCAGTCCCTGCTGAGCGAGCTGTACCGCGGCCGCTGGGTCGCCCTACCTTACATCTACAACGCCCTCAAGACCCTGCGCTGGGACAATGTCCACAAGCCCATCTGGAGGGACGACAAGGTCAAGAATATCCACTACATCCTGACCCCCAACCCTTGGGATGAGCTCGACGCCGACGGCAACAGCACCAGCAAGGACGAGACTCACAGGTGGTGGGCCGATGTCAATAAGGAGAGGAAAGAGGCAGAACGCAAGGCTGGCGTCAAGGATGATGGTTTCTGACCGGTCTCTCAGCATGTATCTATGTGTATGTATGGAAACTCTCACCAAAACCAAAACGAAAAAAGTAAAAATCACGAGAATTCTTGGCACTCCGAAAAGGAGGACCTTGTGTGTGTGTGTGTGTGTGTGCCGCACGCAAGAACGTTGGATACACACGAGTGTCAGGTCGATCTGCTTAAGTCTTGATTTGAGCCCATTTCATTGTCATGGGATTCACCGCCGGACCACCTATGACACCGTGATGTCCATATCTAGAAACCAAAAGAGAGAGAGAGAGAGAGAGACGAAGAAATTCCCATTTGATGAAGATATATCATCCTGTTCCGTTGACTCCTCGCAATGAGATGGTGTGGTAAGTCTGTAGTGAAGCACACTCTTGTCCCGTCCACCAACGCCTTGTCTAGATGCACTGCCCGCTCCCTTGTCCCGAGAAAAGAGTGTGAAAAGAGGGAGTAGTGATATGCATCGTCAAACTACCCTGCTGCATCGGCAATCCGCTGTAGATATAAAGTTCTCGCGGCAACCTGCTGGTGTGTGTTTGTGTATACAATGCTGATTGGAGTGCACTTTCGGTACAACTCCTTGCAACCTAGGCAGTGGGATAGAAACAAAAGGAAAGAAAATAATCAACGAGCTCTTGCTCTTAGCGCAATGTGCGGCTTCCATGATGCGCCTTTGCCTTCAATAACTGTTCGTGTCCTTCATTTCTCGTCATCATGCTCCTTTTGTCAACAAGAGTGTCTCGGTCATGTCGTCATCTTCCAGGACCTGACTTGTATTTCTATGAGACTGGTCAGCAGGAGTGCGCGCAGTGTTGTGAACTCGTAGATCCCCCGTCCACTTACATCGTCCACCCTCCTGAGGTTCTCTGGGTCCATAGCATTGGTCGCTCCCATAAGCGCCTGTCCAACAGCTCGAGTAGCTCCAATGGCGGGCCGGAAGATGATCGTAGGTGCCCTCCTCATCACGGCTCTTGCCGCTCCGTGTGCATTCTGGCTTTCCATCACCTCCGCCGGGACTGCAATGATGGCATCTCGGGCGACATTCAGATCTCGGGCAAGGCTGCTGTATGCATGTCGGAGCCCCTGGATGACCCCTGTGGGCTGGTCTGCGTACAGAGAGATTTGCTTCTTCTCTTCTGGCTCCGCGTCATCCTCTTCCTCCCAGCCCGCCAGGCCCGATTGGTACTCTCGCGTGCCCGCGCTGCTGCCCTCCGCCGGATTGTTGGCCAACATACCCTCCGCCCCCTGCAGGACATATTGCGTGCCGACAGCTACTTTGGCTCCCAGCTTGACAATCTCAGTGCCCGTTGTACGCGCAAAAGCAGCAGCGCCTTTCCCGATGCTTCGCACGATCCGACCGTCCTTCTTGTACTCCTTGATGGGGATCTCGATGAGATCACGGAAGCCGCTCCCAACATTCACCAGAGGCCGGACCGGAGATACGCCGGCCAGCACGCCGGCGAGCTGCTCCTCCTTGACATTTGGCGTCCAGGTGTCGTTGAGGGTGTTGCCCAGGCGCTCCCAGCCCGGCACGCCATACAGAATCACATGTTTCAGTGTCAGACGTGCGCTCTCAAGTATCACAAAATTCATGAACTCAGAAGAGCGTCCGCCGCGGAGCCCAGCGTAGTCCACCCTTTTGGGCTTGAAGTCCAGCACGACTGGGATATCCATGACCTCGGCACGCTGTATGAAGGCCTCATCACTTGGAGAGGCATGCGCAGGGGCCTGCGACTCATCCTTGAACTGAAAGAACCGCGTGATGAAATCAAGTGCGTCCTGGTCAACATGCAGACGCAAGGGGAGAACGGTGACTTTGAGAACATGTTCAATAGCTGCCAGGTCGGGCACCGGTTTGACGAGCAGCAGTTCAATATGCACCATGCTTGTATCGAGCTCGCGTTCGCCAGCGTCCAGATTATATGTAGCAAACTTCTTCCAGGTAGAGGTGGGGACATGGTCAAAGACGTCCAGGCTGTGGACGCGCACGTCAATGGAAGTATCCGTCTCCCCGGAACCTGGAGGGTACTGGACGAGATCGACATTGACCCCCGCCAGCTCGAACGTGATTTTATGCCGTCGGCTCCTGCCCAGGCGCAGTTTCTTGGCTCTCGATTGGAACTGACCGACACCTGCGCGCGTTGTCGCCGTGGTCAAAGTTGTCGCCGCTATCGACTCGGTATCATCTAACTGATGATTGATGCCGCCAACAAGCTCTCGAGGATCGTGGTTGGCCGGGATGCTAACGTAAATGGAGTTGAAGAGACAGTCTCCCACAACATCTTCGTCGTCAAAGTCTGGATCATCCAAAGACCTTCGCCCGGATCGAGCCCGTCGTTCGAAGGCCTGGTTTTCGACCTCCTCGACGGTTTTTGTTATCGATTCCCGGGTGTGTTGCCAGTCATAGCCGTCAAATAAATTCCATATAACGTGTACATCCCGCACACGTACCTTGAGGGGGCTTTTACGGATCTTTTCTTCTTGAACTTCGTCGTATTTGTTCCTGGCGGAATTCCAGCGGTGGCCCTTCCCCTGGGCCTGTGGGTCCATCGCGAAGAAGTTCTCATGAACCTCGATCTCAGAATGGATGCCAAACTCTGGCTCTTCGGTGTTCCTGCCTTGTTTTGTGGTCTGATCCGAGAACATGGAGGACGACGTCGCATCGAAGAGATTTTCAGAAACTTCCGGATCATTCGAATGAGCCTGTGACCTAATCTCCAGAGGGCTCACGTCGACCAGCTCACCCTCGGACAGCTCGTCCCCTCCATCAAGTTCTTGCGCAAGGGTGAAGTCATCATCAAAATCGTAATTGCCCTCCGCTCTCCCGAAAGCATCAGCTGTAACAGAAGCCAGCATGTCCTGCATCGGGATCACCTCGGTCTTGAACTTGATCTCCCTGCTAGGTGGAGTCGGTGGTTTTAAGGAGCCTGCCAACACTATCAAGGTGTGGGTGGAATCCGCGCAAGTCTCCAGCACCAACAGGTCGTCTCTGAGCTCGACATCGATATGCCTCTCGTCATCTGCGTCATTTGTGACCTGGACAGTGGCCTTCGCAGACGAGATCTGACAGATATTCACGTAGCCCTTGGAGCACAAGGTCGATAGCATGTCTCTCTGCCTTTGAGCATCTGAGCCTCGATGTCTCGACGGCCCCAGCCTCGGTGGAGCGTCGAGGACTGAGATGTCGTCAATCAGGAGAATCGCAGCCTTCTTCAGGTTTGCCACGACGGACACATCACCATCAGTTGGCATACTGGCCTCCACGTTGGTCTCGATAAGCAAAATTGCAAGTTTGGATGTCAAGCCCAGCGGGTTGAGACCCAATAGACAATCGCGAAAGGCCACATTGAAGACTGTGGGCTTCGTCTGCTCAGGCTGAGGTGGCGCTGAACTTTGTCGCGGTGCCAATTCACTTCCTACCAACGCATGGTGGGCCCTCTCCCCAAGATTCGCAACAGAAGCCGCTAACATAGCATCAAATTCTTGCGGCGTCGTCTCGGAGGAGAGTCCCAATAGATCCATGATGGTCGGAACACGGTACTCAAAGGTGAGATTCCTCATCCTAACCCTGATGACGGGTTCCATTTGGTCTCCAATCATCCGCACCATGAACACGGGTGACCGCCCGGCGAGTTCCTGGGTAGGGTCCTTGGCCGATCCGACTAGCTCTTCAATGTTGTTCCTGCTGGCCTCGATGGATCCGATACTAAACGCGGCCAGAGACGGGAAGGTGATGTGGGCCAGCTCGAGATCTTTCATGCGTGCATTCACCATACCAAACCTGCCACCGACATCCACAGAAGCTTGTATGTTGTAAATGACTCCCAGAGTAAGCAGGCCAGGGCGATCATCCTCTGGTAGATACTTGGTCACCGCCCCAAGCCGTGCAATTTCTTCTCCAAGAGCAGAAACAGCATCGAGCTGATGGAGGACACCAGCCTGTACTTGCACGTCATCCAAGGTGAGCGCCACCACTGAGCCTTTTCGCCGTTGTCGAAGCAGAGTGTCCACCATGATCTCGTCATCTCCGTCGTCGTATTGGTCTTTGGAAGGGATGATCAGCCCAAGAAGTCGATCTAAATCCTCATCTCGTGGTGCTGTCAGAAACTCGAGGGTGGAGCCCGTCACAGTAATGTTGACGGGCGTCCCACCGGAGGATCCCTTGTTGTGAGGCCCCGACGCGTGAATCTTGCTGATGTGAACACGGAGTGCAGTGCCTCGGTTGGAGGCCTTCACAGCACTGGCTCGAAGGAGCATGCTGCATGTTCTCCCCACCAGATCAAAATTCAGACCACCAATTCGAACGTCCCATTTGGTCCCAGGTTCCGGCTCTGTACTCTCCAGCTGCGACGGGATGTCGAAACGCACTCCTCGTGGCTTGCTGGGCTTAGCCGGGGGCTTCTTCTGTGGGGGTGGGTCACTTGAGGTCATCGATGCGCCCATCTGCAAAACGCTGCTCAGACCACCGAACCAGTTCAGCATCTCGTCTAGGCGATGGAGATCGATATGGACTCGAAGTGGCAGGGTATTGACAACCCCTCGGCTGCCCTCTGCGTTTGTCGTCATCTTCACCGAAATATCGACCCCAGAATCGGGAAATTTGTCCCTCGTAGACATGTACATCTGCGCCTCTCGGTCGAAGCTAAGGATGTCACCGTCTGGATAGCCGAAGTGGAAGTCTCCCAGAGTGAGGCCGGCCTCCTTTAAAGAAGCAGACTCGGACATAGTCGCCCGCAGGTCCCCAAATTCAGCTCTCAACAGCGTCTCAGAGCGGGTATCTGTGGCTGGGCCCTGCATTCCTGCTCCTGCGTCCGCATGACCAAACATCTTGTCCATGAAAAACACGGAAATCTTCTGGACAGATAATCTCAAGTCAGGCATCGATGAGACAGTTGGTTGTTGCGCAGCAGGGCTCCCAGCTCGATCAGGAGGCTTTGGCGATGTCTTTGAGACCTCGAGTAGTCTGGATGCTACCACTGCCAGTAAGAGGCCAATGGAAGCGTCGAACTGAATTGATATAGGCGCGACATGTATCTCGACGGCATCGTCCCTCGCATTGTCCTCCACGGCCTGCGCATGGCTTTTGAAATGAGCTGACGTCTGCGGTACGGACGAGTGTACGGAAAAGGCCCCTGGAACATTTTGGAAGGCAGATTCTGCCAAAGTTCCTGGCCTGTCCTCACTCGAAATGTGGAGATGCTGGTGACCCGTTGGAACATAGACCGAGATTGAGTCCATACACAAGACTTCTCGCACTATGAGGCCCTTGGAGCTTCGACTGCCGGTCTCATGTGCCGAACCTTCCTCGCTAAGATTAGAAGCGACTCGGATCGGGACGGCCGGGCCTGTTTGTGGTTGTTCTGCGGTGCGCCCTTCGCCCGCCACCGCCTTCTGGCCCAGACTAGGAGGAGTTCCTGAATCACGAGGAAGAGCATCATCGGCCGACCCCGACGTGCTCGCATCCTGAGCCGCAGAGCTCATCCCTTGGGTCGGAAGTGCATGCTTTTCCTGGGGATGATGTTTGGGCGAGTTGTCAGGTGATCCAGGGTTCGAGTCCCAAGCACCTGGCATAGATCCGCCCCTCAGTCTCTGAGAGTCTGGCAAGGAGAAAGCACTCATGTACATACTCTCCGCCTCCTCGTGACTAAAGTAATGTGACCGAACGAGATCCTCGGAAGCTTGGGCTCCAGAGTCATCACTTGCAGAGTCAGACGATGTTGAACCTGCGAGTACATCATTGTCACGGTCTGTTTGCAGGATTACCGACGCCGTGGGTCCTTCGGGAGCGTCCTCACCTCCAGGTGCGGGTAGACCGGGCTGGTGGCCAGTATTTCCAGAGAAGTCATGATAAATAGATGCCCTAGGCGTGGACAGAGACGAAGCTGGTTCTTGTTCCAGCTGCTCAACATCTCCAGAGCCTCCCCACTCTTCTTCTATCTCGTACGGTATCTGGAGTGCTTCCTCGCTGTCATCTAGGAGCCGTGGGCTGCGGGCACGATCGTCATTCTCGCCCTCGGTCTGCGGGCTGTAGAGATCTGGGACTAGAACTGGTGCCGCCGGCTGCGATGAGTCCAGTCCAGCAGCCACGGAAGATTGCGACGCCGCGGATGTGGTGGACGGCGACCTCACAAAGCGGGAAAAGGCACCGGCCTGCGAGACGAGAGAAGCACGTATATCGCTGAGAAGGATATGACGCTTGCCCTCCTTGGGCACGATCTTGGAGTTTCCGTCATCCCTAACCTGCTTCGTGAGGCCTTCCACGTGCAGCTCGTCAAGACAAAGCCGGAGAGAGACCAGTTCTGTCTCGAGGCTCTTAGGCTCCACGGGCACCTCAACATCAAGGTGAAATGCGACGTCCCGGATGGTGATGTGGGTGCGATCGGCGACACCCTGCAAGAAGTCGGTCAAGAACACAGGCAGAGAGAGGCCTTGGCCCGTTCCAAATGTAACATCGTCCTCGCTACCATCCTCGCTCGAGACGACCGACGCGGCCAAGTCATGTCTTTCCGCAGCAAGCGCATCCTCCAGAGCCTTTTTCTCCTGGACGGGCTGGGTGTCTAGAAATGACTGAGCCAGATCAGCTGCTGTGGGGACCAGGTCTGGAGCAGCAGGCCCCTGCTCCTCCCCCGCTTGCTTCTTTTTTTTCTCCTCCTTCTCAGGGGCAGGTTTCTTCTGGATATCGACAGATGAGATCTCGAGGCAGATACGGACGCCGACGGCAGTCAGCTCGATGGAGCTGGAGTAGAGGTCGAGGGGCACGGTGACCTGAAGGCGAGACACCTCTGCCTGCTTAATGCGATATTCCGGCGGGAGGGCGAGCTGCTTGGTAAGTTTCTGAAACAAGAGAGGGGCGCCGTTAGTATCTGTAAAAGGCCATCTGGATACTATGAAAGAGGGGGCAAGGTAGCTGGAGTGGAACGACATACGTCTACCTTGAGGCCAACATCTTTGAACTCAAGGGTGTTCCGGAGGCCAAAGCCTAGATCGAGATTCTCGAGATCGAGGGCATCGTCCTCGAAGATATCAAAACGGGCCATCGCATATCGGAGTAGCCTCTTCGGCATAGCCGATGTGCGAAAGGACTGGAAGATGCCAGCCATGTTGAAAGAGGATCTGCCGTGTAGGCAGGAGACGAGCGGATCAGGGTGAGGTCGGGAACGCCGTCGAGATGGGAGCAGTGGAAGTAGTCTGCACGGTATTTCATGTCGACGGAGTGTGTTGGACCATACCTCAGTAGGGACCTATCATAGGGAAGCAGTCGAGGTTGATAGACTCGTAGGCGAAGGTCGAGGAGAAAGGGGAGGGGGGTGGTCGAAGGAGGAGGTGGTTCAACCTGTCAAAGAGGGGGGGAGCATGTCTGCCTTGAGAGAGGGCCCGAACCGAGTTGAGGCTGCTCTGGACAATGAGAATTCGGGGTTATTTCCTAGGATGAGCAGGTAAGGGTAAACTAGTAAAAGCAGAGAAGACGATGACAAGGTCAGATAAGGTTGGTAGGTTTTTGCGTGTGCGAAGGAGAGGAGTCTGGGCCTAAAAAGGTTGCTCAAGAGATATGTAAAGTGCACAGAAGGGGTCATAGATCATATGCCCGTCTAAGTACATACTACTTACTACTGATAAATGATAAGACACACCTACATGATGCTTGATCAACTGCGGGCGCGGGCGGGCGTGGCAGCTGTGGGGTTAAGTATGGAGCCTCTGTACTACCCCCTGTACGGAGGCGCAAGGTGTCACACGGCGCCACCTACCACAGTGCATGGGGGGGGTCACCCGTCAAGGTCAGGTCGATGTTACCTGCCATGGTCTGTTATGAATTCATATGTAGCCAGCATCAGAGAGTGTCATGGGCCAAAGATGCTTTTTCTTCTCAAAACTATAGTTTGACAGATGGACATTTCCCCTTGGCAGTCAAGACAAACTACTTGGAAGAATTGAAGGCCCTCCCCCCCAACACACACAGGAAAAGAAAAAACGAAAGAAAGAATAAAAAACGAAGAAAAAGGTTGGCAGTGGAGTCTCTAGATGATGGGCCATGCAAAGACATTGTTGAGGTTTCCCCCAGCCGAGGTCACATCGTCCACAGGTTGTGCCAGGCCTAAGCCTATGAGCCCACAAATAGCGCCTAAGAACCCCAGCACTCCAGCACGTCCCGCCCAAAGGAACCCCCCATGTCACTTCTTCAGGCTCTAGGCTATGCCATAACCCCCTGCGGCCCTGCCACATGGTACCTGCTGAAGGCCCCGTAGCTGGAGAGTGCGTTGAGAACGTTGGCGTCCTAACCAAGCAAGCCGAGCAGCCGAGCTAAGACCATCTGATTCCATTGCACATCACTCATTCCATTCATTCTCACATCCGCCTTATTAGATCTCGTAATTCTCAACTTCGTTTCCAGCACATCAGCAGTGGCGGTCCAGCGCTGCACTCAACCAGCTCGTCTCTTCGGGTCGACTGTGTTTTTCCATACCGTTTCAAATCTTCTTGTCATTATCAGCGCCCGTCTTTTCAGCGCGTCTTGTCTTGCGATTGGTCGGCAAGTCGTCTCGTCGTCTCGCCGCCGCCGTCCTCCTCCTCTTTCCCCTTCCCTCCTCTCGCGATCCGCCCTCGCCCTTTCCACAACCCAGCTATCCCCAGGGTGATTTCTCATGGCTCGACCGACCTCTGCAGAACCATGAACTCCCTCAACTTTGTCTCCGCCCGCGTGTCCCCTGCCCCCGCTCCCGCCTCGTCGCGATCCAACTCTCTCGCGTCCGTGGGCATCTCCGTAACCTCCCATGACGATCAGCCCACCTCTTACGAAGGAGACTTGCACCAGGAGGACCCGCACGCCGCCGATTCGTACCAGTACTACCAAGCACCACACAGCCACGGCTCTGAGCGGAGCGGCGCAAGTCCGGACGAACACACACCCCTCCTCCAGCGTGGCGAGCCCAAGGATATGGGCGCCAGGCAGTCTGCATGGCACCTGATCCCCAAACGAATTATCAGCGCCTTCCTGAACTCAGTCCGCTGGGTGCTCTCCACCTTTGCCGCGCCCGGATTTTACCTCATTGCCTGTTTCTACGACGACGAGGGCAACCTCGCGCCCTTGCTCCCGCTGAGGAGGCTCTTCGGCGCAAATCGAAAGGAGTTGGACAGCTCAGCCGCAGACGAGAAGCGAGATGACGGCGCAGCACGAGACGAGAAGACCGTCGATACGGGCCGTAGCACCGCCATGACGGCGCATCCTGTCATATCGTCTGGCTCTTCCTCCTCTGGTGTGTCGAGCGAGTCGGAGTCGGAGCTCGACAGGAGTGCCTGGAGCGGCAAGGGATCAGGGCGTCGGGGCTCGCGCACAACAAAACACTCGCCACCACCGTCGGAGGAGATCAACCCGTCCAGGAGGTCTATACGCATCAAGCTGCACAATGAAGAGGCGCTGAGGCAGCGCAAGCACAGAAAGGGCCAGTCGGGAAGCTCTCGTGGCACCGCGGGTGGCAGCCAGAACCAGAAGGATATATCGGCGCAGCTCAAGTCGCCGACGTCTCCAGCCGGTGCTCTCACCAAGTACCCAAGGACCCCGGCGCCTCCGAGGCCGCTGATCCCCCGGCGACAGCCCTCATACATCAATGTCGAGACCAACGGACAGCCGCCCCAGAAGACGCTGATACTAGACCTAGACGAGACCCTGATCCACAGCATGTCCAAGGGCGGCAGGATGAGCACGGGACACATGGTCGAGGTGAAACTGAGCACGACATACGTCGGGGTGGGAGGCCAAGCCAGCATCGGGCCTCAGCATCCTATACTCTACTACGTGCACAAGCGACCACACTGCGATGATTTCTTGCGGAGGGTGAGTCGTGTTCCCGCAGTCCCTCCAGCGCGTGCGTGTGCGTGTGTCCACAAGCTCTGACAGTGTCTCCTCTCTCTCTTCCCCCGCTCCTTCAGGTGTGCAAATGGTTCAATCTCGTCGTGTTCACGGCCTCGGTACAGGAGTATGCAGATCCGGTCATCGACTGGCTCGAGTCAGAGAGAAAATTCTTCTCAGCAAGGTACTACCGGCAGCACTGCACGTTCCGGCATGGTGCGTTCATCAAGGACCTCAGCTCCGTGGAGCCTGACCTCAGCAAGGTGATGATCCTGGACAACAGCCCTCTCAGCTATATGTTTCATCAAGGTAAGAAAAGCCCTTCGGCCAATTGACAGCCGCCTTAGTCTCTCTCTCTCTCTCCCCAATTTTGGAGTTTACAAAGGCTATGCATGTGCTGAAATTTGCAACCCAGACAATGCGATCCCCATACAAGGCTGGATCAATGATCCAACAGACAACGACCTGCAGCATTTAATCCCCTTCCTGGAGGGGCTCCAGTACGTATCAGACGTGCGAGCCCTGCTTGCGCTCCGAGGGGGCGAAGACGGGCAGCATATGGTCTCATAGTATCTCAATTTGCACTTTGTATGTTCTTGTGTGTGTATCCACCACATTGCCCTGTCGGCACCTGAAAGAGAGCAGGCAGACGAAAAAAGAAGAGGAAGAAAAAGCTACCTGTTGAAGTGATAAGAAAAGCATGTGAATTCGTTCCGGGCGGGCTGTCATCATGTCATGTTCTGTTCTGCAGGGCTGAGCTGGGCCGGAGCGAGCGCTGTTCGGATCATTAGCGTATTAGACATTGCACGTCGAATGCCGACAGGCACAATAACTCTAGAAGGATGCATCTTGTTCCATTTTGGGCCACCCAAAAAAAGAAACTGCACCCACGCCCCCTTCTCGAACAATTTTCCTAAGCCGACGCAATTGACCTGGTGTTGGCCTGAGGCGGCTGGCCCTCCTTTGCTTGCCAGGTTGATTCGTGCTTGCTAACTGTAGACAGTCGCAGTATAAGGGTTGTCATAGTAGGAAGCCACTGTAACTGCTGTAATACGTATACGGATAGCACCACTAGTTCGGTACTATGCCGCTACTACTATGTACTGCCACCACTATGATACCATAGCAGCATAGCACTAAAACAATATGTATAGTATGATAATGCTGCAGCAACGCAGAGACCCACCCGCTCATGACATCATGGCACAGCTGACCCGGCCCTGCATGGAGCTCTGACAAGGCCGCCTCGCCCACCATCCACCTATAATCTCCCCAATGAGCTTCCTTTTTTTTTTTTGTCTTCATACTGTACTCTTCTGACCCGGAGCATTGGGCCCGTGAGGCCCTCCCCCGCATTCCCTTGCATCGTTGCATGGGTAATCTTCACAAACATGGCCCTGAAAAGGTTCTTGTCTGCCATCATCATTATTAACTAATAATCTCATCGAGGTGGGGTAGTCAAATCCTTGAGAGACAGGGAAGAGAGTGTGTGGTTACCTCTTTTGCGGTAGTACTACTACTTACTACATACCTTATTTTTTACTTACACACTGTACATAGTACATTTCATTACCCAACAACCCGTCATCATGCATTACATGCCAAAGAGGCACTTGTTTTTGTGGCTTACCCGTGGTGGTGGCGGCCACAGGCCTGTCCGGATCAGGAACGGGAAGCAGGACCAGGACCAGGACCTTGGGCCCAGAGCCAGTGACGAAATAGAAGAACCCGTTGTCCGAGGGGAGGGACATGGAACACAATGATCGAAGCCCCCCAGCTAGCCCTTCTCTAGGCCCCCCTCATTGCCTCATAGCTTCCCTTTGAACAAAACCGAGTGACGACTGTAGCACGTAAGACAAAACAGGCTGGACGAGGTTGGGGCTGAAGGGGAGGGAAGGGGGGGCGACACACATCTCCCGCCCTTTATTAAGTAGTCCGCATCTTGCCCACCAGTTGTGTGTATCTTCTACCTCCTCCCACCTCCTGTCAATACTTGCCTAATAGACACAACCAACAAGTCATCTCTTTTTGCAATACCAATACATACATACACACACAACTCTACCACACCTCAGCCATCATCATCATGTCTCTTCACTGTGAGTACAGCTTCTCACCACCACCACACCTGGCCTTCTGTCATCTGGTCTCCCTTGAGGGCCTTGAGATAGCCTTGGCAGCTCAGGGAAGCCCTGGCACGCCTTTTTTTTTTTTTTTTTTTGAAGTCATGCGCTGCTCGCCCAGCACGACACTGCGGGCTACAGACGGCAACAGCTGACACTCTACCTTAGACCTGCCCCCCGTCAAGCCCTCGGCCGTTGCCCTGGGTCTTGTCTTCAACCAGGTATGATCTCTCTCCCATCTCATATTTGTGATTTGAGAATTCCTTGGGAGTGATGAACCATGACTGACTAATGTTCTCGCAGACCGTTGAGACTGCTGGTGAGTTCCCGTCAACACTCTTGACACATACACATCCCAAGGTGTATGCCTGTCAAGTGAAGATCAACTGCTAAATATCATCGTTGAACAGTTCTCGCACCAGTCTTGTATGTCGAACTCCTTGCTTGAACATGACCCGCAGCCGCAGGGAGGGTTACCACGCCCCACCCCTCCCGGCGCAAGGCTGCTCTTGACAATACTTATAGACGACGGAGCGTGCTGACATTGACACAGCGGCGAATCATACCGACGGGCCAAGCGTGCCGATTCTGCAGAAGAATTCTTTAAGAGCAAGGAGGCTACCAGCACTGGCGTGGTTCGTAACCCTTCCGCAAATGTTTTCTCTGTCTTGGTTGTGATGTATCGGTTCACTTTGGGATACTGACTGACTGACGTTATCGTTCAGGCTTTGGGCACGACATTTGTCGGAAGCCTAGCACAGAGCTACGCGGTCGGTGCCCTCATCAACGCCACAGGTACTCTCTCCTACAAGGGAGCTACGTACCTCGGCGGACTCATCTTCCTTGCCACCTCTGCCCCAACTGTGAGTCTACACTCCCTAGCTTCTGGTATAAAAGAACCTCCCTTGGGTGGCAGCTGCTAAGAAAACCCCCTTTCGCAGTACATCTCACAAATCTTCCAAGAGAAGCGACCTCTCGAGACCGTCGGTGTCTCTGTTGTCGCCAAGGTCTTTGAGACCGTGGGTCTGGCCTGCTTCCTCACCTGGTGGGGCACCCGAACCAACCCCTTCGAGTAAGGGAAGGTCGTCCGACACAAAATACAGCTTCGAATGTAGTTGATAGTCGGGGAGCAAGTGTGTTGGGAAACAAGGGACGGAGCTGGGGGATAAGGAGGTCTCGGCGTGTCAGGAGGGCTTATAGCATTAGTTTTCACACAATAATATAGGGTGGTTGGCAGTACAGAATGCGGATTCCAGTCCTGCTCCTGTATAACTTGTTTCCGTGGTGATTTCGCCTTCTCGAATATATGAGGGTACTTTCAGATACATGTTGTGACATGTGTCTGTCCAGACTGTGTCTACTAGTAGTCTTTCATATCATCCGCTGGCATCGACAGTAGAGAGAGAAGAGGCACTTGGCTTTTACAGTGAAATGCACGTACTTTTTTTCTGTCTCATTTTCTTCAACTCCCAATTGTTGTCAGCGTCCTCTCAGTTGAACGAACAGGCGGTTTTACAACAAAAGTCCATCCAACCCGCGACGATTCATGCAGAAATTGATCCGTACGCCCCCGAAACGCCCCCTAGGATAAGATCCTGTTTTCCCGATTCCCCTTCTTTTTATTTGTCTTTTGTGTGTGTTTGGAATACTGTTCGAGCCGGCCCGTGGCCGATCTGCCTGGGTGTCCTCAGCTCAACTCAACCCCTGAGAACGTCCTTCATCTGCTTGGCGTACTCCTTCTGGGCGAGCTTCAACAGCTCCCTGTAGGCGTCGGCGTAGCTAGCACCGTCGTCCTCGTCGTCGTCCTCGGCCTCGGCCTTCTTGGCAGCCTTGCTCTCCTTGCCCTTCTCCTGGATAAAGACGACGGAGGTGGGCCGCTTCGTCTTGGCGGCGCTGCCCAGCTCGAGCCTGGACTTGACGAACAGATAGGGGACGTTGTGCTCCTCGCAGTAGATGGGCAGGTGCATGATGACCTCGTCGGGGGAGATGTCTCCTGCGATGATGGCGATGCCAGGGATCTGGTCTGCGCTGGAGGGGGTCTTGAGGGGGGTCTTCCTAAGAGCCTTGTTGACCTCCTTGACACCGCGCTGGAGGGCGCCTGCTTTCCGCGCTGTAGATGGACCATCAGCAAGAGGTGCGAAAAGAAGACAGTCATGTATTGGGGGAGAGGAGAGAGGGGGGGTGGGGAAATAAAGAGGATAAAAGACATACCCTTCTTGATAGTCTTGTAGATCTTCTTGTGGCCCTTCACATCAGCCAATGGCACGGCAAAGTACACCATGTTGGTCTGCACCTCAGTGTTCTTGATATCCTCGAGGTCGGAGCCCGGGTGGTCGTCGTGGTCATCCGCTGCGGTGGCGGCCGCGGCATCTGCCTGCAGCTGCCTGTCGAGGGTGTCGGCGACCTTCTGCTTCAGCTTCTCCTTCTCGGCCTTCTTCTCCTTCTTGTCCTTCTTGACCTTGGTCACTCCATCGCTGCTGTGCTTCTTCTCCTTCTTCTCCTTCTTGTCGGACGCCATCTTGAGAGGGGGAGTTGTTACGCGCCTGAAGAATGCTCGGCTCGGTTGGTGCGCTGGAGGACCTTTGCGGGGATTGGCCACTCGAGCCAACAAGAATGCTTGTGATCTGGGTTCTCCCTTGGTTGTTTAAAGGCGGCTGTTCTCCAGTCGATCTGTTGAGGGTTGGTAAGTGATGAGATAGGTAGGTGTGTGTGTGTCTGCGTGTGGGTTAAATGTAAAAGAAGAACAAAGATGCCAGGTCGACAGGCAATCTTGCGATAGAACGACTCTCGCAGGTGGACTTCGCGGGCTGGAAATTTTCTGAATGGCCCCCTGCAGAGATTCCTCCTACTTTGCAGAGACTCGACAGGGGTGGGATCGTTATCAGCCCGCTAGCGCCCGATGGTTCTTCCAGCTCCGATGCTTACTACCATAGCAGCTTAGTAGCACTGTAGCGCTATAACGGCCATAACACTACAGGACTACAGCGCTACACCCCGACCACCCTCAGAACACTACAGTGCACCAAAGCTAGGATGATCAACACCAACTTCAGCTGCCAGCAGAAGAACAGACATGTTTTGTGTTCCTAGTTCTGAGAATGGGCCCTGTTTTCTTTGTTTCCTATTCAATACGGTCTCTCCCAATTGCTGCGTCCCCTCAATTACCATGAATTGTTGTTGCTCTTTTTCCTCTCTTCACTGTTCCAGCCTCAAATGTTCAGTCTCAGGTCTCGCCAGGAAAAGGGTCAAAGCAAGACGGCAAAACTACAATAGGGTGTTGTTCATCGCGTTCGACGATCCTCAAGCAGAAGACCAAGTGCAAGAATGCTAATATATCAATGATGGTGCGCATTCATGGGTGTTTGCCAGTTCCTTGACCGCGCGTATGTCCAAGAGCTGAGCAATGCAGTTGGTGAGATGATTTCGAAGCCTCTTTTTTTTTTAAATTACAATCGCTAGCTGATTCTAGCATTTATCTTATACAAGAGAAAAAAGTAGTATATACACCACAGAACATGTCATCCAACATCAGGAGACTGTCGGCCGTCACCTACTTGATGCCACCGCCTACCTGGCGGCATGGCCCACGGACTATCTCTTAGTAACGGAACTTGGCCGACCTCTTGCCAGGGCCAGCCTTCTCAAAGCTGCCCTTGCCGAAGAAGCCACCCCAGCCGCCCTGGCCGTGTCCACCGTTGCCACCAGACGACGGCTGCGCCTGGGCAGCAGAGGTGACCGCAGCGGTGTAGCTGGCGACCGAGACAGAGCTGGCGGCAGCGGACGTGGGCACGGCAGCGCCCGAGCTGGCGCGGGCACTACCGCCGGTGGCAGCCGCAGCAGCACCGGTGGTCGAGGCGGCAGCAACGGCCTCAGCAGCGGCCGTGGTTGCGGAGGCAGACCCAGATAGGAAGGCCGAGATGGGTGCTCTGCCAGGGTAGAAAGAGGCGGGCATGCTCGGGATGGGAATGGAAGACGAGATGTCGTAACCGGTGGAGAGCTCGTTGTCCACTAACGGAGAGAGATAGAGAAGTCAGCCTTGTGTCCTGGGCAAAGCTTACTAGGAAAGGGAGGGGGAAGTGGGGGCTGGAGTTGTCACTCACTGGTTGTGTACGAGTAAGAAGAAACGGTCGTCACGGTCTGTGTGGTCGTGTAGGCCGCATTGGCGTCTCCGGAAACCAGGCAGGCTCCAGTGCCGTAGGCGTTCTGGCAACCGTAGAGGACCTCACTGCCGCTGTCGGTCCAGACGTTGAAGTCCTCGATGGTGATATCATCGCAGGGCACCTCCTCGGGGCAGTTGACCTTGACAGGGCCTCTCTCCTCGCCATCAGCGCAGGTACCGGTCCAGCCGCTGAAGGTAATGTTGGAGTAGTCAATGCCGTCACCGTCCACGACGTCCATGCTGCTCCAGGCGGTGTCAAAGTCCAGGGTGTAGGCGTTGGAGTGACCCATGAAGTTGTTGAAGGCGAGGTTCTTGACGGTTCCGCTGCCGCCGTTGGACTTGATCATGTACATCTGGTTCGAGTCGTGTGTGTAGATGTAGTTGTACTCAATGTCGGAGATGTCAATGTCAGAGGCGAGAGAGCCCATGGCGCAGCCTCCAGACCAGTTGCAGTGCACCTGTTCGATAAGGAGGTTGTTGGACGGGTCCTTGACCGTAACGCCTTTGATGAGAGAAAGAAAGTTCAGGTTAGCAACAATGTGGAAGAATAATAATAGAAAAAAGGAACTACTCTGTACTCACACTCATCCTTGTTCGAGACCTCGATATCGTGGATCCAGATGTTGCTGCCCCAGACATCAATTCCATCCAGACCGCCCTCGTATCCTCCATGGATGATCATATTGTACACCTCGCCATTGCTGCAGGTGTCCAGGGAGAGATGGAACTGGGGGGCATCCACGAGGATGATATCGTGGATGCTGAAATCGACACACTTGGTGCACCGCATGAGACGAGCACCGTACTCTCCGTCCTTGTGGAACTCATAGCCATAGCCCTGGATGGCACCCGCCGATGTGGCAGAGTAGATCTCAATGTCGGTGCTGTCCTCGATCCCAATCATGTTCCCGTCAGCGGTACCCGTGCGGTAGATGATGCCCTCCAGGTTGATAGACACGCCCGAGCCTCCGCTCAAGGTGACCCAGGTTTCCAGGCCATAGTCACCAGCCGGGATGAGGACCTCACCACCAGAGGCACAGTCGGCCCAGGCCGAGGTGATGGCGTCGCTGTTGTCTGTCGTCGCGTCCGCCACACCACCGTAGTCCATAATGTTGCACACCTTGGTGGCAGCCTTGGCCGAGGTGGTCGTGGTCGGGCCAACCGTTCCAGACAGCTGAGCCGACACCGGGAGGATGTAGCTGATTGTGGCCAGAAGGCCAGATGTGAGAAGACGAGGAGCCATGATTTTGATGTGTTTTTTTATATAAAAAAAATGAGATGGAAGAAAATGAATATTTGGTCGGCTGTTAATTTTTTGTTTCAATAAAAAAAGGGAGAGATAATGATTTTGTGTGTACTTAAGCGCAGCAGTTATGAAGGAAGAAAGGCAGCGCACAGCCTGCTAAAGAGTGACAAAAACGAATGAACCACACAAAACTTGTTCCAAAGCAAACCTGACTTGAGAAATCTCGACGAGGTCAGAAGAGACACTCATCGTTGCGACTGTCCAGCCTTTTTGAATGGGTTGTGTTTCGTTTCATGGTTACGAGGAGGGGGGGGAGAGGAATTGCCAGGGGCATCCATAAACAAAAAAAGGCAAGGAGATATTGCGGATCAGGATGAACACGGAATACCAGGGCCGGTACCAGTAAACTGTTTTGTGGATACATACTCTTCTCCTGCTACTATGGATGTACCATGGTATGATTATACTTCCTTGGATAAAAAGCCCAAGTATTACCATAGTAGTTCATTTATTACTTGATGATCTTACCACTCCGTGTGGGCTCCGGTTCGTGCCGAAGTGATATGCACTGTCTGGCGGACCTTGTTGCTGTAGTTCATCCCAACCCTCATCTGTTGACCTGAGAGCTTGTAGGGTATGTCTCGTCTTCAGATCTTTTCACCGGGTGGCTGCACTGGCTGGCTATGTTCACAGGAGAAGAAGATTGGGTTTGCATCATAGATAGTAGTGAATATTCAGGGGCGGCTCCCTGTGGTTGAGAAATGATGCCCCTTCATTTACGATGCCGGACTGAAAGAGGAAATTCAGCCGCCCTCGTAAGCGCGGTTGCGAGTAGAATGCAGGTGCATGTTGTTTCCAAGCGGAGGATTTATGGCACGGTGAGCCCATCTCCACGAATGATATTGCTGTGGTGGATAAATATTGCGGGTCAAATCCTGCTCGTTTATGCAGTCCACATGAAACACGCCCTATGTTCATTCCCGCACACTGGAGACACCCCGACCCTCGCTACGAAGCCGAACTACACGAGACTAACTCACAGGAGCTGGCTCCCTTGTGCATCGGAAGATCTGCTGCCTTTCGATGTTTCGAGGAACCGAACGTGTTCTTGGAGAGGGCCGGAAACCAATACTACCATAATTGTATGTGGCGGAAATACCACGACGGAAACCTTCACCATGGATCGATCCACTAATATAGATGGAATCTTGCCCGGATCTACAGACCTACGACCGAAAGCGGTACCATAGTAGGACACAGGACACAAAAAGATGTACGTAGGAGGCTTTGTAGTCCGAATTAAATTACCGTCAACTTTTCCACCATACGCTACCGTGGTTATGCTATATTCTGACCATGAACTCCAATCCCCCCTTTACCCGCCCCCTTCCTGGAGCCTTGCCCAGACTTTTGCACCCTGCAAGTGAAAATCTACTCGAAACCACATCATGGTTATCTAATCATGACCGGCAGAATAACCATAAAAGGTGTCTTCATAGACCCCTGAATGCATAGCTGCGGGATCACGGACGATCTAGAGCCGATTTTGCAATTACATGGACAGGGCCGATGGACGATGTGACATGTGCCGGCAAGACAGAGTTTCGTGATGACCTCACGATGCAGGGATTGCAATGTGTTAAGTTGCGATGCGGCTTCAAGAACATCGGTAATGAATCAACATCAGGCTCGGATGGCAAGATTCATCATCGTAGCTCAGGGAGAGTTGTCGAGTTTGTTATTTTGCAGCTGGTAGACTGTACAGAGCTGCCAGGTGTCTGTCTGGTGGAAATCCTAATTACTTATACTTCGCGCAACTGGCTGTTCCGTTGGAAACTCCAGAATAGCGATTGATCCACGCAAATATTTCCCGGTGCCACTGAAGAGAATTCTCCACCTTCGAAACAAAGTGATTCTCGTCGGGAAAGTTGATGAAGCGGCTTGGGATACCGAGCGCCTGGCAAGTGTTGAATGCAGCTATTCCCTCGGTGACGGGAACACGAAAGTCCAGGTCAGAGTGCACGATGAGTATTGGCGTTCTCCACTTCCTCAAGAGGTCTGGACGCGCAGGGTTCCATTTATCCAGCTCCGCGATGTTATTCCAGATATAAGGGGTGCCCTTGAAGTCCTCTGCGCCAGGGTTCGCGTCACACTCAAGGAGGAAGCTTGGAAGGTGGAAGATGCCATCGTGGCAGACAAGGGCTTTAAACTTGAGAGAGTTTTGTGTCTGTGTTAGTTCCACACTTGACCTTTCGTTCAGATGGAAAATTCAACACTCACTTTTCGCCCTAAACTCTGGCCCTGAAGCCACAGCATCATGTATCCGCCATAGCCTAGATCCAGAATTGCCCGTCAGCAGGGATTGCAACCAATGCAAACAATATCTTGGGCAGGTTGTTCCAGTTAATCATGTCATGACGAGGATCAATATACAGTTCCGTTCAAGAAGTACGTACTCCCACCTGCAGCGACGGCGTTGTCGAGATCGAGATTGGGCATGTCGTTGATATGCTCCACACACTTCTCAAGGTCCTCGTACGGACTTCCTCCCCATGAGCCGTATATTCCTGCCAATGGGTATGAGTCAGGGATGGAATCATCTATGTAGCAAATGGTAGGATCACCGTGGTCCAGAAAAAAAGACTCACTTTCGGTATGTTCAAGCCCAAACCCAACTGAGCCTGTGATGTTCGGGGCGACTACGATGTAGCCCTGCTCAGCCCAGGCCGCCGGATTCCACTGCAGATTGAATCAGTTAGCTAGAGTTTTCTCCCCATGAGGTAGGTGAATATGAGCCATTAAAGCCACGGGTCTGAGGTATACCCTGGTGCTCCATGCATTGTTCCAAGCGCCCTCAGGACCACCATGAACGTGTAGGCAGAGGGGGTATTTCTTGGACGTGTCGAAATTTCGAGGCTTGACGACCCACGCCTGCACGAAGTAGTCACCCGCGCCTTGAAAGTAGATTTCTCCAATTTGCTCAGGGGATAGACCTAGTTTAGCTCCGTTCTGCGAAGCTGACGATATGACTTGAACCTCAGACCTGCCAGACCCGTCGACGATCTGATATAGCGAAGTTTCCACAAAAGTAGATGTCGTTACGAGCAGCTTCTCCGGTGATCCTTCGGCCAGTGACTGAAATCTCGACACGGACCCGTTGCTGAGCACTATCTGTGGCACTGCGTTAGGCTGCAGGCTCAGCCGATACAGCGTGACTTGGCCGTGATCTTGTGCTGTGAGAAACAAAGAGTGCCCGTCGCCGGCAAACTCGAAGCTAGACGGCACCAGTTCCCACTTCGTCCCTGTAACCATGTTCCAGACGTCGATAGCATTTCCAGAGCGTGCCGCTTGTGTCCCGTCGTCGGGGCCTTGTTCGAGTTCTGCGAGATACAGTCTGTTGTCTTGATTTCTCTGGACGGGCCGCTTGAGAAATGCGACCATCCGCCCATCTCCGCTGAAGCGAGGGTTGGAACAGATTCCTCTTGACTTATCTCCAAAAATCGGGACCTCCTTGGGTGCTGTAGGTGAATCAGGAGCTGACCACGAGTGGAGATGGACAATATAGACCTTGGTCGTTTCTTTGTACAGAGGATTCCGATTATGCGGGTCACAAGCTGTGAAGATAATTCCTTGTTCGGCCAGGTCAAAAGAGCTTATGGAGTCGTCCATGCTGTCATCCATGCCGGACGGGGCCTCCATCTCTGGGTTATGGGGTAAGAGATTTCTCAATGAACCGTCCATTCTCCATGGTGCAGTCAGTTGTGCGTCGTCACATTGAGAGCGTAGCGATGTTGAGGCTCTGACCAGGCGAGTGAACCAGATCGTGTACTTCTGCGGCTTGAGGTATTTGTCCCACTGATATGGAAAAGTAAGCATGGAAAAATCAAGATCATGGTGTGCAGGAATGATGCCCAGCTTACAAAGCGAACATTGAAATCGTCGTACACTCTCACTGAGCTTTTTTTTTCCTCGGTCTCTTCGTTGAACAAATGCCCACTGGAGTCGACTCTGCCGACCAATGCAAAAGCCACGCTGTCATCGTCCAATGCCCTCAGCTTCAGGTTCCGGACGGGGCCAGGGAACGTGGCGACGACAGCTGAGTCTTGACCCAGGACACCATTTCTCTGATCCCCTTGCAGCATGGCAACCCTCAGCTCTGTGCTGCCCCTCTCTGCAGATTGGAGGTAAGCGACCGAACTCGCATCGAGCCAGGCTGCGGAATATGCCTTGTTGCTAGACGTGAGAAGCTGTGATGACCCCGTTTGTATGTCAAGAACTTTGATTTCTTTGACGGTCTCACCCCCGATTATGTGAGTTGAGCATGTAAAGAGAGCTTTTGTGCCATCCGGACTGGCGATGGCCGGGCCCCGACGAGGAGCCTCGATGAGTACCTCCGGTGTGAACCTCGTCGAAAACCTCATGGCTCTTGTGATGTCTCTGAGTAACTATAACTTTGTACTGGACTGAGTCTCAAGTGCTGCAGGTTTATTTCTGAAATAATGGAGAGCAAGAGCTGATTTTCATTTGGTGTAGTGTTGGCGGGGGGAGCCACGCATGCAGACTGACAAAGCCAAGATTGGAGCATCCGATTGGATCAAAGCGCCACGCAAACACGTCGTCGCCAACACGCACCGCTGTGGAATACGGCGTAAGCGGTCAAACCATCCCTCCGTGTTAATTGATCAAGAAAACAACTGGAGCAAAAGTGACATAGACGTCAAGTGTTGAGTTTGAAATCTGCCCCCGATTTATATCAATCAATACGAAATGTATTTGCTGGTGTCTAGTATTTTATTCCTAACGCGAAAATATGCATGCTATAGTACTTAAGTGCTCGATAGTTTGAGCACTGTATAATCTGGGCAGAATACGACTTCATAGTAGGTGACACGCGGGTGATGTCGACGTTCATTTCTACATTCTTATATTCTTACATATGCGCCTACTTGCCTTCATAAGTATCTAAGTCAACACCTAAGTATATCCGGAACGGTCAAATGTACTACATAGGGCGGTTGAAGACAACGTTTTCGATGAGGATCCGTAGATCAAGACCGGGCTCAAGTTTTTGAGGGGACTTGGAATGCAGCTGTTGATAAAGGGATGAGAAAAAGGTGATTCCGCTCTTATTCTCTGGAAGGCTTTCTCTTTGAGAATAAACGTGCCCAAAATCCCGATCTTCTTTCCCTATCACCTCTCTCCAAGGCTGCTGAGCACAGATCCTTCGAATCTCAAGACCTGGGGTCTTGAACAGAAGAACACGTTACCGTGTCAACTCAAAGCAGCGAACTACAATGAAGTACGAGCAAGTATCAATCTAGTCTATAAAGCGTTCAACACGTAATAATTCACATCTCAGGTAGTAAATTAGGTGACTAAGCCACTATTATGCTATCCACAAACAATATACAATATGAAAGTGTCTACCACAACACCCTATTATGTATTAAGGAAAACTTCATACATGTTATCTAGCCACAGAATACTAGATGAATATCGAGAATTACCCAACAATTATTTTCGCGGTCAGCGAATCGTCCGGCAAGCCTCAAAACGTCTAGCTAAGCGTATTAGAAAATGAAAGCTTTTGACTGTTCCAGAGGCTTTTCACCATTTCTCATTATTTCTTGAACCATCACTTGATATAAGATGGGAATACAGAAGAAGATAGGTACAACCACGGGGCTTGGACAGTAGCTCACTATAGACCTAAATGTACACAACACCAGATGCGGCGATGGCCGAGTCAGTGACGGCCGTTTTTGAACATCGTGAGTTCCCATTGACACTAACATGACACGGGCGAGCATGAAAAAAAAACTCAGAAGTGCTATCCGAAGAATTGACACCACCAAGATAATTTTATTACCCGAGCAAGGAGCATATCGACGCTCTAAGCATAGTTCGCTTTGCCAAGCAAAGAAGCATCATGTTCGAGGCCTGGTGCCGTAAAATTGAAGCAGTCAAAGCAGAAAGGAACATGCGTATTCCTGTGCAGCGTCGCTCATGGCGAGTTGCATCGGAAGAGTCTCAAATCAACTACATTCTTCTCTTCGTGACGAATTTGATTAGTGTTATTTATTTATTAGTTATGACGTGATCAGTCAATGCATTCTTTCCCTGAAGAGCGGCGTGGGAAGTCAGCATTACTATTTGCCAACATCCTCCCCAGACTGCTTCCTCGATGGGCAAGTGGCGTGCAGTTGAACACAGGGGGTGACACAGCGCCACACCCAGTCTTCGAAAGAGTAATCATAGCGCCGTGCCGCCTCGATGAGGGCCTTGATGAAAGCAGGACCAAGTTGGAGAGATAAAAAAATTTTAAAAATCGCGACTAGGTAAGCGCGAAAACGGTCGTAAATAAACCCTAAGTAGGCTGCGATCAGTTAAGCAAAACAGGGGATTAATCAGTGACCTGCTTGACACTAAGGACCTACTGTACTGTAGACGGAATGTTGTTTACCTGAGGTGCCCCAAGTGCCTGGAGTGCCTATACAGTAAGCAACTGTGTGGCGCAGGGGAAGGGGGCACATGGATGGATCAGGTTAACATGGCCGCTTCCAAGTGCTTCAGTATGGTACGACATATATACAATGTGTACCCAACAAACGAAGATAAACCAGTATTATGTGGCATGTGCTACGTAGGAACGCGCGGGGAAAAGGTTTCAGTTAAACATGAAAGGATTCGCAGTCCGAGGGAGTGCATCACGGATTGCCACGGCTGGCTGGCTCCGGCTGATGTGGGCCGTTTCCAAGTACAGCGACAGTACTTCTTCCCCTGTATCCATAATTTTTGGTACTGATTTGATGCCCGCTGGAATCCACACATCTCTTATTTTTCGATTTCGATGATCGACCCGGACTGACGGGCTGGCAAGCAATAGCTGGGACGATCCATTCCCCAAAACCCAGTGCCGATCGAGTCGAGGTGACGGCATCAGTACTCGATCGGATCGAAACCCGTAGCGTAGCCTTCGCTCCGGGCGGCGGTTCACCTGCAGATCTGGCTGGCTGGCTGGCAGGTTTTTGTTTGTTTCACTGGGGTCGGACCAAGTGATGAGCTTGCGCAGGAACAGGACACGGGGAGGGTGTCACTCGGACTTGTGGCGCATACTACAAATGTACAGACAGCACTCAGCATTCCACAGCCTGGGGGCGGGTTCGTTCAGCTCCTCGTCATCGTCGAAGTCAATATCATAGTACTACCAGACGGCCAGACAAGCTAGACAAGCAGACATTTCAGAGTCCTTTCAAAAGGCTACGCCAGGCTGGCCAAGCCAGGCCGTCTTCTGCGCCCACTCATATCCTTTGTGCTTTCCTGGGATTCGTAACATGACGTAAAATCGACGTGATGGTGGTGGTGCCTGACTGGAACCTGTTTTCTCTCGTCTCACTTGTAAGCACCTCCTCTCAATGGTTCCTATCTCAGGCGCGTACTGTATACCATAGTACACTGTGATCACCTCCCTCCTCGAGATTGAAAGTGGGAGCAGGTGAAAATCTTAGCCAAATCTCGTATGTGACCATGTAGCAAATTGAAACCATCGGTACTCGGATACTTCCGCGGTTACTTACAGGGAACATACAATAGCACCCTCAACATCCCATCAAAGCAGGCGGCAAAAGATGTACCATGGCACCATAGCACGTACTTGACCAGCGACGTCACAGGTAGTAAGGGGAGGAAAAAACGAGGTATTTATGATTAAATAAAATCTCACCTAGATTAAACTAACTCCTCTACGGCGGAAGATTTATGCTTTTCCTAACAGCTTTTTCTTGTTGGCCGTTTTCTCCTTAGAAGCAATTCATTTCACCAATGATACATCGGAGATCCTTTTCTTGCTTCAAATCTAGACCACCCAACTGGAATCCAGCGGCGTCAGATAAGGTTCCGGATGCGGGAGCAGGTGGGCGAATGAAACCCTCGCGAACGTATCGGCGGCTCCCGGCATACGACCACGCAACAATCACGATATCTGTCGCCAATATTGGCCCTAGGCTGTATAAATACCTCACGCACCCCTTCTGGACTTTTGAGTCTCCACGACACGAGTCAGCTCCATCCCCAAACGCTCTTGTCAACCCAGATTCCACCACAACAAGTGGACGACGAACAAGAAAGAAGAAAGAGCCGTCTTGGAGCGTCTGTACAAATACCCCATAACCGTGCTCTGTAACAAGTGCGACAGATAGACTCACCGCCCGCAAGGAGTTCCCTATCTTGCCCCACGCGCCAGGGAAGAGGGACGAGGGAGTGTGTCGTGTCCCCCGCTTGTGCCCCCCCCCCTCCACCTCTTAATTGCACCTTATTCGGGCATACTACTGGGCCCTCCTCTTCTGCATCGCCAGCTGGCAGTGTTCCAGACTCCTTTGGTGGCCCTGGCGCCGCTTCTCATGGTAGACTTGGGATTTCGCCATCGGATTTTGAACCTCTTTCCGGGACAAATTTCGATACGACACCAAAAAAGACCAGCCTGAGGAGATTGTCTGCGGTCCTGTTGCCATTTGACTTGGCGGCGACGCTGGCTGAAGGTCGTGGTCAACCATTCGTATTAATCTCCCCTGGGAAATTACTTGTGCACTCGGTCTCCCATACTGTGGCACACATACCGTCGCATCCAGGGGCTCACCACCACCACCACCACCATCATCATATCTTTTATGAATGCAACCTCACCCATCCACGGCCAACAAAAGACGTTACAAGGTCCTCTTCCTCTCTCCTCTCTCCTCTCACATCTCTCTATCTCTCTCCGTCTCCGCGCGTGTCTACCATTTTCCAACTTCTCAAACACTCCATTAAGAAACAAGCAACATCAACTCCATCACCACTAGCATCAATAAGAGACACAAGCGCAGTCATTGGGCTTCTGGAGTGCCAAAGCGTAATACCGTCCCTCGAATCTCGCGCAGCTATTCCTCTACAGCGCCCACCATATCCCGCATTGCCCGTCTTGTCCACGACATTCCTCGTAGGGACTCCCGTATACACATTCACACGTCCCAACACCGGCTTCCCGATGACAACCTCAAGAGCCCATTACAGATCCTTGACGATCAGCATACGCGCCCCGCCGCCAATCCCTTCGCTACAGCCCAAGACAAGTCAACAAGGTACCACACCACCACATCACAAGCCTTCCAAGTCTACACCCAACGCAGCCCTCGTCATGTCGACGGGGCCATTCCTCACGCTTCCCACGGCCGCCCCGGCCCTGCAGGATAGCCTGCCCCAGCACAACCGCGAGCTTACCCTGCGGAGGTATCTGCTTCTGCAAGAAGAGCACGAGAGCATCCGCCGGCATCTCGACGAGCTCTCTGCCACCATGTCCTCCGCTCCCACCACCAACACTACGACATCACCAGCGCTCAGCCCGACCCGGCCTGGGCACAAGAGGGTCGACTCAGCGGCACGCAGGGCCAGCATGCCTCAGTTCAACGCACCACGGCCCCGTATCCACTCTCGCGGCCGTCGCAGGGGCGGGGCCATGGACATGACGGCGTCCATGGAGCTGGAGGCCGCGGCGGTGGACCCCATGATGCTCGCAGAGGTGGCCAACGAAGAGGCCAGGCTGTTCAATATCAACGAGGGCATCAAGCGGTCGCTCACCGAGCTGCTGAACTGCGAGACGGTGCGGTGCGATCAGGCCCTCCGCCAATGGATAATGGCCCGCCTGCTGGAGGTCGAGAAGGAGTTACGGGTCGGGCGCCGGAGGAGGAGCTGCCCTACCGAGTGAAGAATGGATGCAGACAGGAGGAAAATCTTGGAGGAAAATGGCAGAAGAACATTGGTGTCTTTGTTTTGCATAATTGCAGTAACTGGCGTTCATAGGAGAGGAAGGTTTAGGTAGGGATGGCATGGCAAATTAATGGTACACTCACAGGTGGTCTGTCATCTTGGGCATGGCGTTCTCGGCCTGTTTGGTGGTTTTGGGATCTTTTTTTTGGGTTGGAGGAGGAGGAGGAGGAGGAGAAAAGAGAAGGGAAGGGAAGAGGTCGGCATGGGAATGAAAACTGAACATACTCTCGTGTGTAGGCGTCTGGAGTTGCAGCCATACATGCTGCTCATAGCTTTTTGAGTCTGAAGTACTTCTCCTTGATCAACCTGAACAACCCGAAACCTGTAAACGTAGATCTGGCTTTCTATACATACTTCTATATAAAGGTAAAGTCCTGGGCATATATGTGTGATCTTGACAAATACTGCTTGTTACTTCAGGTCTTGCTCACTTCATCCTTTTTTATTTATTATTTTTTCGCACCTATTCTGCCCCTGAGATCTATGCTCAGGTTATCAAAGAAAGGCAGAGAAAGGGTGAGTAAAAAGACGGGCAGCAGATGGGCAATAAAAGAAAATAATGATAATAATAAATAAAGGAAGCAAAAAGGAGGGGGGGGGGGGGGTCTTACCACGGATCATTACATCAGCCGATACCCGACGTCATTAACGATTTCAAAGGGTCGTTCTTACCTGGAGTCTTAGGTTGTTGACCTCTGATGGAGCATTAGCCTACAACCACACTTGCGCTGCCGTGCCTTCGTCTATCTTCACCTCCACCTCCACGTTCCTACTGCCATTGCTGTCAGCGGAAGCTCATTCGCATCCTACACCACTGCGCAGCGTATCGCCATCACGTTCGGCCTCCATACACCAATAGCGCTGTGGTGCTGCAGGTTGGAGTGCAACTGCACCCAGCCTTCTTCACCATGTCGGTCCTCCTCGAGACGAGCGCCGGTGATATCGTCGTGGACCTGCTCGTCGACTACGCCCCCAAGCTCTGTGAGAACTTTCTGAAGCTCTGCAAGCTTAAATACTACAATTTCGCCCCCGTCCACTCCGTCCAGAAGAACTTCTCCTTCCAGACCGGCGACCCGCTCGGTCCCTTGTCCTCGCTATCCGATGGTGGCTCCTCTGTCTGGGGGCTCCTATCCTCTGATCCGGCAGATCGTACCTTTTCCGCCTTGTTTCACCCCAAGCTCAAACATCTCGAGCGTGGTACTGTCAGCATGGCTACCACTCCCAACCCCACAGACGGCGGAGAGACCAGGCTGGCCGCGAGCCAGTTCCTCATCACCCTGGCTGATGAGACCGACTACCTCGATGGGAAGGCTGCCATCTTTGGCAAGGTCGTCGAGGGGTTCGACGTCCTCGAGAAGATCAACGATGCCATAGTCGACGAGAAGGGCTATCCCCTAGCCGATATTCGCATCAAGCACACTGTTGTCCTCGACGATCCCTATCCCGACCCCGCTGGCCTGCGCGAGCCCAGCTCCTCGCCTGTCCCCACCAAGGCCCAGCTTGCCACCGTCCGCATTGCCGACGGCGAGGCTGAGAAGCTTGATCAAGAGATGGACGAGGAGGCCGCCGAGAATGCAGAAAGGGCCCGCCGCGAGAGGGAAGCACGCGCACAGGCCCTGACCCTCGAGATGATGGGCGACTTACCATTTGCCGAGGTCAAGCCTCCAGAAAATGTTCTCTTCGTCTGCAAGCTGAATCCTGTCACCGTCGACTCCGATCTGGAGCTCATCTTCAGCCGGTTCGGCAAGATCCTCTCCTGTGAGATCATTCGTGATCGCAAGACGGGCGACAGCCTGCAGTACGCCTTCATCGAGTTTGAGGACAAGGGCGCGTGTGAGGCCGCTTACTTCAAGATGCAGGGGGTCCTCATCGATGACCGGCGCATCCATGTCGATTTCTCCCAGAGCGTGAGCCGGCTAAGTGAGATGTGGAGGACAGAGACCAACACCAAGAGACGGAAGCACGCCTCTAACGGGAACAGAGGCGGCTGGGGTGGTGTCAAGGAGCTGGAGAAGTGGCGCAAGTACCGCGAGGAAGATGATATCCCTCAGGAGGGCGATCGCTACCGTATGGTACACGGCGATGAGGAGATGGAGAACAGAGCTATCAGAGACGAAGACCGCAAGCCCACAGAGGCTCATAGTTCCAGCCAGCGTCAGACTGGCTCTAAACAAGACCGGGCTTTCTCGAGAACCGATCGAAGCCGGAGCCCTCGGGAATCTCGCCACTCAGAGTCCAGAAGCGACAAAGACCTGGGCTTTTCGAGACGTGATCGAAGCAGGAGCCCCTGGAAGGGCCGCCGCCACGAGTCGCGAAGAGATCAAGACCTCCGAGACAGGCGCCGCGGAGACAGCTATAGAGACTCGCGGAGGAGATGAGAAATACCCAGACTGGGGTTGTCACGTCTGTCCCCTGCTTCTTCCGATACGAGCGTCTTGCATCGACCAGCCACCTGCGGTCCTATGCGTGAGTTCGCTCCTTTGAATCTTGACTCAGACCACACATTATAATCATGAGATCAATCCATAGCAACCTGAAATACATGACTTACGAAGCAGCCGTACCAGGGTCGTCCCATCACGGGCCTAAAAGCGAGCACGTATAGCTGGACCGCTCTGGAGCAACCCGTGATTTTTGGATCGCGTGTCCGTATCATGCATGGTATTCCAGCTGGAGTCCAACGGACAAAGACAGTAAAAATCACAAACGTACTCGACCGATCATCTGTTTCTTCAGATATACGAGGTCTCCCCACCCCTTCCATGGCTGATGCGTACTGTACTGAGATTAAGCCCTTGGATCTGGTCACCATCAGCTCTTCACTCAAACCTAGAGCTTTTCTTCTTTTGTTTTTTCTTCATTTTTCCTCGGCGAAGGACAAGGGCGTCAATCTTTGTTGGGGATCCCTTGCCCTTGGGCAAATTTTTCTTTGCGCGACCTGTCTGAGGTTACGGCCGCTCGATGCTGACTGGCTGCTTGGCTCGCAACCACGGAATATACTCTCGCCGTCAAGACAGACGAAGCGGCTCCCTTGACACATCTCACGGTTCACGAGCAAGTAATTGCCGGTCTCTCACCTCTGCGTGATCTGGGTCGAGTCGCTAAATCTTGCTGCTACACATGTGGCTGCATGTCTCATGGTGCACACGACCAGACCCTTCAGGTGAGAGCAGAGCCAGCTGCTTAGGGATGGCCTTCGAATGACAGGACAATATGGGCTACCTTGTCGGTGAGCCTGCAACCTGTGAGACAGAAGGCTCCAGGGAATTTAGGTGTGGCGCCTGCTGTGGCCCTCATCCTCTTCATCAGTCGCAGAGTACCTGAGCGCTTGGTGGACCAACCCCAGAGTGAAATGCCAGGGCTGATTTTTGCGGTCGTCGCTCAGCATGGTGTTCAGTTGAGAGACACTATGTGGTTCTACGATCTCCCCGCCCAACGCAGCGCCCAGCCATTCTCGTGGGGCTCAAAGGTCTCACGGGAGACTGTTCAGCCGCTGCAGAGTTTGTTTGAGACAAAACGTGAGCAGAGATTCACCATTTTCCAGAATCAAGAAGTAGTCCGTCAATTGTTGAACCCAGCTTTCAGGACCGCTTGTCTGACTTTACCACCATATTCTGCATCGCCTTCCATGGGTCCCGCAACTACCACCAATTCTCGTCTGCGTTGGCCTGAGATCTTCCAATTCCGCGGAAACTCTCACTGTCCACATCTTGGTCACTGTGGCTTTGTCTCTCCCTCCCAGGTCACCGTTTCCAGGGTCTTCGATGAGGCCGCTTCCCATCTGCATCCACCACATCACACCGGCTACTGGGGAGGACAGACGACAACGAAAATGCATCCTATGAAACAACCTGCCATGAAGTCCTACGCCCCCGTGTGGGGTCAGTGACTTGTACCTCGGAAATTTATACGTCTGACCAATGTCACGTCCAGAGCACCAAGACTCCACTGCCCAGCAACGACCTGCCACCACTCATGGCCTGTTGCATATCCGATGGTGTCAGGACCTTCGAGAAGCGATGAGGTATGTAGCTGACTGGTCTGGGCTGTGAAGCTTCGCCCAAAACGACCAGGGTTGCATTTGCGTTGCTCTGCCTGGTCAACTGCCGCAGTGACCTATCATATCCATCTGGTTGCCTGCAGCCTGATGTGGGGTCCACGACCGGATATCCGATTTTCTCACGGGCATGTTAAGACTTTCTTGGTACGGCATGGCAAACCCAAGAGTTGTCGTACAGCTACAGTCTCGCTCTACGCACCAGACAGAGACTCGAAGCCAGCCCGCAAATTATCTTTGCTGTCCACGGATTTACACGTCTGCAGAAATTTTGAGCACGGTTCTTGCTCCAAGAATCTGTGTTTTGTTTTTGACGAGATGTACATGATGGGGGGCGCCGGCTGTCTTCTCGCTTCGAGGGCTGCTGCTCCTTTTTCCAGAATTCGTCTATAGCCACTTGCCGCGGGCACCAGCAGCCTGCCTGCGCACGGTTCTTAATGGACTGAGATCATCTGACAGAAATCCCATGATATACATCTGAGTCTTGATGGGCATGGATAGAGATGAGACTTAGACCACTGGCGCCTCCTCTCTGAAGCAGGAGGCGATTGGACAGGCTCGGATGGAGTGTTCAGTCCACACTATCTTGTGGCCTTAACCTGCATATGTGGAAGCTCCGGGTTATGAAGACATGGATTGCATCATTCGTGCTCACTTGGTCATACAAGACAGGTGGTCAGGCTACTGGAAATGGGTGCAGGTCGATCTGTTTTTGCGTGTTAGATCTAGTCTCCTGAAAAGATGGGGCTCCTCTTGCATCGTCTTCTATCAGCCTAAGCTGCACTCCAGATCGACGGCGAGGTCGACGAGTGGCTCTCGTGCCAACCGCTGTCTGCTTCTTTTTAAGCATTGCAAGCATTCAGCCGCTTCCTGCAAGCCAATGTTTGCTGAACAGCATCTCATCTCCATCCACAGTTCAAAAGCATCTGCCTACGTTGCCTAACTGTGATAGGGCCGGATTCTTGACTAGGTTATCCAAACTCTGCAGGCAAAAATTGGCTCTCCGACAGCTCCCCGTTCTCTTGAGCGGTGATGGCGTGAATTCCGCTGCGGAATCAAAGGGGCCGGCATCGAGAATGAAGGCGGCCTAAAAGAATTTGCATTGTCGTACAGCATGGGTTGATTTCATCCGCCCACGGATTAGCCCTCGAGAATAGCAGCGCGTTGCGTACTGTGGAAGCTGCAGCTAGCCGTCACTTATCCCGAGAGCACAGCTCTCGACCCTCCAAGACCTGCCCCAAGCCTGAGTGGGCTCTGAGTGGGCATGGAGGTCTAGGCTAACTCAACAATTTCCTGATGATACAGGACCAGCCTGAGAAAAGGGGGGGGGGGGCAGGGAGGTCGCAGTCAGGTGCTTTCGAGGACGTTGCACAGAGGGTCAACACAACAAGTCCCCGATACGACACTTGATCTAGACAAGGAAGGAAGATCACTGCATCTTATGTCTCAAACCGGTACCTTTTCGTGCACGAGCGGGGCTCCCCAAAGTTCGCAGGGCCCGGCTACACGTCGTCCCAATATTTGTGCGGGACGTTGACGGACCAGAATAGATTCTTCACCATCTCATATCTCTCTTTCAGCAGGGATCCACAAAGGTTGGCATAGCTGATGCCTGGCATACCTTGGTGTATCACATGTTGACGCCCTCACAGTGAGGCGCTGCATTTGGTGGCGGTGGACTATGGGGGTCACCGTCTAGCTCGTCCCGTCCCGGCTACTCACTCTATTGCGCCCTATTGTCAACCTGGCGCTGACAGGCGAGCTCCGATGAGTTGGAGACAGACACATATATACGCACACAGAGAATGCCGACTAGAGGGTCTCGCCCAACTCATCTTCGAGATTGATAGTTTTTCGGTGCAGAACTAGTGCCAGTTCTCCAACACCATCCCCTGGGCTGCCCGGACTCTTTGAGCAGCAGCCAGTCAGTGTCTGCAATGTCCCGAAACTTTAGATTAGAGGAGGAGACTGAAATACTGCAGAGATCAACGCAGAAGCATCGCTAGCGTCGAGAACCAAGCTGCGACCAACGAAAAACGAAGCACGCGGAATGCTTCTCTAGCGATGCATGACAGTTGCCGACATTGCTGTACGGACCAGTCTCTGGCCGGATACATGCCCCCCTGTCAACTAGGACCTGCATATGTACACCACACAACAGCCTGTTGAAGGGACGGCTCGCGAAATTTGAAACCGTGGCTGAGCCTATAGGGTCGATGAAGCCGATGCTTAAGGTTAATTAACACACCACCTCACGATGCAGCGCATGTCGGTCGCTGGCTGCAAAGACCAGCCCTAGCTGATCACAGCCCCAAGTGGCTGATTTCTGCACACTCTGCTCTCGCTCATCGGCTTTTGGATGAGATTCGGATTGCTGCAAGGCCCACCTACCATGTACATTGCTGAGATGCACCTGATCTTAAGGTCTCTTTCCGGTGCCACGTCAGCAGGAGACGAGAGGGCTAGAAGCTGGGCCCGGCCCAGCCGTTGTGTCACCGAATTTTGGAACCGTGGAGAGCCCTTTACCAGCACACTGTCTTCCGCCGTACTGATCATAACGGCAAGCAGTGACGGTCATTATGTTGGCGGGGTAAAAATGTGAAGTACAGTGCTCGTTAATACGAGATGAGATGCGGCTTCCCAGGATATCTATCTTTCCAAGCCTTTCGTCAGCTGTCTTTCAATTTCCCACAGTCGAGCATGGCAAGAACCTGTAAACGTGCAAACGAAGATCGCAGCAGCTGGGCCCCTTGCTATGCGGCCGACTGCGACATGCTCGACACAGCTATTCGACTTGTGCGTTACGTACAGGTCGTCTCATTTGTATCCCTGTCATTTTCTTGTTGGTCATTGGGAATACGTAAATGACTTTTGATGGAGTACCTAGGTACTTTTTCTCCTCATGGTACCAGGATACCTGAGGAGGGCCAATTTTTCTATGTTGAAGCATCGGGCAAACATCGTTTGGGTTTCCTCCCCTGTCGTCACCGTCACATCGATCGACAGTATGCGTGCAAGTTTGCTGCATGTGCATGGGGGAGGGGGCGGAGGGAAGCTAAGGCCAGCCTCAAGCATTTGTGCCCCCCGCTTGATTCTATTTCAGGTTGGCGCGAATCACACTTGCAGGTTCAAACGACAGGGACGACAGTCGTCTAAACAACGCTCTTTTTACCGTTCGGAGGTTCTCTTCTAGTGGGAAGACAGCCAGCTCCGGCAACTCGGCCCCGCTCCGTACTTGCTCAATCCCTCTATTGGTCATTCAGAAGCTACCTGTCTCCTCTGAAGATTCCATCTACACCTGTTGTTGCAAGGCTACCACATACATAGACTTTCTCTGCTCTTTGGTCTCGATCGTGCGAGCCCTTTCATCCATATTTCATTTCGGAGAAAGAGGCCCTGGGCCTGAATGGATCCTATTACGATGTGTCTCTGTCGCCATTTTCCGCCATAGTCTTCAGAGCCTGTGAGCGAGACCCAAGATATGTTGATCTTCCAGAGACGAGCATCTTCAGGTGACGCGTGTCTCACCTTCACCTCGTTTGTCGCCCAACGGTGCACACGCAAACAGGCTACAGGCCAATAGGGTGGAAAGAGTATCCCCCGCCCCCCAAAGGCTCTAGTCTGTGTGCCAAAGTTTGCTTCCCTTCTCATTGCGTATCTTGTACCTTTTTTCCCTTTTTTCCCCTCTTTCTTTCTCCTATATTCGATTTTCCCTCCTTTTATTCTCCGATGAGGTGTGTGAGCCGTCAGCTGTTCCCCCCGTTACCACCTCAAATTGCGGTGAGGCCTATGATAAAGTTGACCCGGGTTGAGGAACACTGTATATGCTGTAGTGGAACACCAAATTTGTGGACCGCACACACACACACACACACCAAGAGATGGCCACGAACTTCGTATCACAGATGCACTGCATCATTCTCATGCATTGATATGTCTGAGCGCATGCACAGTGATATGTTGAGGCGGACGAGAAGAGGGGGGTTGGGTGGGGGGTGGAGATAACTGACAAAGAAATGCCACGCGACTGGATAAGTAAGTCGTGAACATTCGTCAATTTGCGGCCAGAACTTTGCCTCCGAGTGGATACAATCTGGTACTCACTTACTTTGCCTTGGACTCCGCCGGCTTTAATTTCTCAGTCCTACGTTTTCAATACACGGGTGGCAGCATGAAGGCATTTCGCCCCCATCATTTCATGTCTATGTGGTGGTGTTTTGATTTTTATTCTCTTCATGGTCCCCCCCCCTTCATTCCCGGGAGTTCTTCTCCCCTGCGTCCAAGTGTTAGTGCCAATATGCTCCGCCAGAAGAGAAGGATTCTCAAGTTATCAAGAGCTTGTTGAAGTACATTGGTTTCGGGTTCATACAGCAATATGGCACTTCCATATAGGGCCCTCTGTCCTAAGATGTACCAGCCGAGGAAGCCTGTTTCAAATCTCTCCAACGCACTATCACGATTTAACATGGTGATGAGCTTTAAAGAGCGGATCACTCACCCATAATCCCATATATGCGTGGTCTCTGTCTTGCCTTTGCACTGCTCGCGGTCGACATTGTACGCACGTCATTGGCACTATGTCGTTGTCGTTGACAACGGAGGACCGTTTGCAAAGAGTCTTGCCGTACCACACACATCAAGAATACGTATATATCCGCACCGATCAGGCTGGACGGGCTTGGGTACAAGTGATCCTTGCCACGCAAAGGGGCCAACACAGTAGTAGGCCGAATGCAGGTATCCGCTAGCTACCTTGAAGGCGCGGTCATGTCACGATACCGCCTCCCAAGAAGTGCATCCGCACGTCTCACTGACAGATGCTGTGTAACTTCATGGACCCGCCAGACGAGACGTATTTCACACTTGACCTGGACTCAGGTTATAGGAAGTTGGACGCAGGGGGTGTGCATACCCCACAGGCCGCATCTGCAGGCAGAAGTCACTCCTTTACTTTCTTTTTGTTGTCTTTTTCTATTCTCTTCCTTCCCTTTCCCTCCCCATCGCTTAAGTCATTACCTAATCCTGGGTGTGTGTCAACTTTGATCAACGCCTCCTCCGTTAGTCAAAATACCTAGATACCTTTCCCTTTTAGGTAGGCCAGGTACATTCATTATTACTGCAGAGCTTTTGCACATAGGCAGAAGAAAATAATTATTTAAGTGGAGGGGCTGATTTGCTTTCATGGGTTTTCATCCCCCTCCTCAAATCATCTGAAAACCGTCCTCCGTCAACCTTCTCTTCTCCTCACTATTTTCTGTCTCGTGTGCCCATCTTCCCTTTCAAACTTCTTGCTGCTCTCCTCATCAGTCACGTTGGACTTTGTGACCAAGTTCTCAGACGTGCAACGACTCACCAACATCGCATGTCCTCCTGGTGTTGCATCTCTTGACTACTACTGAAGCCCCTCTCTCGATTAACCAGGTCCCACGGAACAAGGAGTTTGTCCAAGTCCCCCAGGCCTGGGACGAGGAATAAACTTTGCCAAAAAACGAGACCAGGAGCTCTTCGTTTCCGAGATCGCCTTGAGAGGTTGACTTGGGAAGAACAACAGCAAACGCAGCGTGATAGGTTTCCCCTCGTGTCACCCATTCAGAAGAGCGGATCAAACGAGACAGAATCTGGTTCACACTTACACACCAACGCTCCAGCCTCCCCTAACGCAGAACACACACGGACATATTCATCAGCTCACGCAACACCTACTCCACAACAGCCCATACTCTCTCTGGTGTGTGTGCTTGCGGTGGGCCTTGGTACATCCGACGCCGTGTTTTGCATGCCAGGAATCATTGCCGTTGCAAATTTATTACTAAACAGAGCCGCAGGAAACACAGGCTGTACCATCGAATCAGCCAAGTCAAGCCAGGGCAGATCAGATACGTGCGAGCACCCAAACAAACACTCAGCAACTGGACCGATTCATCAGCCCACTGGAGAGAGACTCTCTCTCTCTCTGCCCCCCTTCTCCCTAGTACCTAGCCACCGGGTTTGAATTTAGATCGGCCGTCCTTTCGGGCCTCGCACATCTTCCGTGGCTACTCTCTCTACCGGGGCTTTTTTTCTTGTCTCGCCTCGAGAAACCCTGCTGCGCTTCCAGTGCCGGCCCTGTCTGTCTGTCTTCGCCCGCCGCCCCTCGTCTCTCTGCTGCTGGACCCCTTGTCTCGTTAACTCGAAGTTGTGGCCTTGCATTTTGCGTCCCGTCGCGCGTCCGGCCTCGCTTTCGATTGCCTTTTTCTGCCATACGACCCCTGAAAGAAAGGAAGAAGAATAGAGAAAAGAAAAGGTCTCTTGAAGGCGAACCTACCTCGACTCAGCCGTCGTTCAGCCAAGCCTGGTTCCCAGGAGATTGGAGTGACGTGACCCCATCTGGTCCAAAAAGGACTAACAGTCGACTGGCACCTTCCCAAGTCTTGCCTCATTCCCTTCATTACAATCCACGGGTCCTTCTCGCCTTCCCATTCCACCAAGCTGAACAACAACGCGGTCGCCCCTTCCCTCTCCAGTTGAGAAGGGCAATCTTTATATCACCATGGTTTCCCGCCCATACTATCCTCCCCCCAACCCGCACGCCAAAAATGGAGTGAGATATCCATCTGGCCGCTCATGTGCCCCTTACGTCTCCTATTCGGAACGGCGGTACCAGCTTCCATCACACGACGCCCAGGTCATCACCATGACGGATGCACAGACTGAGGAAGCGACGCCGCCACGGAAGCGCATTGCTGTTGCTGTAAGCCTTCTTCTCATCGTTTCCCCTTCACTCCAAACACAGACACGCACACACACGCACACACACCTACCTCTTCCATTCTGCACCAGAGCACACTTGTCTTGCCACCTGCACATGAGCTAGGATAGTACTGGGGCTACTACTACTACGTCCTGGCTTACGAGCCTGTTGTGTTCGGCGAGGTGCTTATCAGCAGAGGGTGTACGAAAGTCCACGTCTTGGTTAGACGTCCGGAGAAGTCAAAAGGCCACGAACAATCACAATATGTACACACAAAAATAGTTACTGACTCCTGCCCTAAAACAGTGTGGACGATGCCGCAAGCGCAAGATCCGCTGCAGCGGAGACTCGGGTGGCGGACAGCCATGTGACAACTGCAAAAACTCAGGGACCGAGCAATGCCTCTTTCTACGGGTACGATCAACCTTGCTACCCCAGCCGGGCGAACTCTCGAACAGCACAAGCTGCACTCACCACGAGGAACTTCTTCTTCCCCTGCTTAGCGGCTGCAGTCGATCTGACATGATTCATGATGCACAGGTCCAATCGCAAGAGGCGCCCATGCGGGATGACTGCAGATATGATTACAACATGGACATCTCTCGATCACTTGCGCAGCGCGGGGCGGCGGCAGCCTCCATGGCGCACATGAGCACTGCCATGACCCAGTATCCACAGGACATGCAGCACCTCTTGGGCCCTGCGACGGGGGCACTGCCAGCAGCAGCAGCTTCGTACCGGGGCAATGGGTATTCCCCGATCGGACCCGAGTGGGCGGATGCCTATGGTTCGGATGCGAGCGTCGACTATGCGCTGAGCTGTCCTCCCTACCCGGTGCTCAACAACGATCCTGTCCACATGGTTTCGAGCTATGGACAATGGCCTGCTGCTGCTGCTGCTGCTGCTGCCGCTGCCGGCCCCCGACAGAGGGGCGGCGGCCATGGCGGCAACGGCGGCAACGGCGTCTGTCTGGACACGGACGCAGGGTACGCCTACGGTGCCGGGCCAAGCACTACCGCCCTCGCCCCTCGCCCAGCAGTGTCTGTGCCTGGAGATTCGTCTGCCTACTCTTTCTCTAGTATCGCTGCTTCGCTCCCGTCCGCTGGCAGCGAGAGACTCCTTCCAACACCCGTCTCGCAGACACTGAGTAATAGCTCTGGAAACAGCACCTACCGTGGTGACGGTCTTCTATCCGGATATGGCGCCTCCAGGCCTAGTCATGGCTCTACTACTGTGTCTGGTGGGACCATTTGCCAGACCACACCCGTTACGCCTCTTTCATCCGATGTGACAGCCGCCACGGTTGGTTATGCCAGCTCTGCATACGAGTATGCGACAGCGACGAGGTCCTCGCAGCAGCAGCAGCAGCAGCAGCAGCACGGTGGCAACCCAGCGGTTGCATATGCAGCAGTCTCATCGGGAGGAAGCGAGACTATCTTTGGTCCGTCGGACCGCAGCGCAGCGACGCAGGGCTCAGCTGTGGACCTTTCTGGGTACACGTATGGCCCGGCCAGCCCCGCTGTAGAGTCACCAAGTATGCCACGGGCATCATCTGGATCTGTACATAGCCTCACGTCTCGATCGGCGGCGGAGAGCAGCCCGAGCAGCGCAGGCTACGTTGAGAGTGATGGCAGTGCGTCGACACCTCGCGCATCTGGAGCATACCAACAACATCACTCCCCTTCCCATGGACATACCCACAATCATGCTGGTACTAGTGCTGCTTCTTCTCCTCATCATACACACCATCATCAACACCACACAATGTCACACCATGCCTCTCCACGCCATACAAGCCACCATCTCTCGCAGCAGCAGCAGCAGCAGCAGCAGCAGGCTGCCACGAGTGGCACAGCCTACGGAGAAGTGTCGTCTGGCCGCAGCAGTGGTAGCAGTAGCGGCCTTATTGGTGGTCCTCTTAGTGGTACAACAACGGTTACAGACAGCCACCGGGTCAGCATCACCTCCCGTCGTTAAGCTGGGATTGGGGGCCGCCCTCCCAGGATCATCTGCAGCTAGTCACTGAGGTCACGATGCTCTTCATGTTTCCCCGACATTTTGCAAAAGATAAAGTAAGAAGGGAGACAAGACTCTCTGGCAACCCACTTGCTTATGTTGCTCTTCAAGTGTCCGAATCTAAGCGTGAGAGGATCCTGTCGAGGTATCTGGGCCATGGTGCTGAAAAATCAACGATGGAGGAAGGGAGTCGCCAGCAGGATTACTTGGACTGTCTGCTGTATCAGAGTCGGTCGGATCGCAATACGCACCTTGATGCACACACAGTCACACAACTCACCCATAATTTCTTTTCTCAGAGGTCGCCTCAAGAGGGCATGTCCGTTATTTTTTACTTTTCCTTTCTTCATTTCTCATTCTCTCCTTGATGTGGGGTTTCAGACACGGTCAGCAGCGAGTCCTACTCCCTTCGGCGTGCAAGGTGTATTTTGCAGGCAGGTTCGCTGTCCGGAACAGCACATTGGGACAACTCGCGAGGGATCCAGGACAAATAATTTCGTGTTCTCTGAACAAAGACGATGCGAAGACAATTGGTCACAATTGTCCTCTCAATGAGGATTCTGCTGTCCGTCAGCTGGCACAAAGCCCACCCGGTCCGGTCAGCTGTGCCTATGCAGGTTTCGGATGCGCAAGACCCTCGTCCCAATCCTCCATCAACGCAGCAGTAGAAGAAGCCGTCGGAGGGGGTGTGAACACGAAAATACGAGGCACTCTTGAACACCCTCGCTTCTGAGACGGAAGAGTGCCTCGAGGCTAGGGGATACTTGACAGGATGGAAATGACTGGCCGTCCGTGTATCCGACCAGTACTTGGTGAATACAGCCACAATCAAACGGAAACGGGCATCTGGAACCAACCACCGCATGTTGTACAGCATGGCAGCCACTGAGCTCGCCTGTTACATCTGACGTACCGAAGGACCTGATGTCCACACGGCTTCCTGCACCTTCAAGAAGCAATGATGTCCTCAACGGCGGGTCTGTCGAGACGGTCTTCGCATCCCCTAATGCATCTCATACTCAAGAGCAGAAAGGAGAGATGAAACTGCCCGAGATGAGGTCTGCCATGTTCATACACATGTCCAGACTGGCTGATTGACACCTGCAGTGCAACATGAGTGGCACGAGAAGCTAAGCTAGGCTGGCTGGAATGATTATACGCACAGTATGCAACCTTTAGCTTGCTCATACCACTTGCCGCTGATTGCCGCGCTCTCATGTGTACCCTCCTCCACTCCTGCAGATAAACAACGGCCGGGATCGCTGGCTGTTACATGGCTAGCACGCATTGCACTGCTCCACCCCCCTGGCCGCCACTCACTCACTGATACATGTTTCTATTTTCCTGTCCTTTCCATCCCACGTGCGGAACCGCTGTCTGGTTTTCGGAGAGTTTTTTTTTTCTTTTTTGGAAGGTTGTTGTGGGGGGGGGGGGGGGAGGGGGGGGGGAGGGGGGGGGGGGGGGGGGGGGGGGGGGGGGGGCTGGGTTAGGATTCGAGAAGCAGCTTACCTGTGCCGTGCGCCTCAACAAAGCTAACC